>OX438771.1:2340062-2940062 GCA_949316455.1 Acleris holmiana | reverse complement strand
GGATAGATCTACAATCATAGATAGGGGGTAGGTGCTAGATTTTATAGGGCAGCATTCATATACGAGACCTTGGCGCACTCTCAACAAAGCCTTAGGCTGTCAAAATATAGTTTTAATACAACATGGCTGCCTTACCCGGCCGTCTTTATATTTTATATCCGTAAGAACATTTGGCAGCTCTCCAATTGGCATAATATTGTGATCTGGGGCGCGAACACAGCTACCGATGACTTTGTAGACTTTTGGTCGTCGGTTTAATGCCACCACATCAAGCTTAACTCCTTTAGATGTTCTTCTACTTAACAGAGAAGATAGTCTTTAATTTTTACGTCGCTTCATTGTATTTTCGTATTGTTCTTTCTTTACCCAAAGGGTAAAAACCGGATCCATTACTAAGACTTCGCTGTCTGTCCGTCCGTCTGTCTATCTCTAAGTTGTATCTCAAGAACCGCGATAGCTAGAAAGTTAATTTTTTTACAAATCATGTATTTCTGTTGCCGCTATAACGACAAATACTAAAAACAAAATAAAATAAATATTTAAGGTGGGCTCCCATACAACAAACGGGATTTTTATAAGATACTAAGTTTTACCCGTTTATTAAGATTATAATATTGAATCATAACTTGTTAAAAATTTAAAACTTAGATAATTTTACTTCGCATCCTCATTTAAATAAATAAATAAATATCAGGGGACAAACTCACACAAATTGACCTAGTCCCAAACTAAGCTCTAGGCTTGTACTATGGGTACTAGAAAACGATAAACATACTTAAATAGAGAAATACATACTTAAATATATATAGAAAACGTCCAAGACTCAGGAACAAATATTTGCGCTCATCACACAAATATCTGCCCTTACCGGGATTTGAACCCAGGACCGCTGGCTTCGGAGGCAGGGTCACTCCCAACTAGGCCAACGTGTCGTCAACTTACGTAATATTTATATTTATTGATATTGGCTTAAACATAGTAATCTCTGAAATAAATGCATATTTCTTCATGTGGTCCATAATATATTTTAAACATGGAACAACAGCTGTAACGTCATTCCTGTCGTCGATTTTGTATGAAGAATTTTTGCAGGGGGTCTGAACTATGACTTTTTAAAGCTTCATATCTTATGAAAAATAACACGATAATTGTTATTTCAAAGAGCATAAGACGAAAAAATATGCATGTTCCTTATTTGTCAGTTACGCGGTATTTTAGTTTCACCCACGTTATAGTTTCTGGAACTCTTACGTGACTGAGCCGGTATCCCTTCATTTTCCTTAATATCACATACTATAATTTAATTTGCCATAAAGAATTTTTTTCTCAATTTGTAAACCTTTCAGGTAATTTTTTACATTCTCTACTATAAGTAGAGCCCAATAGGTTAGGTTAGGTTTAAAATAGCATTGCATAGAGCCCATTAGGTTAGGTTAGGTTTATTTTATAACAATCCTGAAAAGTATACGGTTTCTGAAAAAAAAGACTGTATGCCAAATGATGATTATGCCAAGTGATGATAATGCCAAAAAAAGTTATGCCAGATGAATGTAAACCGTATGACCCATAAAGTACATTTCAAGTCAAACTTATTAAAGTTATTAAATACTAGCGGCTCGCCAGCGGCTTCGCCCCGCTGCAAATTTCTGACTTTCCCGATGGATTTTTCAGTTTTTTCTTCCATAAGAACCTTCCCCTGACAGTAACAAACAAAATAAAAAAGAATTAGCGAAATCGGTTAAGCTGCTCTCGAGATTTGCGCTTAGCAACACATTCAGTGATTCATTTTTATTATATAGATTTAAAAAATCACTATCTTGATGAAGCTTATTTCCTAAAACCTGGGCAAGAGCATGACGGACCATGTTCAGTGTTGGGTTCCGATGCCGTTACTACAAAAACAAAAAACTATCCCAAAATCAACAATTAATAAATATTTTTTGTGTACACTAACACGTAACTCTGGCAAAAATACACTTTTTGAGTGCAATATTTCAAGTGGGCGGAGCACGCTGCCACGGGACTCAGTGTCAAATGAAGTCAAACGGGAACTAGTGTCAAATATTATAATGAAATTATTAAAGTGACAGCCACCCGGGAATTAAGTTTTTAGTAATAAAAGGACTCAAATCACACAAAACACACTTTCATTTTAATCC
Organism: Acleris holmiana; assembly: GCA_949316455.1. Lineage (NCBI taxonomy): Eukaryota > Metazoa > Arthropoda > Insecta > Lepidoptera > Tortricidae > Acleris > Acleris holmiana. Next base: position 2,937,903 of record OX438771.1, on the reverse strand, counting down.
TTAATTATTTATACTTACGTTGGAATATGGAGTAGACGAATTAGAGTCCCGACCCTATGTTAAAAAATGTCTCGTGGCAGTGTGCTCGGCTCACTGGTTGCTCGCATTTTAAAATTTATATCAACAGGTACATAATGCTTTTAAGAGCTATCCAGTATTTTTGTTATATTTTCTACACATGTGGAAGAAAACGAAAAAAAGTTTTTACAAGATTTTATTTTACAACTTTGTCGGCGTAACTTAAATGTATAACTATACTAAATTACAGCCTTGTAGTACCAAGAGTGTCTAAGATTAACCGCGGACAGACGGACATGGTAAAACTAAATCAATCAATAAAAATTCCTTGTTGAAGACCAAATCCTAAAACGACACTATCGTGTCTCATTTTAAAATTTCAACGTTCAAATGTTTTTAAGACCAAGTTTCCAAAAAACAAAGTCTAGGAACTTCAGCATCAAAGTATCGCATTGCGCTTTTGAGCGACTTGGAACATCTAGTTTGCCTTGTGCAAGTTTTGCAGTATCATCGATCTCTGTTGATCTCGCATTAAATTACGTGTATTCGTAACTTTCTGCACCAACTTTTGAAACTGGTAAAAGGGTTATTGTTCTGAAGTCTTGGAATATTGGTAATATTCCAAGTGGTTTCTGTTTCTCTTACTGCTTCAGTAGTAAATAAGATTTAAAATAATTGTGACGGTTTTGGCTTTGTTACTTTTATTTATACAGAAGTTACCGTGGCAAAACTAGGGCGAGAGTTTAATTTAACACTTTTTACAAAGAGAAAAAAGGTACAAGTTTTATTGTAATGAGTTTGTACTTTTCATAATTTGTATTAAGTATGTCGAATGGAAACCACTAGTTGGACGAAAAAAAATAGCGACTGGACACCCATAGACGGACGTAGAAAGGAAGGTAGATCTAGAAAACGTTGGGTGGATATATTACGAGAGAAATGTGGACAGACCTGGAGGAGACAAGCCAGGGATAAGGATGTGTGGAGGAGACTGGGGGAGGCCTACGCCGCTGTGGCGACTTCCATAAATACAAACAAGAAAAAAAATATGGGCCCCTTGTGGTTGCCGGGTTAGAATACTGCCACTCCGTATCTTCCCGTGGATGTCGTAAGAGGCGACTAAGGGAATAAGGGCTTTGTATTACTGTTAGGCGATGGGCTTGCAACCTGTCACTAATACAATAGTAAACTTCTTAGCCTGATTGTGCAAAATGTGGTTACAGAATTATCAATAAGTCTTTTTAGGGATGTTTGTATTTCTGTAGCTCTGCCTAGCCTACTCAGGGAATGAAGGCGTGATTTTATGTATGTATGTACAAATTGTAGTAACATATACAGGGTATTTTTTTAATGGGTGCAAACATTTTAATATGTGCTTCGCTATTATTAATCAATAATACATGTTGTGTTATGTTTAATCTAGCTTAAAAAATATTAGTGATATTGCGTATTCAATGATTCCACTAACTTAACGATATTCATGGACCCTCTAATGCAGGGGTGCGAGGAGAGGGGAGTGTTGTTAAGTAAGTTAAAAAATGAAATTTCAAATTTAGAACATCAGTACAGTGTATCGCATACCTACAGCTTGACAACCCATGTCATCATTTCTAGTGTGACTTTGTGTCCACACGAGAAGGTAAAAGAGAGATAATTTGCAACTAAAAAAAAAATAGAACTCGTTTTACTGTCGTAATATGTATTATATTAACGATACAAAATTATATGTTAAAGTTTGTGCACTGATAAAAAAATTACTCTGTATATTTTTTTATAAATTAAATGTTATGGAAATATTTTGATAGAAACAAGCAATACAATTACATTTTTTTTTAATATACTCAATTATTATTATTTTTATTATTTTTATTATATTACGTTTTTAACGGTCATAACTTTTCAGGATTCCGGGGTTCCATGCTAATCTGTGAAACCATTAATTTTGACAAGATATTATAATTTGCCATTTACTGTAACATTACAAACCTATAAGCCTCTTGTCTGCGAGGGTGCCACATATTGTCACCTGCCACGGTTGTCCCAAACTGTGGCCGCAATCTTAAATTTATATACCCTATTTGAAGAACCATACATTGGTAGTTCCACAGACGCGGGCAATGCATACCAGCTTAAATGGCTTGTTGAAGATAGTTAAGGGGTTTTCGTAGTTGGCCAGATTCTGGCGCGTCAAATTGAAAGCTCACATAATATCACAGGACAATGTCATACAAATTGACCTACTCCCAAACTAAGCTCTAGGCTTGTCCTATGGGTACTAGACAACGATAAACTAGAGATTAGATAGAGAAATATATACTTAAATACATAGAAAACATCCAAGACTCCGGAAATATACTTGTGCTCATCACACAAATATCTGTCCTTACCGGAATTTGAACCCAGGACCCCTTAGCTTTGAAGGCAGGGTCACTTCCAATGAGGCTCGCGTGTCGTCGAGCTGCCGCAACCAAGGGCCTGACACGATTGATCAGAGAAAGATAGCCTTATTGCAATTCTTGTAAGAAGAAAAAGAAAAGATTTCCATGTGTTGTCTCTACCACCGACCGGACATTGTTTATAGGCACACTTCAAACTGTAAGCAACAAGTGTGCCAAATGTAAACCGGCTAAATTGTGTGCATAAATTTACATTTTGAAGTCATTATATCGTTCTCTTACATGGGCCTTGGGGCCCTAGCCAAGATGCAAACGCTCCTGACGTTTTTCTTTTCTATCCCTCAAAATGTATGGGATGACAGTCGACCACGTGCTATATCGGGGCCCCAGGGGCCCTCTGGGGCCCTAGCCAAGATGGAAACGCTCCTAACGTTTTTCTTTTCTATCGCTCAAAATGTATGGGATGACATTCTCGTGCGTTTCGATAAACCACGTGGTCGACTGTCATCTCATACATTTTGAGCGATAGAAAAGAAAAACGTTAGGAGCGTTTGCATCTTGGCTAGGGCCCCTCGTCGCTCGATGTCAAATCTATAACTACATAGTATATCTATGGCCACATTTTGGCAGCTCCACAGATGCAAGTAAATGTCAGTTTGAAGTCTTCCACAGACGAAAGGTCATATAACATGACAAAAGTAATATCCCCAGTAAATTATTTATAAAATTTAAATACACAAAGAAGATCTTGAATGTAACTTGTTTCTTATCTTAATGACATATTCATTATTCTTAGCCCTAAGATCAAAAGCACTTTGTTACGCACTCCAAACAAGGTATTTCAGGCGCAAACAAAACTTTGCCACGTACGATGTTATAATGTATACGAATGTTTTAGCTTCTTTTGCTCTTTCTTTCATATAGAGTTAGGAATCCTTGACCCGAAATTCATATTAAGTAGCGAAATCCCAGACCCTTGGTACTATCAAAATATAATTCACTGTTGCCCCTCTGCGGGTAGCATATTAATACCGTACCCACGTATCTTTGGATGTTTTTACAAGACATCCTATTTCCAAAATGATTATAAGCCTATCCTCGTCTTTATTTAGGCATGAAAAATAGAAGTTTCTAGTATGGTGAGTTTTATTATTGACGGTTGAATAGATCAGTAGTTTTAATTCCTTTGCAACGTTATAAAGTTTTATTTTCTTCTTGTTTATTCTTATTAAGCAGAAAAAATAAATATGGTTTGGAGTGGTACGTAAAGTCTGTAAACAAGCCTTGAAAAGACTTAACAAATCAAGGAAACAATTGGACTATCATGGCATGAGGTAAAGCATGTAGCCTAAAACAGATAGCGACGGATGCACACTTAGAAATATTGAAGATGCCCCAGCGCCCCCAACTAGGAGAAATATTCCTGGGTGCTCAAACTTTTAAAAGTAATCTTGTCTTAAGTTACTTTTTACCTTGGCGACACACACGCACGCACGCACACGCACGTAGGTATAAAATGTTAAATGTGGTAACCTATAAATCACACTATGACTCACTATGAAATATTAGTAAAAATCATTATAATTAGAGGCTGGTTGGTTTCCTAAAACTTTAAACGTGGCTGAATAAAATCGAGTATACGAACCTGTAATGGAGCAGATTTGGTTTCAATTTTTCGATTAAATTCAAGTCTTAGGGTCAAATTAGGTCGGAACATCGTTAAGCTTGACGTCAACCTCTTGTTGCGTTTCAAACACTGTTAATTTATTATCAAACCCTTCGTCAACCCCTTTATTAGGTGGCCATTGTTAACCTCTGTTGTGGAGGCAATTTCAAGCCCGTTGTATCGAGTTACGTGACACGGATATCTTTCACCCATTCAAGATCATAATGTTAGAACGAAAACTTCAAGTAGGTAATAATCTGTAAAAAATCGGACTGATCTTAAAATAGGCGTCTAATTCAAGATCACATAAATAAATACATAACATCACGCCTTCATTCCCAGAGTGGGGAAGGCAAAGCTACAGGAATGCCAACAACTCTAAAAAGACTTGTTGATAATTCAATAACCACGTTTTGCACACTGATTGTGCTGTGACAAGTTGCAAGCTCATCGCCTAACAATACTACAAGCCCTTATGCCCTGAGTCTCCTCTTACAACATCCACGGGAAGACATGGAGTAGCACTATTCTTACCCGGCAACCACACGGGGTAATTAAATAAATAAATGAGTAAATATCCTGATCAATACTCGTATCCTGCGACAAACTCACAAATTAAACCTAGTCCCGAACTAAGCTCTAAGCTATGTAATATGGGTACTAAACAACGATATAAATATTTATGTAAAGAAATAAATATATCGGCAATTCCATGTCATCATCACCATCATTCTGCCCATCATCAGATTTGTTCATCATGTGGGGGGGGGGGAGAATTTAAGTTAATATTTTAAATAAAACTGCTAACGTCACAATACGATCACTATAATAACTGACAAATTTTAATAATTATAACACGCAATTAATCACAATCTTATAGGATTCACCTCGATTAACAATTTTATTAAAGACGTCGGTGATCCGTCGCTAGGCGAAGGCTAGACGTACAATAAATACTTTGGTCCATCAATACAATAAAAACTGATAGATTACATTTTATTAATGCAATACACAGGCAAGGCTACACGTTCAATATTTATCACGTCAGTACTGTAACGTATTTCGTAGAGTTCAGACGTGTACTGGATATGAAGATAAAAACTATATTGAAATGTCACAGTATTTACTGATCGTGTAGTCTAGTGTATTGACGGATTTCAATATTTATCACAAACTGCCATCCAGAATCCAGAAATCTAGATTTCCGTGATAAATATTGACATCCGTCAATTACACTAGACCACACGATCAGTAAATATCACTATATGATAAATATGAGTAGATCACAGTATTTATTGTACGTGTAGCCTTCGCCTTACACGCGCTGCGCTTGCCGTTCCAACCATAACAACAAGATGGCTGCGCCCCGCTCGCTGATCCCCTGACGTTTCACCAGAGTGCGCTAATGTCACTCTCATCCAATAAATCAACTAAGAGAATCTAGTATAATCTAATAGATGGGGGCGTTTTCTAAAAAAAGCATCGTTAAGGACAAAATTTATTTATTTATTTATAAAAAAAAAACTTTTTCCAGTTCGCCACGAAAACTAACGTATCGAAATGTATGGCTAATTTTCGTGACGAAATGGAAATAGTTAAATTTTCTTAATTTTGTCCTTAACGATGTACACTTTTTTTGGAAAACGCCCACCAACTAGGCTAACGTGTCGTCAAAGATCACTCTATTAACATACATTACATTTGCACCACTAAGCCGCAAAATAGCACCTACTCGTTACCTTTCTGAGCCGTGCAGCAAACTTCCCGCATCCAAGTTGCAAAGTGGCCGTTATATATGTCTAGGCTGAACTTAGCTAGTTTTCAAAGTGGGTAAAAATCCGGACGGATATCCGTATCGGGCTTTGCTCGGGGGACTGTGAAGACTTGGCCTAAGGCTGTATTAGAACTAGATGGGTTTGTGTTTGTGGAATTATGGTCAAGCTTCACTCACCAGGTCGGATCGTGACCACCGAGCTAATTATGATTGTTTTCCAGTTTGGAAGTAAGTCAACTGGGTAGAGGCCCAGTTGCGCCCATTGGCCCAGTTGACGTGCTTTACGAGTAGTATGGCTTTTAACTCGTCCGCCATTAGTGTCAAGTATATAAGAGTTATTCAACCGTTAACAATATGGAAATACGTAAAAGTCGATATCGTTTTCACGGTGAAGAATCTCAGCCCAGGACTTCTATTCTACTGCTTTAAAACGATATCGTGTTTGACGTATTTTAGCATCGTTTTTAACTCGGTCACCATTATTGTCAAAGACGATATTGTTATTACCGTGTAGAATCCCAATCCAGGTATAATGATATAAATGTAATTCACCTCAGTCCTCCAGTTTGGCAATAAAACACTAGTAGGTATCGAGATTACAAAATTTTATAGCCAACTTAAGAGAACCATAAGTTTATCGCTTTCATGGCATAAGATAGGAAAAGGAGGCATAAAGAGATAAGACGGAGATAGTTTACTGTTATAATTCTTACTAAGCTCGCTGATCATGATGAAATATGGCTCCAGCAGTCATTAGACCTGGGTCCTAAGCTCGCTTTTGTCAGAGCACCGCCACGTGTGCACCTTGGCCTACCGTTCTGCCCTCCTCAGACAAAATGCAGTATCTCTGATTCAATGGCCAAAGCATATTCAATCCTAAGCCATTCGTAATACACATTACATTTGCTACAGGAGTTTCGTCTGAGGTACTGCCTTTTATGTTAGCAGGGCAGCGTTGACGAAAATTAGATATATAACCGCACAAATACAGTTCGACACGGGGGCGACAATCTCAAATAAGGTGACTTAGTTCTAAACTAGGCATTTTGTACAATTGAAACTAGGCAACAATAATCATACCTTATTCAAAGAAGTATGAACTTAACGCATAGCTCATTGAAAATATTCAACACTCAAGAACTAGAGCTCATGGGACAAAAAATTGCCCATGCCGGGAATTAAACTCGGAACCGGTTTGTAGGCAGAGCCACTACCAACTGGGCTAACCAGGGCTCCTAGCCAAGATGCAAACGCTCCTAACGTTTTTCTTTTCTATCGCTCAAAATGTATGGAATGACAGTTGACCACGTGGTTTATCGAAACGCACGAGAATGTCATCCCATACATTTTGAGAGATAGAAAAGAAAAACGTTAGGTGTGTTTGCATCTTGGCTAGGGCCCCTGCTCGTCTATATATTATTTGGTTTCTCAACTAATTATCAGTCCTGTTATCGCTCGCTTAATTCGTGGCCTCAACCTTACTTGCCAAGTTTTGAAAGCTTTGGGTGAAAATTTTCTATGTAAGCAAACTGGGATCCGAGGAATTTGTAACTTCTAGTTAATCAGATGCGAAGCGATATGTATTGGGGAATGTATTACAAGTATTCCACTCTATAGCTTATTTTACATAAGTATTGTATACTTACTACGTGCTGCAAAATAGTGACGTTAAGCTCATTGACTTTTTAATGTAATTTGATGTCCTGCCTAATAAGCATATTATGTGACTTTAAAAGCGTTTACTCAAATGATATTTTTGGGAAATTAATCAGTTATATAGGGAAACGTTGTTGTGCGTAACGGCAGAAATCTCCACGTATGTAAAAATTACTTTAAAAATCATTTTTTCAAATTGCATCTTAAATTTACAAATAACGGACAATAATACTTTGGCCGAACAAAGATTGCAAGGTAAATCATTACAAAATCCAGGTTCAGACATTAATCTAAATACAAGCATAAGTTAATTAAAAAAATAGGTCTCATAAATTCCCTATTTTTCGAACGGAACTACCCAGGAACAATTTCCATACATTTAATAATCTTTAAAAGATTTAATTGTATTATTATATGCATATACTATTACAAAACAAGCACAGTAATTGGAAGCATTTAGTCGGATCAGCACATGTTCTAATGAGTTTTTTTATAATAGCGTAATATTGCAAGCATAAAGTCGGAAGTCGTTGTTTTTTAATAAAATGTGTTTTTATTAATATTATTTTCACCGCTACAGTGTTTTTAGTTATTAAGAAATAAAGGTACAAATAGTTAGTAAAAAATGCAATAACTTTTGAGACTCTATCTTTTATACTTTAATAAATATAAGCAAAAACATTTTGCAATTTTATTTCTGCTCTCCTGAAAAGTTAACAAAACGCACATCAGACCTTATACTTCTCGGGTCGAGATATATTGATAATAATGTAATAGGAAAACTGTAATGTACATTAATGCGCGTTAATTAGGATATTTTCACATGTCATGCATTATATAAGTGACTTTTAAACGTAATCTAGAAGCTTATAATACACACACACTTAACATCACGCCTTCATTCCTAGAGGGGGGTAGGCAGAGCTACAGAAATACCAACAACTCTAATAAGACTTTTAGGTAATTATGTAACCGCATTTTACGCAAGTAGGCTAAGATGTTTACCAGTGTATTAGTGACAGGTTGCAAGCCCATCTCCTAACAGTGCTACAAGCCTTTATTCCCTTAGTCGCCTCTTACGAAATCCACGGGAAGACATGGAGTGGCACTATTCTAACCTGGCAACCACGCGGGCAATAGCTCATAATACTACTTCTGAATTTGTTGTACACCGGCAACGGTTGATTATGATGCCCTTAATGTATCCATAACAACTTTTATATATCTGCAATCGAATAATAAATGATTAGATTTGATTTGAAGGTATAAGTTTAAATTAAGATTATTTTACTTAATCACTATCACTACATAGTATAAAACAAAGTCGCTTTTTCTGTCCCTATATCCCTATGCATGCTTAAATCTTTAAAACTACGCAACGGATTTTGATGCGGTTTTTTTTAATAGATAGAGTGATTGAAGAGGAAGGTTTATATGTATTATACTTTAATCCGGAGCGAAGCGAGGGCGGGTCGCTAGTTTAGCTATAATATTATTAATTGTATTTTGCTTTGAGTATGTGATTTCTAAAAGTATCCCGGGAAAATCAGGCAGTTCCCGAGGGAATAGCGATGAGCTATTTCTATGCGGACGAAGTCGCGGACCACAGCTAGTATAATATACATATTGTAAATAATAGTGCTTAGTCATAAACTAATAATTACCACATAATGTAGAAAAACAACCAATAAGAACATTTAATACTAACTCAAATATCTAAAAACTAAAGTTCTATCCCTTTACCCACATTCCATCCTAAAGTTGCGCAATTTTTATTTATTTTATAGAGATACGGCGTTTCCGAATGTGGGTTTCACACGCTAGATTATCCGGAGTTGCAATTTCTCCACGAATTCCCCTTAATCGAGGAATAAAAGTATTTTTTGCCGTCACTTAGCACGCTTGAAGCGGGATTGTCTGGATTTTCCGCACTTGAATTATCTGCCGCGGAATTTTTGCGGAAATTTCAAATTTTTGTACAATTATGTTACCGCAAATTAAGTCATGGTTTTTCGAATTATCCTCGGAAAGGTTTTTGAAACGTGTAACCTTACATCTAATGAATGAAAATACAGTAAAATCACAGTATAATCAGCAGTTTGTCTTCAAATAAACGTATAGGTTTAGTGGTGGTTACCACCATCTTATTCATTAACCTACCGCCGAGCAGCAGTGTTCGCATTGTTATTGTCTGGTGTGGGGATAAGACAACTGGTGAAATGACTAGCATAGAAGCATTCCATCTTAGTCGTCATGGTAGGCAACGCTTTTCAGGTCTTAAGAGATTATACTCTTAAAAATCCATATGTCTATGGGTCACAGATTTCAATTTCCACTAGGTGGACTGAATGATCGTGTGCATTCGTTTCCATAAAAAAAAAACAATGTTTTATCATCACGCGAAACTCGTTTTTTTTCCAATGTATCGAAATTACAAGCATAGCGCCACTTAAATGTCTGCAAAATAAATATTTTATTGTTCCATTTTTAAAAAAAATTACACATATCTTTTATTGATTTGAAATCAAAAGAGTCTTTAATATATGCGCCATTTCCAAGTTAGTCACGAGACTTATTGAACGATCTAGTATTTTAGTTGATTCGTAAACTTTTTACGTAAGTAAAAGAAACGTTTCGTATTTCTCATTATTTTTTCTTATGAGAAGAAACCTGAATTATTTATTAAGGACAAATTCCATGAAGCTATCTTACTCTTAGTTTTATATTACAATTCCTAAGTTTTTTCGAAACGCCAGAAATATATTTGATAAACTTTTGTTATTTTAGGTCAAACTGTTATTTAGTCTGCGAATAAACGGCGAAACAAAATTCCGATGGAAAGTGTGTAAAGATAATCTTGAACTTTAAGTACTCGTTACATAAAAAGGACAATTTAATAGATTGTCAGGGAATTGCAAAACTACACAGGCAAAGTCGCGGGGAAAACCTTTTTTTTTTTCAAATTCAACCATTTACAGTACAGAAGCCGTAGGTATTATATCTTAAAATTTGTCTAGATCAAGTCATTGCATGATTCTTAAGAACCATACATCTCAGTGAGGCTAGACAAGTTGCAATCGACAATCGTTAGCGATTATTTTTCTAGACAAATCTATGGAAATGACGTAAGCCACCGAGATGGTCATGGTGGTTTCCCTTTATCTGGTATAACTTCTTTTGGCATATTCATCATTTGGCATAATACTTACTTGGCATACAGTCATTTTTTCTGAGACGTTCTACTTTTCAGGATCATTTAAAATATCATTGCATAGAACCCATTAGGTTACAATACTGAAAAGTAAACGGTTTTAGAAAAAAAGACTGTAGCCAAATGATGATTGTGTCAAATAAAATTATGCCAGATGAATGTAAACCAGTCACGGTACTTTATCGGTGGCTTACGTCAATTGACAACATTTTTCAATCGAAACACAGTTGCTAACGATTTTCGAATGCAACTTTTCTAGACCCACTGTTCCGTTTGCTACCTGAAAGTACAGGATTTGACAGACAGTCAAACATTTATTTTTTGAACAATTTTAATTAAACATCTGAATCTACATTAGTGATTTAATATTAATACCCCTAATGGACAGATCTCTATCAGTTTTCATTTTCAATCCCACTCCTGAACGGTATCGGGCAATTTATATCTTAGACCCTCGCATTAGGAGATTTGATCAGTAATGACTCCTGATGTTCGGATCAAGTCACTAGTGGTTTTAATTATAATTTTGAAAAATATTTAAAATATATTTTTGAATAAATCTATTTTCCTTGCCTACCTTTTATCCCTTGGTTACCAATCTCATACCTGTGTGCCGATGTTCTTGAGATTTGGATGTTTTCTATAGGGACAAACCAATTTTGTACCTGAAGCTTGAATTTGACGAAAGGGGTTATTCGCAGATGTTTCTTTTTGAAATGCCTATTGAAGGAAATATGACCACTATTTTCATATAATGTTGCCTTCATTTCCGCTACTATTTTTATACTTAAAGGCAAAGAAACCACTGTTATTAAGCCGAAAAATATTAAAACCATACAATTGATTTAGAGATCTTACTTCTTACTAATATTATAATGGATGTTTGGACGTTTGGATGTTCGTTATACAATCACACTTGAAGGGATGACCACTGAAAGGATCGGGATGAAACTTAACACTAAGGTCCTGGAATAGGCTTCTTATCATCCTGAAAATTTTCAAACTTCCCGAAGGAATGACAATAATCGAAATTAACGCGGCCTTATATAATTAATTTTCCTGTAAATACCGAGGAAGCATTTATAAATTATATTTATCAGTATTAAATTACAAAGTAATAAGATTTTGCCGTTGCCAAAGCATCCAGTCACAGCCAAGTTCTATAGACGCTGGTAACTAGGTTTGTCTTGATACTTATTCTTCGTAAATAGCATTACTGTGATCGGAAATCTAATCAAAAATATCTCAAGTCGAACGCAATATTACTGGTCGAAATCAAGTAACTCTATTATAAGAGCATTGTTCTTTTAGAAAGTGTATAATGCGTTTTGGTAGGACAAGATTAAACAGAACTAGGAATGTTTTGTATTGACGTAACCGAAGCTGTTAATAATCTTAAAGATGCGTTTTGCTTAGTTAATAACTTAGTAGCGACTTTGCCGACGACGCATTACACTCAAGGCTTCTGATAGACTAGAAGTAAAAAGTATTTTTTTTATTACAACCAAGCATTGAGTTGTCGATTTTTTAACAGACTTGAAAAAAGGAAGATCTTTATTCGTCGGACATGTCGGACTATAACTATAAAGCTGCGTTTGAGGTAAAAGGTGTGTTACTTTCATAAACAACTCACTTCAATTTGTCGATAAATTATTAACGGGTACACTTTAATAATTTACCACTAGCGTGTGTGTTTGCACACACAACACAGCTGCGCTGTGTTTAGCTCTAAATTTTCTCTGATTTCCACGATTTTTGAATATGTTGTAGACAATATGAAAAACGTACAGACCTAGTCTGTACGGTTCCGCTTTTTTTTCTATCCAACAAATATTTTCTTGAAAAGTAAAAATACAGATCTAGTTTTTCATAATATCAACAAAAGGGTTGGCAACGCATATAAAATCTGCAAATTGTGTTCTTATGGGCTTCCGAGGGCACTTGATATATTACTTGTGTTCATACACGCACACTTGTTTGCTTGTCTTGTACAATCAGCAGCAAAAGTGTTTATTTTGCCGTTTTTGCAAGATTTGGTTACCGTGGACAGACTCCGGGACAGATGAAAGTAAAAAAATAAAGGTTATAATACAGTGTCTTAGCCGGTGTGGTTGCCGGGTTAGAACAGTGCCACTTCATGTCTTCCCGTGGATGTCGTAAGCGGCGACTAAGGGAATAAGGGCTTGTAGTACTGTTAGGCGATGGGCTTGCAACCTGTCACTGATACACTAGTAAACTTTTTGGCCTGATTGTGCAAAATGTGGTTACAGAATTATTAACAAGCTGTTTTAGAGTTGTTGGTGTTTCTGTAGCTCTGCCTACCCCACTCTGGGAATGAAGGCGTGATGTTATGTTATGTATAATACAGTGTCTTATGTTCTAAGGCACAATAATGCAACAATAATAATAAGGCATAATGGTACGGAACCCTTCGTGCGCGAGTCTACCTCGCATTTATCCGGTTTTTTTTAAACTGACTTAGGCTAGATTACATTAAAGCCTAAAGGTTTTTTCGTTACCCAATTTGGACCAAAATCGTGACTAGCATAAATAGCTATTAAGGTTGAAAAAATAAATGTTAAAATCCTTAATTGTTCACGATGTAAATACACTTAGCGATGAAAAGGGATTAGTAGATTCGGGTTGAATTCTGACAAAATGCATGGTTTTACTGATATGAGAGACCATTACGATAACTTAAGTCAATCTTATACCAGTTTTTTTCTTAGTTCTAGAATACGCAACCCAAAAAATGCCACCTTCTGCGTCACTAAAAAGCTTAGTGCAAAAATTCAACGTCGAACTAGTAAGTTTCTACATAAATGTCAACCTTTGTATTTACGAGGACGATTATACCATTTAATAAAAAAAATGTATTAGATTCTTTATGTAATTTTAATTTGATATTATTATAATTTCTATAAAGAAAAAATTAAATAAGTTTATAAAATTTTTGGTACCCACATTAAATCCGGCTGATACTCGTACCCCACAATTAAAATGATAACTTACCATCTTTGTCATTATTATGAATGAAAGAACAGGTAAAAATATATAATGACAAATTATTTTCATATCGAAAAACCAGTGTAGTATTAATTTATTGGACCTAACTTACATTCTTCAGACTATCATAACTCAGATCTGTAGACTAGTAGTTTTAAATTTCAAAAGACGACCCACAACTTTTGATATGTAGGTACTAGGTAGATAAGAAGTCAGTCCGCATTGCACAACCATGAACTTCCTAAAGTTAATGATGTTGAGAACAAGAAAACAATTTGTTAACGTATATGTGTTACGTGTACAGGAATAGTAATAATAAATTAATAAATAATCATAAATTTATTCAAAGTTAAATATTACAAACGCAACAAAATATCTGTTGGTCCCACAGTAGGCCATGCTTATCACGTGGCAACCGGATTCTGAATAAAAACGTTAAAATAAAGTACATTTTACTGTTTTGGTATCTAAGCTTCTGAAATTATTACATCACGCCTTAATTCCCAGCGTGGGGTAGGCAGAGCTACAGAAATACCAACAACTGTAAAAAGACTTCTTTATAATTCTTTAACCACATTTTGCACAATGAGGCCAAGAACTTTAGAAGTGTATTAGTAACAGGTTGCAAACCCATCGCCTAATAGTACTACAAGCCCTTACAATACATTTCATACAATTACGACGATCAACGACCAAGGCATCTCAGTATAGATCACTATACCGGGTGTGGCCTGTAATAGGAGCAATAAATTGAGGGATTACTTCTACTCTATAAACGTAGCAACATTTGTTCTACAACTTAAAAAAATATGTAATGTAATATTTGGGATTTTTTCGAACAAACTTAATAGCATTTTCAATGTACTCCATCCAACAGTCTAGTTGACATCAGCTGTCAGCCTACAAACTTCGTCGTTTTCGCAATACATTGCTTGCTTGGAAAATCTAAATTCATTAATATTTGGTAAACAATAAGTTGTAGAATAAATGTTGCTACGTTAATAGAGTAGAAACGATCCCGCAATTTATTGCTCCTATTACAGGCCACACCCGGTATAGACGAACATGACCCATCAATTTTCAATTCTGTTAAAACCAACTTTAAAATTGTCTCAAGGCTTCCAGACCATCCTTTGAACATACAGCTTCTCTCTCAAGGCTATCTCTTTCACACAAAGCACAAAAGCCTTTGTGTCATTGTACAGTTCCAGTCTTAAAATAACATTAGCTTTGTGCGGTTCCTTGCCGATAATAATGCCGTATCAATCATTTAAGAACCTCTTCGAGGGTTCCCTTTACCAAATTGTTATTGCTTTATTATTTATCAAGCGGAAACTTGTTTGAACAGAAAAATGATTAGGTTTTTTCTTTGTATCATAAAGTATTACAAAAATATTTTAACGTCAGAAAACATCACTTTTTTCTGGCCATTTCTATTCAAAATAAAAATATATTTAGTTTATTTCATACGTAGTTATCCTCGGCAATAAGTGCACCTTACTCCGTCGTACATTAGAGGGCCTGAATCGAGTACTTTCTACCCTCGGCAACAATGTACTATTATTTAAAGTAACTCAGAAATATATTGAACAGGGAGGTAATGATTTACTATTATTATTTATACAGAGTCATACCGTCGTATCCTAACATTAAGGGCGCAATTACAAAAAGTCAACTATTCCGGATTTTAAAAGCCATTGGATTGTGAAAGAAGAGAAAAACGGTATTAATAATGGTTGCGTCCATTTTCCTAGGATACGACGATTCGTCAATATGAATAAAATGAAAACAAATAAAATGTGTATTTATATTTATGCAGACGACATGGTTCTACTGAGTGCATCTGTCTGCGGCCTTCGTAAATTATTAAAAACTTGTGAGACTTATGCGGCCGCTCATGGCCTTAGATACAATGTGTCAAAAAGTGTATACATGGTCTTTGAGACCGGCCGCTATCGCATGACTGAAGTTCCTCCCATAACCCTTAATGGGAGTCCTCTGGAAAGAGTGAGGAACTTTAAGTATCTCGGTCACGTGGTGGCGGCCGACCTCAAGGACGACATGGACATCGAGCGGGAGCGGAGGGCCCTGTCGGTCAGGGCGAACATGATTGCCCGCAAGTTCGCGCGTTGTACGAGGGAGGTGAAGTTGACGCTATTTAGAGCCTACTGCACCTCCTTCTACACGTGTAGCTTGTGGTCGAAGTTTACGCAACGGGCCTATGGAGCCCTCCGGGTCCAATATAATAATGCGTTCCGGGTGTTGGTGGGGCTGCCCCGCTTCTGTAGTGCATCGGGGATGTTTGCAGAAGCGCATGTGGACTGTTTTTATGCAACTATGCGCAAAAGAGCAGCATCTCTGGTGCACCGTGTGCGGGCCAGCCCCAACAACATGTTGCGGTCGATTGCGGAGAGGCCGAATTGTCCGTATTTGCGGCACTGCGACGCACTACATGCCCCTTGCAGTGCTCAAATTAGAAAGTATTAAATTAAATTAAATTATGTATTTACTAATCATAGCTTTTAAGTGTATGTACACTAACAATAATATGAGTCCTGTTACTCGAAATAAATGATTTATTATATTATATTATATTATGTACACGTATTTATAATAATTAATGTACTTATGCCATCCTTATTTCATAAACAAAAGTTTCACTACGCGTGTAAATATTTTGCAGTGTTTTTACCTTACATTTTCCGTGTTGAAATGAAGCAAGCAATAGTGAAGTAAATAAGTAGTTGCTATTTTGGTGAAGTTTCCGCGGTAAATACTGTAGTATACTTGAGTGGAAACTGACTGATTTAGTGATTGCGGAGATATAGACTCGACCGCACGCTCCAATTCCCGAAGCAAACATATTTATCAGATAGGTAAAAAATATCTACTTTTTTGGTTGCTTTTTTGTTTATTTTTTGTCTTTAGTCAATATTGTTTGGATACGGCCAAGGTTTTCAGTAAAAAAAATAAAAGCTTCTTTTCTTTAATAGTGTTATTTTCTATCTTCTATTGTTCTCGGCCAAAACCAAAACAGAAAAAATAACAACCAGGGCCAAGCAACTTGTGAAAATTTCTACGCAAAGCAATGTACAGAGATATTTTTTTTGGCATCAAATAGGCACACGAGCATTTAGGCCACCTGATGGTAAGTGGAATTTGAGACCCATATACATTTGAATTCTCAAGACTTTAATCCAAAGACCTAAAATGGTTTGCCATCGCTGAGGACTAAGAAATAAAGAAGAAATCTACTATACTAGTCAATTTACCACTCGTCTGTCTTACCCTCACACCAAAACAAAACAATGCAAACATGCTGTTTGGTGGAAGGATGGTAAACTTATTTCATGCTTAAATAGTGAAAAATAAACAAAACAGAAACGTTTTTCTTCAAGTGTATCAAGGAGGCTTGACGTCAATTATTCTGATGGGGTTTCAGGCTGACGATGGATGATGACAGATAAGGGTGCCGTACTGTTTTCGCTTTTTTATACTTAACCAACAGTATTATAGGCAAGAAAGCCGAATGGGATAAATTTGTTTCAAGCGGTGCCTTAAATTACTGTAATTGTATTTAATAAAACAAAGTATTTCCTTGAAATCAAAGTCCTGATTAAATGTACAACTGAATTTACAATTCATAGGGTTTATTACACTTCACGAATAATACTGGCCACTTCTTGGCGTTAGTCGATGACACGGTGGCCTAGTTGGGAGTGACCCTGCCTCCGAAGCCAGGGGTCCTGGGTTCAAATCCTGGTAAGGGCAGATATTTGTTTGATGAGCGCGAATATTTGATCCTGAGTCTTGGATGTTTTCTATGTAGTTAAGTATTTATTTCTCTATATGAGTATGTTTATCGTTGTCTATTACCCATAGTACAAGCCTAGAGCTTAGTTTGGAACTAGGTCAATTTGTGTGAGATTGTTCCGTGTTTTTTTTTTTTATAGTTGTTTACAGGGAGGTCATTTGTTTTTTTGCCTTTTTAGTTGTGGAAACGTCCGCTTTTTACAGATACATTAAAACGTTGTGCCTTACCTATTTAGATTAGCAAAAACCAAAAGGTTTTTATTCTCATGCTGAAGTTTAAAAAAATAAGTGGTTTTTGTTTGAAGACCGAGACTTTGGTTAAGTAAAATTGGTATCATCCTAATGTGTTATTTTATTAGTGAATAAAGTATATACTATAGGTATATAGCAATTTTAGTGCCTATGATGAGAGACTTAAAGTTAGATTTGGAACCATGATCTCCATTCCACTTTGTTTTAACCCATCTTATTAACAGCTATAACGATATGAATAAGAACAAAGTAAAATAGAGCTACTCTTTTACCTCCTAATTATTTGTACTTTATTGCTTCTTTTTGTTTATTACTCCGAAATAATATTCAGTAGATATTTAATGTAACGTCACACGAGCGACGTGCTCGCATCGCACGTCGTCTCGTCACGTCACGTTAGTTTAGTGTCACTGTCAGTCTGTATATCGCACCTTTAGTTTTCTTTTTATTTATCTACTATCATCAAAATAGTAAGCAAATATAACTTACTACAAAATCTTGAACATTGATTATAACGCTGCAAATTGTGTTAAAGTTTTTAAACAGTTCTAATTAATTTATGTTCTTCATCAAATATTTTTAATTAGATATTTTTTTGGCAGTGTCATAAAAACGACGCAAAGCCCCATAAAAGTAACAAATGATCTGCCGCATTCGACACAGTACTGTTTCACAGTAATACATATTGAGCCAGAATCGTGACTTTATTATAATAATACGTAACAGAGCCTCGCTTTCCGTCACGAAGTGGACACTTTTGACGTGTATTTACGTCAAATTGTCCACTATGCAAATGCCAAAACTTTTATTATTTCAACAAAACGCGCAGCTTTATCACTACGAGAAACTTCCTATGAAATTCCGAGGCGAAGTTTCTAGAAAAGTTCCGCTATGAAAGGAATAGGTGGGACGTGGCTTTTGCAGACTGAATGATAAATATACGCATAATAAGGCAACTTTAAATATGCTCACTGCTGCTACCTTCTGAGAATTTAAAAAAGGTTAGTGTTACTTCGAATTTATGGTAGAAATTGTATAATAAAAAGCATTTCTGTCAATTCACGCAGAATTTAACTGATGTTGTATTATGTCCAGGTTAGACGTGCTTTTGGCACAAGTAAGTACCCATTAAGATAAAAATTGAGCATAATAGAGGCATTCCATCTTAGTCCCCAGGGTGGGCAACGCATTTGAGGTCATAGGATTATAATCTTGAGAATCCAAATGTCTATGGGTCTCAGATTCCACTTACCAACAGGTGGCCTGAGTGCTCATGTGCCTTCTCTTTAATATAAAACAAACATAAACATAAAACATAAACAATAATAGTTTTCAGTATAAACATACTTTAATTGATCTAAAGAAATGCAGTAAATGCTAGCTTAATTTAAGACAAGTGTATCTAAGAGATTTGAAAAGTTTTTTGAATATTTCTCGTATAGGTCTGCGTTATCATTATCCTTTCGTAATTTAAATCAGAGATATGTAAAATAATCGTAACGAAACATTACTCAAACGATCATAAACACCAAATATGCGTTCACAGATACTCAATAACTAATTAAACAAAAGGACCTATTAGGCTGCCTTGAGGCAAACCTCAAGTATCTACTACTCTTACAAAAAGATAAAATAAAGACATCAAACATTATCGCTTTCAGAAATAATGCAACGCACGACACTAATAATCTTTAGAAACAACGTTTGATACTTTATCTTCGATGATATTTGCACGGGCATCAAAGCAGGGCAAACATCAGGGTTTTATTGCGTAGGAAACATTTTCCCTCGCTAATGGGAATTGCTGGCATTTCAGCGGCCATTTTGTTTTATTCTGCTTCCTTTTAGTGGTGTATGCGGGAAAGGAGGGATGTGATGTCAAGTAATTTGAGGTTATAAATCATATTTTGCTACAGCTGAAAAAAAGTACCTACGTAGTAATTAATTTAATATAACACCCATTAGAATATGAGTATATTTTTTTTTACATTTTATGTTTTCATTTTGAGGGAGAGAATATATTAAATTCGATTATGCAATGATGAGAAATAAATTATCAAATAAGTCATAGTACTTAGCACATGGTAAAAATGGTCAGATTTATGTATAATGTTTGGCAAAACTATTAATTTTCTTTAATAGTTTTGCAGAAGTTTTGATAATATTAAAAAAAATGCGATATAGGTTGATTTGTAACTTCTTGTGACAATTGAGTTTTTTGCATAGGAACATCGAATGTATAAATGCTAAGCTAGAAAATGTATTGTTTATACCTTGTTAACGCTCAAACGAAGTTGAAATGATGTGCAACTAATTAAAAGAACGTGAAAGGTATATAATTGGAAATGTACTTTTGCATAAATTCAAACAAACAACTCTCATAGAATATCTTACCTTTCACGGCAAATTAACAAACGACCGATTGAAAGAGAAATACGAGTTCATTGACATAAAATAAATCATTTTCTTTGCTACTTTATCTCCGATTAAAATTATAGGTAGGCGCGGCACTTATATGTTCCGTTAAAAAAAAGGATTTTTGTGATTTTTAAAGGACATAAAAAAAACTGAAAAAAATATACCTGTATTGCAAAAATATTGTACATAGTCAAGGCCTTAATTGATGTCAATGTTTAATTGAAACAAAATATTTTTCCTTTGTGTAACGAAGATTAACCATACAACTGTATGAAGTATTTTCGTTTCACAAAGGAAAAATATTTTGTTTCAATTAAACTTTGACATCAATTAAGTCCTGAACTATGCACAATAATTTTGCAACTCACCCAATTCATATTTAATGAAACTTTAAAGATGTTGGTTGGTTATTAATGTGTTTTTCATGTCTTATACTCTAAAAGTGATGCATACCAACCCTAGGGTAAAAGAAATGGAAAAAAAAGAACTGTGTGTAAGGTAAAAAACCAAACGATTGAATGGATGAATGGCTGAAGGTAGAGGTTTCTGCTACTATAAGACTATTAAAAAAAAGCCTGTAGATGCTAAAATATAAGATAGCCACTCTTTAGTAAACTATTCTGAGTCTTACTTTCCTAAGTATTATTATCAAGTTAACCATTTATTTCACACTCGAATTATTGGCACTCTCGCTTTGCTTTTGCAAAAATCTTGTGTAAAATAGGTGCCTTTCATCCGTCGGGGAACAATCTACTGTTGTTGAGTAACTAAGTGTTTTAAGAAATCAATGTTTCACATCACATCGAATCTTTTTACAAAAAATAGGAATTTATTTTAAGGTTAGTTGTTATTTTTGTTAGATCGCCTGTTGTCTACCGTGTAAGAATTTTATTTTTTTGTCATGTAAGAGACGGACTCGGATACAGTTTAAACATTTTTTTTATGGTAACTAAATAAATACATAAATATCCAAGGACAATGTCAGACAAACTAAGTTCTAGGCTTGTGCTATGGGTTCTAGACAACGACAAACATGATTATATAGAGCGCTCATCACACAAATAGCTGCCCTTACCGGGAAGATAACTTTAAAACCTGATAATTTTGACATCTTAAGTACTATTATGTTTTCCGCAATGTTATTTATCTTTAAGTTATGTTACATTTGTAGTCTCGTGAAGTAACAAGTCTTTTAATAAAAAATGGGCCTAGGTACTGAAAAAAATCTATGACGAAAGGACAGACAAACGAAATCTCACCATTAGACTTCCCTTAAAATCCAAAAAAGCAAAAGTTTCAAGCACCGATATTAGTTTCAAAATAATGTCATCTATGTAGTCTTCACATGTCCCTATCTGTCATTACACAAAAACGATCACAAAGCCTAGTGACCGAACTTGATGGATGAACCTAAAAATCACAATAATGACCAACTTCAACGGGATAGTTTCCATCATTTTACGTGACCTGAAGCTATTTCTGAACTACATAATGGAGCATCGAAACAATTTCCCCCACGTCAGAACGTCGCATGTGATGAAAACATTATGAAAGTGTATCAAGGACTTTTGAATGAGAATTTTAACCGAGTATAGTGAACTTTCAACAACTTGATTGCTTTAAGACATGTGAAACTTTGAAGATGATTTAACGTAAGTGCTACAATTTTCGAGTAGGTGATCACTTACAATAAGTATTAAAAATATTCCTATCACCTTCCAACTTAGTCCTCGGGTAAAGCGTTTGACGTCTCAGGCCCGTACTAATAAACTGATCTCAACTGCAACGCTCGTCTCGAGATGCGATAAAAATTACAGTTTTCTTTGGCTTGATGTTTACTTTGACCTATCTTGGGACGAACATCTCAGTCAAGATGAGTTTATTAATACGGTTCTTAGGATTGAAGTCTAGAGACTGTAATCTTGAGAATGTAAACGATAATGGGTATCAGATCCCACTTAACATCAGGTGGCCTGAGTGCTCATGTGCCTTCTCTTTGCCATAAAAAAAAATAAACACACAATATTGTTCTTCAACCAATAAAAGCAGGATAGCGCCTAAAGCATGGTCGCCTTTATCGATGTGGATAAACCTGAATAACACATCTGTCACTCTTCTGACCAGTATCTCAGTGCGGGAGTGACAGATGTGTTATCTACGTTTATCCACATCGATAAAGGCAACCATGCTACGGGCCCTGATACGTCAAAGCTCGACAAAACAGTTTTGATTGGCTGTTTAACAACGCCACGTGGCTTGTTACTTTTACATTCGTATTAGTATTATAAGTATTTAAACGAACGGAGTATTATTTTCGTTAAAAAGCACGTAAATTCCTGAATTGATTATTATAAACAGGTTTTAATTGCGGTTTGAAATAATTGACGAGTTTCCGATATTTACCGTTGTTGCGGTCGTCGGACGTCGCGGTAAGAACCGATTTATTATCATTCGTGTCGAGAACACAAACCGATATAATTAAAAAAAAATATTTGGGGTGTACATAGCATAAAAGTAAAAAAAGTGTACAATATTAGCGTTTGAGTTTGGTTCGTTGAGAGAACTTGTAAAGGTTAGATTTAAAGTTCTGAAATAAAAGACAACAAAATAAATAGCAATCTGATACTGAGAATTCTATTACTTGATAGTTTCTGCCTAAATAAACCAACGTAAAACCAAAAACCGGGCAAGAGCATGTTGGACCATTCTCAGTGTAGGGTTCCGAAGCCGTTAAGTACTACAAACATAAAAAATCATCAAGTAATCACTAATTTTCTATTTAAAGTCAATTGGTGCCGCCTTAGATGATTTTAGTAGGTATAAACACTTTAATCGCTTGTATCTCAAGAACCAATGATGTCTACTTAGTCGTTATAGTTTTCCTTTAAAATTGGTTGTATGCTATTTCATTAAAGATTTATTTTTTATTTTTTAGTATATGTAGTTTTGACTGTAGGGGTGGGGACACTTGAGTCTAATAAAAATTTGCGCTTTAATGCTTAATATTTCATAAATCGACATCAATCATATTTCAAAAAAACGACACCCCACACTATAGGGTAGACGAGAAAAAAAAACTACATCCCAACGTTACGTGTAGGGAAGGTACACTAAAAAAAAAGTTTTTTTTAGTTTTTATTGTACTATTTTGTTGGCGTGACTAATATACAGTCATATTCATGCCAAATTGCAGCTTTCTAGTACTAATAGTCTTTGCACTAGGCTGCGGACGGACGGACGGACGGACATGGCGAAACTATAAGGGTTCCTAGTTTGACTACGGAACCCTAAAAATAGACAAGATTTTCCTATTTTAAAATAACTTTTGGAAAGTAACAAAGACTATACAAGATCCTTTATAGAAGTTTCAACTTCAATGAACCCAAAGTTAATATCAGCTAACCGAAGGCTTAATGATGCGGCATTGTTCCTTGAAACTCGAGTATCAAATAAGTCATGAAAATTGGACTGTTTAATTATGTAAGAAAAGGCTTAGAAAGCTTGACTTGTAGGCTGAGCACGAACACACATAAAATGGGTTGACGAATAATTTTATTTGTCTTGTTTTCATCTCTTGTTTCTTTGAGGATTCTAATACTGTTTATATAATGAGTAGCTATAGGACCATCTTGGGTCTGAAATTCTTGTTATTTAGATCAAAGAGGTAATAGCCGAACCATTTTAATTTGCTGTTGTGTTTCTATTGATCTGCCACTTAAAATAAAGTCTATTTATCACGTGTATATGTGCACATAATTATTAGGCACTATGGTTATATGGACATTAGTGGTATACTATAGCTTCTAAAAAGTAACTTGTTACTAAATTGGCAGATATAATTTTAGTTGTCGGCCTACTGCTTTTGAAATAAGAGTCATTACAAAAATAAATAACAGTGGCAGGCTAAATTGCTAATTTCAGATACTCTTTCTAATATAAACAAAACTGCATTAAAGTAGGATAAAAATATTATTATCACCATGTTTCGTCACGTATATCATTCAATAATGATATACATACGAATTCATGTAAGAAGCAACATAAGCCAGTTCCCGAAGTTTAATAGTAGTCGCATGCATGGGAAAATAAACCATAAGCCATACAAAACAGCACTTCTAGCAAAAAGTATATTTGGAATGGCGTCTAAAATCTTTAATAAATTACCGAAAAACGTTTTAAACCTACAAGATAATATGTTGTTATTTAAAAAAGAATTGTATAAGTTTTTAGTAAATAAGGCTTTTTATTTCATACATACATACATAACATCACGCCTTCATTCCCAGAGTGGGGTAGGCAGAGCTATAGAAACACCAACAACTCTAAAACAGCTTAATAATTCTGTAACCACATTTTGCACAATCAGGCCAAGAAGTTTACTAGTGTATTAGTGACAGGTTGCAAGCCCATCGCCTAACAGTACCACAAGCCCTTATTCCCTTACCGCCGAACCCTATATTCAAACCGCGGACAGATAGCCTTACTTCGGATTATAATTTGACACCTTTTGTATCGGCAAATGTAAAATTTTAACCCGAAGTAAGCCTTATGTATCCGCGGTTTGAATATAGGGTTTGGCCGTTAGTCGCCCCTTACGACATCCACGGGAAGACATGGAGTGGCACTATTCTAACCCGGCAACCAAACAGGCTATTCCATACAAGAATAATTAAATGATAAAGTGTAAAACAAAAAACATACATATTTAGTCTGTAAGGATGCATGCTGCATGCTACTTGTAGCTATTTGTATGCCTAACGGCAAAACATAGTGATCCTAGTTAAGCCATTACATCTGTGTTTACACCTATGTTTTACAAATAAAGTTTGTAATTGTATTTGTATTAATAAATCCAATCAAAATACTGAACTGGCCGAAAACTGGCTAAGCTACCCTAAACATCGCAAGCTTTAGTGCTTAAGTAATACTAGAAAAGTTTGTACGTATTTAAAGGAACAACACAGTACAAAGGTAGCAGTAGTGGGTCACTATGAAATATGCATAGCTCCGATGCGGTCCGATTTCCATTCTCAATTGCTGCATCTGATATAACTTTGGGCGACACGGGTTGTAAATTTGGTTCGACATCCTTTAAGTTCCTGTTCGACGAGGGTGACTGTACACTTAACAAGATTAGGGTTTGTGGAAACAAGTTTCAGTTACCTCACTGGGTTTAAGTTTCAATTTGCTTGTAGAATAGGGATGTGAATGAATTATTTATTTATTTATTCCCGTCTTCAAAGTAAAACAATCACTTTTCGCGCCTTTGTCTGTTTTTATGTTTGTCTGCTTTCACCGTCAGTTAGATAATTTTAAACGGAATATTTTTGTCTATTTTAAGGTGTAACAGAAAACTCTTAGGTATAAACCAAAGCGAAGCGAGGACGGAACTTTAGTTAAAATTAAAATTAACCACGTAGAACAAAATAACTTAGATCCTTGTCTTTGTATTAACATACTTCTCATGTTGATGTTAGTTTGCAATTTACTAAGTATTTTTTTTTTTTTATGTTAAGGAGAAGGCACACGAGCACTCATGCCACCTGATGGTAAGTGAAATCTGAGACCCATAGACATTTGAATTCTCAAGATTATAATCCTAAGACCTCAAATGCGCTGCCAACCCTGAGGACTAAGACGGAATGCCTCTATGCTAGTAATTTCACCGGTTGTCTTATCCCCACACCGGAACACAACAATGCGAACACTGTTGCTTGGTGGATGGTTGATGGATAAGATGATGGTGATGATACCACCACTAAGTATGTCAAGGCACTTCAATGCTGAATATTTTTTGGTGGCTCACTGTACTGTAAACAGAAAATACAAACGGCAGTGAAAAAGCAAAAATGCTTAAGCGCCATACATAATAATGGCCATTTAGCTTAAGCGCCATATACCTAATAGGGCGCTTAAGCTTAACCTCCATACTTGATAGTGGCGCTTAAGCAATTTTGCCTCTCCACTGTCGAATAAAGTGTGAGGAATAGCGTACTGATCTGCATTTTTTCTTAAAACAAATTAGAAATGCTTTAAACTTACCCGACCTGCAAAGAAATCACTAAATTTTTCTACAAAAATTGGTAGTATTATGTTTGCGTTAATCGCAATGAATAAATGGTATGTGATGTGATGGTGGTCAGAAAGTAACAGATGTTTTATCGACAGCGATAAAAGCAACCACAATAGCACCGCGCAGCTCTAATATGGTCGCGTTTATTGCATTTGTCACTCTCGCACTTAAATAAATACGAGTAAATATCACAGGACAATGTCACACAAATTTACCTAGTCCCAAACTAAGCTCTAGGCTTGTACTATGGATACTAGACAACGATAAACTTACTTAGAAATACATACTAAAATACATAGAAAACATCCAAGACTCGGGAAAAAATACTTGTGCTCATCACACAAATATCTGTCCTTACCGGAATTTGAACCCAGGATCCCTAGGTTAGCAAGGCAGGGTCAATACCAACTAGGAGTTCGTGTCGTAACTTGTTTAAAAACATGTCAAAAAGTATGAATGTTTGTAAACTTAGAAAACAAGAAAGTAAAAAACGAAACAAAAACACTAAAAGTATGTTCAAAGGCGAACTTAGCCCATTAAGGGATCTTTTCCAGTGAACAGGAAAACAACGGATAAAACAGAGGATAGCTAAACAAACAACAATTTCAGACAGAAAAAAAGAAAAAAATTGAAATTAAAAAAAATCCCGATTCAAAACAGTCTGTAAACAAACATCTAAAAAGTAAAAAATAATAAGTAGTTGCCCTATAATTTTACTTATAAGTAGCTATTAATATTTTGATCCAAGCGTCGTCGCGTAGGAGTAAGGGCTGATTGTTTGATAAGTAGGTAGTTAACGGAACACTGACACTAACCAAACTGACACGTCGGGGACCGGTAAGTAGCTGGGGTACGAGTATTTTATATTATTTCATGTACTTAGCGGTCCCCCGCCGTGTCAGTAGGGCTAGACAAATTGCATTCGAAAAACGTTAGCGATTAGGTTTCGATACACAAGTGTATGGAATTGACGTAAGCCACCGAGATAGTCACGAGGTACTAACGTCAATTCCATATATTTTAAATCGAAACATAATCGCTAACGATTGTCGAATGCAACTTGTCTAGCTTCACTGTTTCATTAGTGTCAAAAAATAGCTAAAAAGTATGCATAAACATATACTTAGATTTAAAGAGAGAATTTTTTTAAAAGTATTTTTGAATTGTTGGTATTTCTGTAGCTCTGCGTAACCCACTCTGGGAATAAAGGCGTTATGTATGTAAGTATGTAAATAGCAGAAAGTAATAAAAATAATTAGGTTCACAAATAAATAAATATAACATAAGTATGAAAAGTAAAAAGGACATACAGTCTTAAGGAACAAGGGTCACGTCAGAACTTCCTCAGCCTAGATTTAAATGAAGCAACCGATTGAGATTGCCTAGCATCAGTTTGGAGCCTATTTCATTAACGAATAGAACATACCAAGAAAGATTTAAAAGCCACCACAATAAGCTAAAGCGGTGGACATAAATGAACAACCTAGTGACAAATGCAAATTGCCTGACAATTATAATTCAACAAAGTTTCAAAACTACGTTAATCGAGTGACCAAACTGCGACGGGACTGTAAACTGTGCTGAATTTATTAAGCAGAGATGGGAAACCGGAGCTCAGCTTCTGGATTTATGGGCTGCATATCTGGTGACTACAGTGCATTTTCCGGAATAAGTACTAGTAAAATATTCGCTTCCACAAAACGCTGCGTTTCAGCAACCAGGAAACCAAACAGAACATTATACAACACAATACAAAACATAAACAGAGAAACAGCACAGTTTAAATTATACAGGTAAACAGGTTACCGCTGATTAGCGATCTTTTCCAGACACCCTTAAAAGGGACATGTAGGTACCTATGTATAACGTACCTACCTACGTAAACACATTATTGTACAAGCAAATATATTAGACAAAAATATATCTCTTCCAATTTACGTTTGAGCGATTGGGAAACTATGAATTACAACAAATAGCCAAATAAGTACAACACTAAAGGAAGTTATGGTATATTATACCAAGGATCGTACCTTTTCAGAACCAATGTTTCACAAATGATTCATTTCACGACCATATCATTTGACAACCCGCGTTTTTTACCGAAGCTGTAAATAATTCTGGGTTTATTTCAGGACTATCGTGTAGAACCCTATAGGTCAGGTTAGGTTAGTGTTATTAAAATCCAGGAATATTTGTGTGTTATTTTAGTGGTGGTAGGACCCTGTGCAGGGTCCGTCCGGATCGCTACCACCATCTTATCCATTAACCACCCGCCAAGCAACAGTGTTCGCATTGTTGTGTTCCGGTGTGGGGATAAGACAACCGGTGAAATTACTAGCATAGAGGCATTCCATCTTAGTCCTCAGGGTTGGCAACGCATTTGAGGTCTTGGGATTATAGTCTTGAGAATTCAAATGTCTATGGGTCTCAGATTCCACTTACCATCAGGTGGCCTGAGTGCTCGTGTGCCTTCTCTTTAACATAAAAAAAAAAAAAAAAAAATTAGTTACAGAAAAAAACGGGTTTTCCAATGAATAGGTCGTGAAACGATGCATTTGTCAAAGATTTGTCGGTGAAAAGGCAGAGAACCATGATATAGGGTTTCACAAATGATTCATTTCACGACCATATCATTTGACAACCCGCGTTTTTTACCGAAGCTGTAAAT
Organism: Acleris holmiana; assembly: GCA_949316455.1. Classification (NCBI taxonomy): domain Eukaryota; kingdom Metazoa; phylum Arthropoda; class Insecta; order Lepidoptera; family Tortricidae; genus Acleris; species Acleris holmiana. Next base: position 2,908,952 of record OX438771.1, on the reverse strand, counting down.
AATTCTGGGTTTATTTCAGGACTATCGTGTAGAACCCTATAGGTCAGGTTAGGTTAGTGTTATTAAAATCCAGGAATATTTGTGTGTTATTTTAGTGGTGGTAGGACCCTGTGCAGGGTCCGTCCGGATCGCTACCACCATCTTATCCATTAACCACCCGCCAAGCAACAGTGTTCGCATTGTTGTGTTCCGGTGTGGGGATAAGACAACCGGTGAAATTACTAGCATAGAGGCATTCCATCTTAGTTCTCAGGGTTGGCAACGCATTTGAGGTCTTGGGATTATAGTCTTGAGAATTCAAATGTCTATGGGTCTCAGATTCCACTTACCATCAGGTGGCCTGAGTGCTCGTGTGCCTTCTCTTTAACATAAAAAAAAAAAAAAAAAATTTAGTTACAGAAAAAAACGGGTTTTCCAATGAATAGGTCGTGAAACGATGCATTTGTCAAAGATTTGTCGGTGAAAAGGCAGAGAACCATGATATAGGGTTTCACAAATGATTCATTTCACGACCATATCATTTGACAACCCGCGTTTTTTACCGAAGCTGTAAATAATTCTGGGTTTATTTCAGGACTATCGTGTAGAACCCTATAGGTCAGGTTAGGTTAGTGTTATTAAAATCCAGGAATATTTGTGTGTTATTTTAGTGGTGGTAGGACCCTGTGCAGGGTCCGTCCGGATCGCTACCACCATCTTATCCATTAACCACCCGCCAAGCAACAGTGTTCGCATTGTTGTGTTCCGGTGTGGGGATAAGACAACCGGTGAAATTACTAGCATAGAGGCATTCCATCTTAGTTCTCAGGGTTGGCAACGCATTTGAGGTCTTGGGATTATAGTCTTGAGAATTCAAATGTCTATGGGTCTCAGATTCCACTTACCATCAGGTGGCCTGAGTGCTCGTGTGCCTTCTCTTTAACATAAAAAAAAAAAAAAAAATTTAGTTACAGAAAAAAACGGGTTTTCCAATGAATAGGTCGTGAAACGATGCATTTGTCAAAGATTTGTCGGTGAAAAGGCAGAGAACCATGATATAGGGTTTCACAAATGATTCATTTCACGACCATATCATTTGACAACCCGCGTTTTTTACCGAAGCTGTAAATAATTCTGGGTTTATTTCAGGACTATCGTGTAGAACCCTATAGGTCAGGTTAGGTTAGTGTTATTAAAATCCAGGAATATTTGTGTGTTATTTTAGTGGTGGTAGGACCCTGTGCAGGGTCCGTCCGGATCGCTACCACCATCTTATCCATTAACCACCCGCCAAGCAACAGTGTTCGCATTGTTGTGTTCCGGTGTGGGGATAAGACAACCGGTGAAATTACTAGCATAGAGGCATTCCATCTTAGTTCTCAGGGTTGGCAACGCATTTGAGGTCTTGGGATTATAGTCTTGAGAATTCAAATGTCTATGGGTCTCAGATTCCACTTACCATCAGGTGGCCTGAGTGCTCGTGTGCCTTCTCTTTAACATAAAAAAAAAAAAAAAAAAATTAGTTACAGAAAAAAACGGGTTTTCCAATGAATAGGTCGTGAAACGATGCATTTGTCAAAGATTTGTCGGTGAAAAGGCAGAGAACCATGATACCCTAATTGAAATTGCTATTAATATCAATAAACAATAATTATAATAAGTACACAAACATAATAGGAAAAAGTCTTAAGAACAAGTTTCAAGCCTGAACCAGATATTATTAAAATAGTATTTGTTTCTTTTTCCAACAGTTATTGAGTTTGTATAAAACTTACAAAATAATTATAATTTATAACACTTGATCCTACACGCATTAAACAATAATAAATGAATATAAGGGAAGGTCCCCCTTCGGACGTGTTACACCAAAATCCCAAACCAAAAGCTTGAACTATGAGAGTCCTAGATAAAACATACTTATAAAATGATTGATTGGTTTAATTTGCTTTTACATTGATTGATTGGTTCCGCTTTCAAACATGCTTATATTTTACATACAAAAATATTTAACATTGCAGATCAAAACCCCTTTGTTTCGTCAATATACTGCTGTGATAAGAAGACGGCTAACTGCATAGTAATAAATAGTTCATACATTTTCAAATTCAATGCTCTCGACAATAGAGTGTAGAATGCTTAATAAATAAATAATTATCAGGGGACAATCTCACACAAATTGACCTAGTCCCAAACTAAGTTCTAGGCTTGTACTATGGGTACTAGACAACGATAAACATACCTACTTATACAGAGAAATAAATACTTAAATACATATAAAACATCCAAGAATACGAACAAATAGGGCTCGGAACCGGTTTAAAAAATACCGGTTTATTCTGGTTTTGCACCGAACTTTTTTACGGAACGCGAACTTTTTGAGAACATTGTTTTAACCTTAATTAACCGGTTTATTCCACGGGCAGCGATTAAAAAACTTAAAGTTTTGTACTGAATAAAAACATTAAGCGGAGCTTGTTTGTAGTGCGTGACGTGCGTCTGGATTAACCGGCTTTTAGCTCGAAACCGGTTAATTGGAAAAGAACTTAAAATAAAAGTTTCTTAAAAACCGGTTACAAAAACCGGTTTATGTGAATGGAACCGAATTAAAAAGGTTTTGGATCAAGTAATTAATAACGGTTTGAAAATTTAACCGGTAGCCGAGCCCTGCGAACAAATACTCGTGCTTATCACACAAATAGTCACATTCATAGTCACGGTCATATTCATTTATGCTTTATGTTGTACAGTCAAGGTCATAAATATGTATACACTTTAGTACCTTGTCACATTAATCGCTGTGACAATTTCATTTCGCAGTTTAAGCATGATGTTAAAAAGACAAGGTACGAAAGTGTATACATATTTATGACCTTGACTGTACATGAGGTCTTAAAAATACAGTAGGTAGGTTCAGTTCCTTGGTATTACGATAGAATAGGTGTCCCTCGTAAAATGTATTAATTGATTGTAGTTTGAGTTTGTTGCGGCACTAGTTCTCAACAGCGGGTATCCCCTTGGGAAACGCTGGTAGACTTAGATATGTGAAAGTGCCTACGGGGTCTTCCTACAGTATAAATATTTTTGTTATATAAGATTTCTCATTGAAAATTGTCTAGTTTCACTGTATGTTGAGTAAGCAAAATCGGTTGAGAAGTTTGCATATTAAAACGTTACAAACGGACCGACAAACTTATTATATCTAGGGATAGAACTTTTGGTAGCATACCGTGGTTCTAGAATCCATGGAGTCGCAAATTCTAATTATTATATAAAGCCTGACAAGTTTCTATTTGGCCCTATTTCAATACAAACTTGTATTGAAATAGGCTTACAGGCAGGCAGGCTTTACATACCACTTTGATATTGACCTTTGGTATTATCATATTTCAAAATAAACTATTCAAGACATATTTGGTTCGGTTTTATAATAACTACGTTTGTTTGTTCGTTATGCTTTCACATAGGGAAATATCAACCAAAGCAAAATTCATTTAAATTGCTTCAGTGGTTTTTTTATCAAATAATTCTGAAATATGACAATACTGAAGGTCAAAATCAAAGTGATTTGTATTGAATAATTAGGAAATAGGGACTCCATGGATTCTTGAACCGCGATATGCCACCAAAGGTCCTAACCCTAATTATATAATTTAGAAGTTCGATAGTGTTCGTTTGTTTTATTGTGTAATATTATAAATACTAGAGGACGCCCGCGGCCTCGTACGCGGAGAAGAAGTTTTTCGCTACTCTCCCTATTTTAACTCCTTGGGGGGATTAATTCCCAAAAATACTTAAGGGGCCGTATAAGAAATTTGCCGATTTTGCTGATTTATCTGCTTTTACAGACGTGATTTTACTGTTGAAATACTTTACTTCCATAAATTTGAATGTGTAACATTAAAAATAATTTTTATTTTCAATGAATGTATAAGCTACTTTTTTGTTTTCATTTTCTTTAAATGATTACTCGACCTGAAACCGGCGACTGTTTTGTGAATTTTGTTTAAAATATCGCATATTCACTAATCGTTTTGACTTCTAAAAGGTATGAATAAATTACAATGTAATGCTGTGAAAGTCGTCAAAAAATGTATGATTTTTTTTGTGTAAAAAAAATGTTAACTTGGTAAAGTTTTATAAAAAATGGGCAAAACATTGTTTTTGATTTTGCCTACTTCAAACTCTCGTTCCTAAAATTGAATCAACAGTAATAAACTTCGGTTCAAAATAAATCCATTACCTTAAAAACACATCGAAGTGTTTTAAAACAACCTTCATCTCGCATTATAAAAATAAAAAAAGTAGCTCGTTCATTCGTAACTCATTAATTCGATCTTAAGTGAAATGATATTTCATGATTTATAGAAGAGCAGTATTTTAACTGTAAAATCACAAAATGAAGCAAAACCAGCAAAATTTTTTGTACGGCCTCTTAATGCTCCCTTGGATATCCAATGATTATTCCCTCAAAATTTCAAATCTCTATGTCCAGTAGTTTTATCTGTGCATTGTCTGGAAGTATTTCAGTCACGGTGCTGTTTTATATTTTTGAAAGATAAATCAGCCGACCGATTTTTACTTTTCGTTTTCGACGAAAACCTACGATATAACATCGTGTCTTCTTTATGCCAGAAACATGTATTTCTAGATCAGTAAATGCAAAAACCAAAATAGGGTTTCATTTTGACGACACATGGCCCACCTACCTAGTACCCTACCCACGAAGCTAGCGTCCTGGGTTCAAATCTCGGTAATGGCAGATATTTGTGTGATGAGTACGAGTATTTATTCCTGAATCTTGGTGGTTTTCTATGTATTTAAGTATATATTTCTCTATATAAGTAGTTTATACAAGCCTAGAGCTTTGGTCAATTTGTGTGACATTGTCCCGTGTTATTTATTTATTGAAGAAATGCGTTCAGAATATATTTTTAGATGCTTTTAGTACCTATTACAATTTATTTCTTATGTGGAAAAAAGTCTTTGTAAAGAAGATTTATTTTGGTGTATGTCGACGAATGTCGTAGATTTGATTTTCTCTTAAGTTGAGACACGATTATCAAGAAGACACGATGTCATAACTATCTCTCAACTGAAAACTTCTGGAAAGAATAACGAAATTTTTTAAGCAATGTCAGAAAAGAGAATTTAAAAAGTGCGCGTCGGTTTCGTTCCGTAGCATTATTTGACACTTTATTGTAACCTTCTTTTTTAATTTCACTTGTCCCGGTACGTCTGTAACAACGGAGTCTGTATTAAAATCGTGAAAAAGACGGCAAATAAATCATTGATGGGAGCTCATTGTATTTATTTTAGTAGTAATATAACTAATACACTATAAAATTACGAACTTAACAAAGTCCCAACAATAATCTTAAATTAAAATAATATACTGAATCATAACATTCAACTACACAAAATCACCAATTTTGCCGACTTTAAAAATGGTTCTTAAATTTCTGCCAAACGTCGGATTATTTAAGGCAAGATGCTTGCAATTTGCGCGGTTTCGACACGAAAACAAAGCTCGAACGAACCGAGGATTTACTTAATGCGAGAATAAATAATTCCTCCATCGAAAACTCGCTTTCTCTTTGATGCATTCCAATTTATTTAATCCCCTTCAAGATTCTTTTGTCTAAAATGTCTTACGCCGCAAATGATAATGGAAGACGTGTTTTGATGTGTCACTTAAGTTGAAGTGCGTTAGTAATTTTCGATGTGGTTATTTCATTTGGGAGTTTGCAGTTGGAGCATTGGTTTTAAATATAAATAAATAAATATCTGATGCCAATGTCACACAGATCGACCTCGTCAAAAACAAAGCTATAGGCTTGTACAATAGGTACTTGATAACGGAAAATATACTTTTAGAATTACAAACATCCTTAAACTTTGGATGACAGATGGCTAGCCAGTAATAAAATTTGTTGTACACTGTTTTATAGAAACTTACAATACAATACAATACAAATACTCTTTATTGAACACCAACAATAAAAAATAAAAACAGAACATGGAACAGTACATTTAAATCATAGGTATACAACTTATTTCATAGAATGAAGTTTCATAGAAAGCAAATTTCTGATGTAACCTTACTGTTTTCAGATAATTTTTGGTTGTTGTGACCTGTGGGTCTAACCTAATCTAACCTACGTAACTTAAGATAATCTGAAAACATTAAGGTTTCAGTAGAAATTAGCTTTCCATGAAATGAAAATTCTGTGAAGTGATACATTCTATGAAATGAATTTCTGTAAAACAAGGGGACGCCAAAAAAATTACATTGATTTCTGTCACATTGAAAACGATTCAATTGCTAATGCCAATAACTCTAAAGAGACTTGTTGATAATTCTGTAAACACATTTTGCACAAGTAGGCTAAGATGTTTGTGTTTTTTAATACTAATTGGTATATATAGCAATCGCTAGGGTTTTCACTGATAACTCATCATTTCATGGAATTTCACTTCATCGAATGTATCATTTCATTGAATTTCATTTCATCGAACGCTATTTTCTGCTGAAACCATAATGTTTTCAGGGTATCTTAAACATCCAACGAAACCTAACCTACGTAATTAATGTGTAAGATACCCTGAAAACATTATGGTTTCAGCAGAAAATAGCGTTCGATGAAATGAAATTCAATGAAATGATACATTCGATGAAAGGTGTTCCAATGAAATGATAGACACCCGATCGCACTTTATGCTTTATGACTATTAGTGAGTCGCCCTAAGCTATTCAACCACAGACGGTTCTCATTCAGTGTTGGCTTCTTGAAACTCTAGAAACTTCCGCAACTGGCTCATTCAGGAACTAAGACAAAACGGAAAGGCTAACGGTACTCAGGAAACGTCTGCGAGCAATAAAGTTAGGGAGGAGTTAGCTTGCGTAAACAATCGTGGTAATTTGGGGTAGCACTCCACTGAGCATGAAATCGGTGTTTTGGCAGGACCGGCGCACTCCGCACTTTACGTAAGAAATATATCGAATTGCATTTCTGGGTGTGACTTTTATAGGGGCTGTGTTGCGTGCGGATAAATTTGAGTAATGCGATTTTAGTGGTAATGTCGCTACCACCATTTTATCCGTTAACCTACCACTAAGCAGCAGTGTTCGCATTGTTGTGAACTGGTGATTTTTTTCCATGGTAAGGAGAAGGCACACGAGCACTCAGGCCACCTGATGGTAAGTGGAATCTGAGACCCATAGACATTTGAATTCTCAAGACTATTATCTATAATTACTAGCATAGAGGAATTCCGCATTAGTCCTCAGGGTTAGCTACGCATTTGTGGTCTTAGGATTGCTGTCTCGAGATTATATTCTTGAGAATTCAAATGTTGCTGGATCTCAGATTCCACTTACCATCACGCGCCCTGGGTGCTCGTGTGCCTTCTAACCGCACTTCTACTTTTATAGATAACTAGTGTTCCGCCCTCGGTTTGCTTAGGTTTAAGTATGTGAGTTTCTGTAAAACCCGAGCATATAACAGAATTTATTATACGTAAAAACCTTTAGTGAACAAATATCTAACTGATGGTAAAAGCCGCATCAAAATCCGTTGCGTTGCGTGTTTTATACACAATGACATAATATAATCATTATTAGTAGCTTAATTTGGGATTACATTACAGAATTTTAGGTTTCATTACTAATTATATTTCAATATCTCTGTTTACCGTAGGAATTCATAATCTTTTATTATAAATACACACTCTTAAAAGCAAACGTTGTCTCTCCTGTGGTCAATAGTTAAGAGCTTGTGTGCATATGATTTATGTTTTTATGTGATAGGTCTAAAGCAGTCCTGACGGTGTTTTTTGCGTGTATGGGCTTAGCCAGAAAATTAGGCCTTAAAAACGTTAACTTTTGGTGTGTCCACAGGAAAAACAGTAACCTAAATATGTGTATGACCCAAAGAACTAAAAAAAAGTGAAGGAAAACATTATCTAATATTAATTTGCTTGTTCGTTATCATACTTTATTTATAAAATCATAGCGTTTTCAGTGTACGATGTCCTACCTCTCTGCTTTATTTTCTTAATTTTTTAGGGATAAATAAATAAATAAATAAATAAATAAATATCACGGGACAATGTCACACAAATTGACCTAGTCCCAAACTAAGCTCTAGGCTTGTACTATGGGTACTAGACAACGATAAACATACTTAAATAGAGAAATAAATACTTAAATACATTATAAAACATCCAAGACTCAGCTTATAAAAAGCTCCGTATTATATCCTTCCCAGGGATTCAAACTATCTCCATACCGTGTTTCATCTAAATCGGTTCAGCGTTTTATTGTGAAAGCCTAACAAACAGAGAGACACACAGAGTTACTTTTAATTTATACAATTATACGAGTATACTGTTGCCCGCGACTCCGTTTGCTCAGAAATCGATCGTCTGTATTCCCTCGGGAGTTGTTCAATTTTCCGGAATAAAAACTACTACATCCTTCCCCCGGACCTCATCTCAATACCAAATTTCATCTTAACTTCAAATTTTGCCTCTACTAGCGATCAATAAAAGTAACCTAACCTAACCTAAACGTATTATTATAGAATTCTATTTTACCTACACACAACACAAATTGTTAATTCTATCTGGCGAAGCGGTATTATTTTCCTGCAAAATAGTTATTACTGAACTTTCAAGTTCAATGCTCTCACTAGACGGTAATAATGTTTCTAAGTGTTGTTTGCGGTCTGGGGTAAACCCATCTTAACCTTACAAATTAAAGAAAATTAAGGTATGAATACCCGTGGGATGGAGTTACTAAAGTCAAGAAGATAGAAGAATACGAAGTAGTTTATTTTAAAGAGTCTACGTAGGTATTATCTAGACAAAAGTCTGATAAGACCATGTTTAAAGTTTTTTTGCTGAACTTTTACTTTGATCTGTAAGTTTGCAAGTATCAGAAAGGGACAGCGCTATTGCAGTTTGTTGACGCGGTTTCTCGAAGCGAGCATTCACGAGCTCGATTCCCGGTCAGAGCAGATATTTTTTTGTGATGAGCGCGAGTATTTGTTTCGAGTCTTGGATATTTTTTGATGTATTCCAGTTTTTGTTTTAGTTTTTGTTTGTTAGTGTTTAAGTATGAGTGTCGTTGTCTAGAACCTTCTCATGTTTGACTGTACTACCTTGTCGCAGTTATTTATATTACTTCACTTAAACCTCTCTCTCTCTCTGTAATACGAGTACGTTACTGTGCCAAGATACTTAAATATGTAGCTACCTCTTATATATGGGTGATCTGTTCAAAAAGTGTTTAAAGTGTACTTCATTCACCTAGGTGAGTTGAATTAAGTAAACTACATATATTATAAGCAGTGATCGGAATAGGTAGTGCGATTTCGGGTGAATCACCTAAACATTATACTTAATATGGATAAGACCCCAGACTCCGGGACTCGTATTATTTCACAGAATATTTTCTTGACATGACCTTAATTGAAGTTAAATGGAAACATGCAAAAAATCGAAAAATATAATGTTATTGTAAATACTTTTTTACTTTTTGTCATTCAAAGTGTCTACATATTTCGTCAATGCGATATTCTATACTAGCAAAATAATCGTTAAAATCATATTTTAATAACATTTCTGAATTAAACATAAACTTTAACACTTTGCAATTATAGTACCGGGGTTACAAGCTACATCCATACTAAACTAACGCACCGAAGTCTCGCGAAATTGCACTACCTATTCCGATCACTGATTATAAGCATAAATAATATGAACGCTTTAGTTCGCGTGAACCCCAAAGCGTTCAATCTTTAGCAGTAACTCCAGTAATACCAACATCTAAGCAGCTCAATTGAACATCTTAACCGACTTCCTTTACCACTTTGTCGGCTTTATCACTTAACGCAATTTTGCATCGCACTCGATCAATCTGAAGCTCTGTCGGGTTGCCTTTTGATTCAGTTTAAAATAAAATCAATATCAGAGGACAATCTCACACAAATTTACCTACATAGTCCGAAACTAAGCTCTAGGCTTGTAATATGACCGGTGTGAAGTTAGCGGCCAAAAGTTGGCGGCCGATTGGCTCCAACATTTGGCCGCCAACTTTTGGCCGCTAACTTCACACCGAAATTATCCTACCAAATTAAAAAGTTCTTTCACAAACTGTTTCAGCGTAACCACAAAATGTTATCCTTGTCGACTGAAGTGGATTTGAAGTGGACCTGGATCTGATTATTAACAGATGTCTGACTTGGGCTCCCTAGGTCGGTTGGTGTCTGTTGTTTGTTGTTAAGTGACCAAGTGGTTAAATATTCTTTATAGAGCAGCCTAAGTTTAAAAAATGATTTTAACCAACTTTGAAAAAGAAGGGTGTATGAATGTTCACGGTTATAAGTATTTGATTTTCGAAGTTTTGTGTATATTTAGACAAGTTTCGACCCAAGTAACGTAACGTTTTCGTTATGGGTGATTAGCAAATGGCATAAGCTATTGAAACTTTCGGTATGTTTTAAATGTGTGGTTTTGGTGAATAACATAACAGATAAAAAGCAAAACAAATATTAGGGTAAAACAATTGACCGCCTTCAAAGACCCTCTAAAAAGCGTATATTAGACGTACGAGCGTATATTCGTCGCTTAGTTTAGACGGTATAACTAAGCGGCCAAAACGATCAACGAATGGGATTTAACTATATCTTGTGTGTTATTGCATACATAATGAGCTATCAAAACAGGTTTAAGTAAATCTCTACCTCGATTTCATTAGACAATACGATGTCGCGGCCAAAATTCTATCCGTTAAAGTTTTTTTTTTTTTTTTTCTTTATACCTAGATGTATGGATAGAAGAGACAAGATGCATCATATGGCGTATCAAATAGGCTAATAAGGACAGTAATTAGTAGACACTACCTCGTTTAGCTCGAAAGGTGTGACTTAGTAGCCAAAAATGACAAGGTTTAATACGAATATTAACTGTTCATTTCGCCATATTTCAAGATCAACGAACAGGGTTTCATAATATTTGTGACATTGCATATCTATGATGCTATCAGAAACAGGTCTTAGAAAACCTCTACCTCGTTAAGTTTAGAAGGTTTGACTTATCAACCAAACTTATTTCCTCATTAAATAAGAATTTACTATAGCTGAAAGATTTCATGATCGATGAATGGGATGAGACTGAGTGCGTGTTATTCCATGTGTATTGAGCTTTCAAAAACAGCTTAAAGTAAACCTCTACCTCGTTTAGTTAAGAAGGTATAACTTATCAGCCAAACTTATGTTATTTTTTTTTTTCATAATTTTTAAATCGATGAATGGAATAAAATTAAATGCATAACATCGCATATCTAAAAGGCTATCAAATACAGTTTTTAGTAGACCTCTACCTCGTTTTGTTTCGATGGTATAAATTAACAAACCAAACAATTTTCTTATAAAATTTGGAATTAACTATACTTGAAGGATTTCTTGATCGATGAATAGGATGTGACTAAGTGCGTGTTATTCCATGTGTATTGAGCTATCAAAAACAGCTTTAAGTAAACCTCTACAGTTAAGAAGGTGTAACTTATCGGCCAAACATATCTTAAATTTCTTTTTTTTTTTCATTATATCTAGATCGATGAATGGAATAAAATCGTATGCATAATATTGCATATCTAAAAGGCTATCAAATAATTTAAAGTAGACCTTTACCTTGTTTCGATTCAATGGTATAAATTAACAAACAAAACTCTTTCCTCATAAAATTTGAAATTTACTATACTTAAAACATTTCTTAATCGATGAATGCGATGTGACTAAGTGCGTGTTATTCCATATGTAATGGGCTTTCAAATACAGTTTTTAGTAGACCTCTACCTCGTTTCGTTTCAATGGTATAAATTAACAAACAAAATAATTTCCTTATAAAATTTGGAATTAACTATAACTGAAAGATTTCTTGATCGATGAATGGGATGTGACTAAGTGCGTGTTATTCCATGTGTATTAAGCTATCAAAAACAGCTTTAAGTAGACCTCTACCTCGTTTAGTTTAGAAGGTAAGACTTATCAGCCAAACTTATATCTTAATTATTATTTTTTTGTCATAATTTCTAGATCGATGAATGGAATAAAATTAAATGCATAATATTGCATATCCAAAAGGCTATCAAATACAGTTTTTAGTAGACCTCTACCTCGTTTCGTTTCAATGGTATAAATTAACAAACACAACAATTTCCTTATAAAATTTGAAATTTACTCTAATTAAAAGATTTCTTGATCGATGAATGGGATGTGACTAAGTGCGTGTTATTCCGTGTGTATTGAGCTATCAAAAACAGCTTTAAGTAGACCTCTACCTCGTTTAGTTTAGAAGGTATGACTTATATCTTTTTTTTTTTTTTTTGTCATTATTTCTAGATCGATGAATGGAATAAAATTAAATGCATAATATTGCGTATCCAAAAGGCTATCAAATACAGTTTTTAGTAGACCTCTACCTCGTTTCGTTTCAATGGTATAAATTAAGAAACAAAACAATTTCCTTATAAAATTTGGAATTAACTATAACTGACAGATTTCTTGATCTATGAATGGGATGTGACTAATTGCGTGTTATTCCATATGTAATGGGCTTTCAAATACAGTTTTTAGTAGACCTCTACCTCGTTTCGTTTCAATGGTATAAATTAACAAACAAAACAATTTCCTCATAAAATTTGAAATTTACTCTAATTAAAAGATTTCTTGATCGATGAATGGGATGTGACTCAGTGCGTGTTATTCCATGTGTATTGAGCTATCAAAAACAGCTTTAAGTAAACCTCTACAGTTAAGAAGGTGTAACTTATCGGCCAAACATATCTTAAATTTCTTTTGTTTTTTCATTATATCTTGATCGATGAATGGAATAAAATCGTATGCATAATATTGCATATCTAAAAGGTTATCAAATAATTTAAAGTAGACCTTTACCTTGTTTCGATTCAATGGTATAAATTAACAAACAAAACTCTTTCCTCATAAAATTTGGAATTTACTATACTTTAAACATTTCTTAATCGATGAATGCGATGTGACTAAGTGCGTGTTATTCCATATGTAATGGGCTTTCAAATACAGTTTTTAGTAGACCTCTACCTCGTTTCGTTTCAATGGTATAAATTAACAAACAAAACAATTTCCTTATAAAATTTGGAATTAACTATAACTGAAAGATTTCTTGATCGATGAATGGGATGTGACTAAGTGCGTGTTATTCCATGTGTATTAAGCTATCAAAAACAGCTTTAAGTAGACCTCTACCTCGTTTAGTTTAGAAGGTATGACTTATCAGCCAAACTTATATCTTAATTATTATTTTTTTGTCATAATTTCTAGATCGATGAATGGAATAAAATTAAATGCACAATATTGCATATCCAAAAGGCTATCAAATACAGTTTTTAGTTGACCTCTACCTCGTTTCGTTTCAATGGTATAAATTAACAAACACAACAATTTCCTTATAAAATTTGAAATTTACTTTAATTAAAAGATTTCTTGATCGATGAATGGGATGTGACTAAGTGCGTGTTATTCCGTGTGTATTGAGCTATCAAAAACAGCTTTAAGTAGACCTCTACCTCGTTTAGTTTAGAAGGTATGACTTATCAGCCAAACTTATATCTTTTTTTTTTTTTTGTCATTATTTCTAGATCGATGAATGGAATAAAATTAAATGCATAATATTGCGTATCCAAAAGGCTTTCAAATACAGTTTTTAGTAGACCTCTACCTCGTTTCGTTTCAATGGTATAAATTAACAAACAAAACAATTTCCTTATAAAATTTGAAATTTACTCTAATTAAAAGATTTCTTGATCGATGAATGGGATGTGACTAAGTGCGTGTTATTCCATGTGTATTGAGCTATCAAAAACAGCTTTAAGTAGACCTCTACCTCGTTTAGTTTAGAAGGTATGACTTATCAGCCAAACTTATATCTTAATATTTTTTTTTTTGTCACTATTTCTAGATCGATGAATGGAATAAAATTAAAAGCATAATATTGCATATCTAAAAGGCTATCAAATACAGTTTTTAGTAGACCTCTACCTCGTTTCGTTTCAATGGTATAAATTAACAAACCAAACAATTTCCTTATAAAATTTGGAATTAACTATAACTGAAAGATTTCTTGATCGATGAATGGGATGTGACTAAGTGCGTGTTATTCCATATGTAATGGGCTTTCAAATACAGTTTTAAGTAGACCTCTACCTCGTTTCGTTTCAATGGTATAAATTAACAAACAAAACAATCTTAATATATATAAATCTCGTGTCACAATTTTTGTCCTCAATGGACTCCTAAACCACTTAACCGATTATAATAAAATTCGCACACCATGTGCAGTTCGATCCAACTTTAGAGATAGGATAGTTTAAATCTCAAATTATAGTCGCAATTTTAATTTATTGCTAATTATTTGTCTGTTATTATTTGACAGTCGCAATTATCTGTTAACTCCAAATGATTCTAACAGATGTCGATACCTTTCGACTGGGTTGAGTAAGTAATCAATAGATGGCGCTGCTATGGTAAATCTACGAACGTGTCATATAAGCTACATATAATTATATGTAATTGTCTCAGTGAATGAAAGTAGCGTGGTACTAAAGTGTAATCATATTTATGACTTCGACTGTACCACGTTCCATACATTTTAGCCCATTGCTCTTTGTACAGATTTTTTTCGTTAATTAGCACAGGTTTTGCTGAAGTGAACTTTGTTCAATAATGACCTCAAAAGTTGGAGCTTAAGTCGGATTTACGAAGATTTGTCATGATTTCTTTCTTCACTACATAGTATAAAACAAAGTCGCTTCCCGCTGTCTGTCCCTATGTATGCTTAAATCTTCAAAACTACGCAACGGATTTTGATGCGGTTTTTTTTAATAGATAGAGTGATTGAAGAGGAAGGTTTATATGTATAATACTTTAATACAGAGCGAAGCGAGGGCGGGTCGCTAGTTTCCTTATAAAATTTGAAATTTACTCTAATTAAAAGATTTCTTTATCGATGAATGGGATGTGACTAAGTGCGTGTTATTCCATGTGTATTGAGCTATCAAAAACAGCTTTAAGTAGACCTCTATCTCGTTTAGTTTAGAAGGTATGACTTATCAGCCAAACTTATATCTTATTATTATTATTTTTGTCATTATTTCTAGATCGATGAATGGAATAAAATTAAATGCATAATATTGCATATCCAAAAGGCTATCAAATACAGTTTTTAGTAGACCTCTACCTCGTTTCGTTTCAATGGTATAAATTAACAAACACAACAATTTCCTTATAAAATTTGAAATTTACTCTAATTAAAAGATTTCTTGATCGATGAATGGAATGTGACTAAGCGCGTGTTATTCCGTGTGTATTAAGCTATCAAAAACAGCTTTAAGTAGACCTCTACCTCGTTTAGTTTAGAAGGTATGACTTATCAGCCAAACTTATATCTTATTTTTTTTTTGTCATTATTTCTAGATCGATGAATGGAATAAAATTAAATGCATAATATTGCGTATCCAAAAGGCTATCAAATACAGTTTTTAGTAGACCTCTACCTCGTTTCGTTTCAATGGTATAAATTAAGAAACAAAACAATTTCCTTATAAAATTTGGAATTAACTATAACTGACAGATTTCTTGATCGATGAATGGGATGTGACTAAGTGCGTGTTATTCCATATGTAATGGGCTTTCAAATACAGTTTTTAGTAGACCTCTACCTCGTTTCGTTTCAATGGTATAAATTAACAAACAAAACAATTTCCTTATAAAATTTGAAATTTACTCTAATTAAAAGATTTCTTGATCGATGAATGGAATGTGACTAAGTGCGTGTTATTCCATGTGTATTAAGCTATCAAAAAAAGCTTTAAGTAGACCTCTACCTCGTTTAGTTTAGAAGGTATGACTTATCAGCCAAACTTATATCCAGGGGTCGGAATAGGCAGTGCCAATTTGCCTAAACTTCGCGGAAGGATGTAACTAAGAGTGGTTACAACCACGAAAAATAACGATTTATTTTTATTAAATGTGGGATTTCCGGGATTTTATAATAATACATAAATTGATTGTTTACTTTCGCGCACTTTCTTATGGAGCGTCCCCATTATCAGCAGGGTCGCATAATGCAGGTATTACAACCTGCATTTTATCGAGACTCCTTAAGCCGTGTACTTATGTACACGGCTAAAAGAGTCTCGATAAAATAAAATAGGCATGTAAACAAAGTAATGAGATTAAATATTATATATTTCGAAATAATTTGTTAGTTTATTTACTTTAGAAATAAATCAGAATATGTAATTTGATCATATGTAATTTGATCATGTAAAATTGTACACAATAAATTTTTTAGCATGTGATATTGAGTTTTAGTATTATATATTCAAATAGCACGAAATAAACTGTTAAAAGTCTTGTTTTACTATAAATTTCAAACTCCTACTCGTAAACTGTACACAGATTTAAAAAAAAAGAGTATTTCTCAATCATATGTATATTATACATGCGTATTAATCCGCAAAATTCTTCAGTAAGACATAAAATCACACATTACTTACACAAAAAAACAACAAGTGCAAAAGATTAAATTAAGAAATGCTGATCACTTAATATTGCGATCACCTAGAACAAAATACGGGCGAAAGAGCATTATCTATGAAGGTGCTAAGTTATATAACAAACTACCCAAGGATGTAAAAGAATCCATGACTACTTTCAAAAAAAGAATGAAATGCCATGTTATAAATAACTTACACCATAAACATAAACATAAATACATAAAATCACGCCTGTTTCCCAGAGGGGTAGGCAGAGACAACTTCTTCCCACCTTAACATATTATATTATTATATCAATTTAAATTAAATAAACATACACAATAATCATGATATAATATTTTCGGCAAGCGCAATATAAATAAAGTAAATGAATCTAACAATAATGTATATTGAATGAATAGTCGAATAATTATGTTATACCTACTTGCATGCATAAAATGTAGGTTCAAAATGAATTATATTATGTATATATTTAAAGATATTAAATACCAACATGTAAAATGCTAAATTTGAATATTTAAATCATTTAAATTAATCTACAATCAATATAGTAGCTACAATAATATCATAAACAAAATAAATAAATAATAATATATTTAAAAAAAAAAGTAGTATAAGGCTCATGGTTGTGCGTGCACACATGCACACACTGCCGCATCCATATTTACCAGGGTCTGTTTGTAACTCGTAAACGTCTATTCTACGCATGTTATCGCTATCGGCGACTAACGCGCAGTAGCCGCCGAAACTATATAATTCTACCCACTTCCCTTTTGTAATTCTTACCGCAACAAATAACTGTGTATAAAATTAATGTTATTCATAAAAATGTCTGCGCGCTAGCTGCAAATTTTAGTATTTACTACATGAAATGTTATTAAATCCTTTATATTTCTCATGTAAGTGAATTATGAAAATTCTTTATGAGAATAAAGTTCTTAAACCATAGTATCAATTTCCACATTTATATATTATTACAAAAATCTCGGAAAACCCGCATTCAATAAAAATAAATCATTATTTTTGGTGGTTGTAACCACTCTTAGTTACGTCCTCCTACGAAGTGTAGACAAATAAGCACTGCCTATTCCGACCCCTGCTTATATCTTAATTAATTTTTTTTTGTCATAATTTCTAGATCGATGAATGGAATAAAATAAAATGCATAATATTGCATATCCAAAAGGCTATCAAATACAGTTTTTAGTTGACCTCTACCTCGTTTCGTTTCAATGGTATAAATTAACAAACACAACAATTTCCTTATAAAATTTGAAATTTACTCTAATTAAAAGATTTTTTGATCAATGAATGGGATGTGACTAAGTGCGTGTTATTCCGTGTGTATTGAGCTATCAAAATAGCTTTAAGTAGACCTCTACCTCGTTTAGTTTAGAAGGTATGACTTATCAGCCAAACTTATATCTTATTTTTTTTTTTTGTCATTATTTCTAGATCGATGAATGGAATAAAATTAAATGCATAATATTGCGTATACAAAAGGCTATCAAATACAGTTTTTAGTAGACCTCTACCTCGTTTCGTTTCAATGGTATAAATTAAGAAACAAAACAATTTCCTTATAAAATTTGGAATTAACTATAACTGAAAGATTTCTTGATCGATGAATGCGATGTGACTAAGTGCGTGCTATTCCATATGTAATGGGCTTTCTAATACAGTTTTTAGTAGACCTCTACCTCGTTTCGTTTCAATGGTATAAATTAACAAACAAAACAATTTCCTTATAAAATTTGAAATTTACTCTAATTAAAAGATTTCTTTATCGATGAATGGGATGTGACTAAGTGCGTGTTATTCCATGTGTATTGAGCTATCAGAAACAGCTTTAATTAGACCTCTACCTCGTTTAGTTTAGAAGGTATGACTTATCAGCCAAAGTTATATCTTAATAATTTTTTTTTTGTCATAATTTCTAGATCGATGAATGGAATAAAATTAAATGCATAATATTGCATATCTAAAAGGCTATCAAATACAGTTTTTAGTAGACCTCTACCTCGTTTCGTTTCAATGGTAAAAATTAACAAACCAAACAATTTCCTTATAAAATTTGGAATTAACTATAACTGAAAGATTTCTTGATCGATGAATGGGATGTGACTAAGTGCGTGTTATTCCATGTGTATTGAGCTATCAGAAACAGCTTTAATTAGACCTCTACCTCGTTTAGTTTAGAAGGTATGACTTATCAGCCAAAGTTATATCTTAATAATTTTTTTTTTGTCATAATTTCTAGATCGATGAATGGAATAAAATTAAATGCATAATATTGCATATCTAAAAGGCTATCAAATACAGTTTTTAGTAGACCTCTACCTCGTTTCGTTTCAATGGTATAAATTAACAAACAAAACAATTTCCTTATAAAATTTGAAATTTACTCTAATTAAAAGATTTCTTGATCGATGAATGGGATGTGACTAAGTGCGTCATATTCCATGTGTATTGAGCTATCAAAAACAGCTTTAAGTAGACCTCTACCTCGTTTAGTTTAGAAGGTATGACTTATCAGCCAAACTTATATCTTAATTATTATTTTTTTGTCATAATTTCTAGATCGATGAATGGAATAAAATTAAATGCATAATATTGCATATCTAAACGGCTATCAAACACAGTTTTTAGTAAACCTCTACATCGTTTCGTTTCAATGGTATAAATTAACAAACAAAACAATTTCCTTATAAAATTTGAAATTTACTCTAATTAAAAGATTTCTTGATCGATGAATGGGATGTGACTAAGTGCGTGTTATTTCATGTGTATTGAGCTATCAAAAACAGCTTTAAGTAGACCTCTACCTCGTTTAGTTTAGAAGGTATGACTTATCAGCCAAACTTATATCTTAATTATATATTATTTTTTTGTCATAATTTCTAGATCGATGAATGGAATAAAATGAAAAGCATAATATTGCATATCCAAAAGGCTATCAAATACAGTTTTTAGTAGACCTCTACCTCATTTCGTTTCAATGGTATAAATTAAGAAACAAAACAATTTCCTTATAAAATTTGGAAATAACTATAACTGAAAGATTTCTTGATCGATGAATGGGGTGTGACTAAGTGCGTGTTATTCCATATATAATGGGCTTTCAAATACAGTTTTTAGTAGACCTCTACCTCGTTTCGTTTCAATGGTATAAATTAACAAACAAAACAATTTCCTTATAAAATTTAAAATTTACCCTAATTAAAAGATTTCTTGATCGATGAATGGGATGTGACTAAGTGCGTGTTATTCCATGTGTATTGAGCTATCAAAAACAGCTTTAAGTAGACCTCTACCTCGTTTAGTTTAGAAGGTATGACTTATCAGCCAAACTTATATCTTATTTTTTTTTTCTTGTCGTTATTTCTAGATCGATGAATGGAATAAAATTAAATGCATAATATTGCATATCCAAAAGGCTATCAAATACAGTTTTTAGTACACCTCTACCTCATTTTTTTTCAATGGTATAAATTAAGAAACAAAACAATTTCCTTATAAAATTTGGAATTAACTATAACTGAAAGATTTCTTGATCGATGAATGGGATGTGACTAAGTGCGTGTTATTCCATATGTAATGGGCTTTCAAATACAGTTTTTAGTAAACCTCTACCTCGTTTCGTTTCAATGGTATAAATTAACAAACAAAACAATTTCCTTATAAAATTTGAAATTTACTCTAATTAAAAGATTTCTTGATCGATGAATGGGATGTGACTAAGTGCGTCTTATTCCGTGTGTATTGAGCTATCAAAAACAGCTTTAACTAGACCTCTACCTCATTTAGTTTAGAAGGTATGACTTATCAGCCAAACTTATATCTTAATTATATATTATTTTTTTGTCATAATTTCTATATCGATGAATGGAATTCAATTAAATGCATAATATTGCGTATCCAAAAGGCTATCAAATACAGTTTTTAGTAGACCTCTACCTCGTTTCGTTTCAATGGTATAAATTAACAAACCAAACAATTTCCTTATAAAATTTGGAATTAACTATAACTGAAAGATTTCTTGATCGATGAATGGGATATGACTAAGTGCGTGTTATTCCATGTGTATTGAGCTATCAAAAACAGCTTTAAGTAGACCTCTACCTCGTTTCGTTTCAATGGTATAAATTAACAAACAAAACAATTTCCTTATAAAATTTGAAATTTACTCTAATTAAAAGATTTCTTGATCGATGAATGGGATGTGACTAAGTGCGTCTTATTCCGTGTGTATTGAGCTATCAAAAACAGCTTTAACTAGACCTCTACCTCGTTTAGTTTAGAAGGTATGACTTATCAGCCAAACTTATATCTTAATATAATTTTTTTTTGTCATCATTTCAAGATCGATGAATGGAATAAAATTAAATGCATAATATTGCATATCTAAAAGGCTATCAAATATAGTCTTTAGTAGACCTCTACCTCGTTTCGTTTCAATGGTATAAATTAACAAACCAAACAATTTCCTTATAAAATTTGGAATTAACTTTAACTGAAAGATTTCTTGATCGATGAATGGAATGTGATTAAGTGCGTGTTATTCCATATGTAATGGGCTTTCAAATACAGTTTTTGGTAGACCTCTACCTCGTTTCGTTTCAATGGTATAAATTAACAAACAAAACAATTTCCTTATAAAATTTGAAATTTAGTCTAATTAAAAGATTTCTTGATCGATGAATGGGATGTGACTAAGTGCGTCTTATTCCATGTGTATTGAGCTATCAAAAACAGCTTTAAGTAGACCTCTACCTCGTTTAGTTTAGAAGGTATGACTTATCAGCCAAACTTATATCTTAATTATATATTATTTTTTTGTCATCATTTCTAGATCGATGAATGGAATTCAATTAAATGCATAATATTGCGTATCCAAAAGGCTATCAAATACAGTTTTTAGTAGACCTCTACCTCGTTGCGTTTCAATGGTATAAATTAACAAACCAAACAATTTTCTTATAAAATTTGGAATTAACTATAACTGAAAGATTTCTTGATCGATGAATGGGATATGACTAAGTGCGTGTTATTCCATGTGTATTGAGCTATCAAAAACAGCTTTAAGTAGACCTCTACCTCGTTTCGTTTCAATGGTATAAATTAACAAACAAAACAATTTCCTTATAAAATTTGAAATTTACTCTAATTAAAAGATTTCTTGATCGATGAATGGGATGTGACTAAGTGCGTGTTATTCCATTTGTAATGGGCTTTCAAATACAGTTTTTAGTAGACCTCTACCTCATTTCGTTTTAATGGTATAAATTAACAAACAAAACAATTTCCTTATAAAATTTGAAATTTACTCTAATTAAAAGATTTCTTGATCGATGAATGGGATGTGACTAAGTGCGTGTTATTCCATGTGTATTGAGCTATCAAAAACAGCTTTAAGTAGACCTCTACCTCGTTTAGTTTAGAAGGTATGACTTATCAGCCAAACTTATATCTTAATTATTATTTTTTTGTCATAATTTCTAGATCGATGAATGGAATAATATTAAATGCATAATATTGCATATCCAAAAGGCTATCAAATACAGTTTTTAGTAGACCTCTACCTCGTTTCGTTTCAATGGTATAAATTAACAAACAAAACAATTTCCTTATAAAATTTGAAATTTACTCTAATTAAAAGATTTCTTGATCAATGAATGGGATGTGACTAAGTGCGTGTTATTCCATGTGTATTGAGCTATCAAAAACAGCTTTAAGTAGACCTCTACCTCGTTTAGTTTAGAAGGTATGACTTATCAGCCTAACTTATATCTTAATTATATATTATTTTTTTGTCATAATTTCTAGATTGATGAATGGAATAAAATTAAATGCATAATATTGCATATCTAAAAGGCTAACAAATACAGTTTTTAGTAGACCTCTACCTCGTTTCGTTTCAATGGTATAAATTAACAAACCAAACAATTTCCTTATAAAATTTGGAATTAACTTTAACTGAAAGATTTCTTGATCGATGAATGGGATGTGATTAAGTGCGTGTTATTCCATATGTAATGGGCTTTCAAATACAGTTTTTAGTAGACCTCTACCTCGTTTCGTTTCAATGGTATAAATTAACAAACAAAACAATTTCCTTATAAAATTTGAAATTTAGTCTAATTAAAAGATTTCTTGATCGATGAATGGGATGTGACTAAGTGCGTCTTATTCCATGTGTATTGAGCTATCAAAAACAGCTTTAAGTAGACCTCTACCTCGTTTAGTTTAGAAGGTATGACTTATCAGCCAAACTTATATCTTAATTATATATTATTTTTTTGTCATCATTTCTAGATCGATGAATGGAATTCAATTAAATGCATATTATTGCGTATCCAAAAGGCTATCAAATACAGTTTTTAGTAGACCTCTACCTCGTTGCGTTTCAATGGTATAAATTAACAAACCAAACAATTTCCCTATAAAATTTGGAATTAACTATAACTGAAAGATTTCTTGATCGATGAATGGGATATGACTAAGTGCGTGTTATTCCATGTGTATTGAGCTATCAAAAACAGCTTTAAGTAGACCTCTACCTCGTTTCGTTTCAATGGTATAAATTAACAAACAAAACAATTTCCTTATAAAATTTGAAATTTACTCTAATTAAAAGATTTCTTGATCGATGAATGGGATGTGACTAAGTGCGTCTTATTCCGTGTGTATTGAGCTATCAAAAACAGCTTTAACTAGACCTCTACCTCGTTTAGTTTAGAAGGTATGACTTATCAGCCAAACTTATATCTTAATATATTTTTTTTTTGTCATCATTTCAAGATCGATGAATGGAATAAAATTAAATGCATAATATTGCATATCTAAAAGGCTATCAAATACAGTCTTTAGTAGACCTCTACCTCGTTTCGTTTCAATGGTATAAATTAACAAACCAAACAATTTCCTTATAAAATTTGGAATTAACTTTAAATGAAAGATTTCTTGATCGATGAATGGGATGTGATTAAGTGCGTGTTATTCCATATGTAATGGGCTTTCAAATACAGTTTTTGGTAGACCTCTACCTCGTTTCGTTTCAATGGTATAAATTAACAAACAAAACAATTTCCTTATAAAATTTGAAATTTAGTCTAATTAAAAGATTTCTTGATCGATGAATGGGATGTGACTAAGTGCGTCTTATTCCATGTGTATTGAGCTATCAAAAACAGCTTTAAGTAGACCTCTACCTCGTTTAGTTTAGAAGGTATGACTTATCAGCCAAACTTATATCTTAATTATATATTATTTTTTTGTCATCATTTCTAGATCGATGAATGGAATTCAATTAAATGCATAATATTGCGTATCCAAAAGGCTATCAAATACAGTTTTTAGTAGACCTCTACCTCGTTGCGTTTCAATGGTATAAATTAACAAACCAAACAATTTTCTTATAAAATTTGGAATTAACTATAACTGAAAGATTTCTTGATCGATGAATGGGATATGACTAAGTGCGTGTTATTCCATGTGAGCTATCAAAAACAGCTTTAAGTAGACCTCTACCTCGTTTCGTTTCAATGGTATAAATTAACAAACAAAACAATTTCCTTATAAAATTTGAAATTTACTCTAATTAAAAGATTTCTTGATCGATGAATGGGATGTGACTAAGTGCGTGTTATTCCATTTGTAATGGGCTTTCAAATACAGTTTTTAGTAGACCTCTACCTCATTTCGTTTCAATGGTATAAATTAACAAACAAAACAATTTCCTTATAAAATTTGAAATTTACTCTAATTAAAAGATTTCTTGATCGATGAATGGGATGTGACTAAGTGCGTGTTATTCCATGTGTATTGAGCTATCAAAAACAGCTTTAAGTAGACCTCTACCTCGTTTAGTTTAGAAGGTATGACTTATCAGCCAAACTTATATCTTAATTATTATTTTTTTGTCATAATTTCTAGATCGATGAATGGAATAATATTAAATGCATAATATTGCATATCCAAAAGGCTATCAAATACAGTTTTTAGTAGACCTCTACCTCGTTTCGTTTCAATGGTATAAATTAACAAACAAAACAATTTCCTTATAAAATTTGAAATTTACTCTAATTAAAAGATTTCTTGATCGATGAATGGGATGTGACTAAGTGCGTGTTATTCCATGTGTATTGAGCTATCAAAAACAGCTTTAAGTAGACCTCTACCTCGTTTAGTTTAGAAGGTATGACTTATCAGCCAAACTTATATCTTAATATAATTTTTTTTTGTCATCATTTCAAGATCGATGAATGGAATATAATTAAATGCATAATATTTCATATCTAAAAGGCTATCAAATATAGTCGTTAGTAGACCTCTACCTCGTTTCGTTTCAATGGTATAAATTAACAAACCAAACAATTTCCTTATAAAATTTGGAATTTACTCTAATTAAAAGATTTCTTGATCGATGAATGGGATGTGACTAAGTGCGTGTTATTCCATGTGTATTGAGCTATCAAAAACAGCTTTAAGTAGACCTCTACCTCGTTTAGTTTAGAAGGTATGACTTATCAGCCAAACTTATATCTTAATTATTATTTTTTTGTCATAATTTCTAGATCGATGAATGGAATAATATTAAATGCATAATATTGCATATCCAAAAGGCTATTAAATACAGTTTTTAGTAGACCTCTACCTCGTTTCGTTTCAATGGTATAAATTAACAAACAAAACAATTTCCTTATAAAATTTGAAATTTACTCTAATTAAAAGATTTCTTGATCGATGAATGGGATGTGACTAAGTGCGTGTTATTCCATGTGTATTGAGCTATCAAAAACAGCTTTAAGTAGACCTCTACCTCGTTTAGTTTAGAAGGTATGACTTATCAGCCAAACTTATATCTTAATATAATTTTTTTTTGTCATCATTTCAAGATCGATGAATGGAATATAATTAAATGCATAATATTTCATATCTAAAAGGCTATCAAATATAGTCGTTAGTAGACCTCTACCTCGTTTCGTTTCAATGGTATAAATTAACAAACCAAACAATTTCCTTATAAAATTTGGAATTAACTTTAACTGAAAGATTTCTTGATCGATGAATGGGATGTGATTAAGTGCGTGTTATTCCATATGTAATGGGCTTTCAAATACAGTTTTTAGTAGACCTCTACCTCATTTCGTTTCAATGGTATAAATTAAAAAACAAAACAATTTCCTTATAAAATTTGAAATTTAGTCTAATTAAAAGATTTCTTGATCGATGAATGGGATGTGACTAAGTGCGTCTTATTCCATGTGTATTAAGCTATCAAAAACAGCTTTAAGTAGACCTCTACCTCGTTTAGTTTAGAAGGTATGACTTATCAGCCAAACTTATATCTTAATTATATATTATTTTTTTGTCATCATTTCTAGATCGATGAATGGAATTCAATTAAATGCATAATATTGCGTATCCAAAAGGCTATCAAATACAGTTTTTAGTAGACCTCTACCTCGTTGCGTTTCAATGGTATAAATTAACAAACCAAACAATTTCCTTATAAAATTTGGGATTAACTATAACTGAAAGATTTCTTGATCGATGAATGGGATATGACTAAGTGCGTGTTATTCCATGTGTATTGAGCTATCAAAAACAGCTTTAAGTAGACCTCTACCTCGTTTCGTTTCAATGGTATAAATTAACAAACAAGCAAATTTCCTTATAAAATTTAAAATTTACTCTAATTAAAAGATTTCTTGATCGATGAATGGGATGTGACTAAGTGCGTGTTATTCCATTTGTAATGGGCTTTCAAATACAGTTTTTAGTAGACCTCTACCTCATTTCGTTTCAATGGTATAAATTAACAAACAAAACAATTTCCTTATAAAATTTGAAATTTAGTCTAATTAAAAGATTTCTTGATCGATGAATGGGATGTGACTAAGTGCGTCTTATTCCATGTGTATTGAGCTATCAAAAACAGCTTTAAGTAGACCTCTACCTCGTTTAGTTTAGAAGGTATGACTTATCAGCCAAACTTATATCTTAATTATATATTATTTTTTTGTCATCATTTCTAGATCGATGAATGGAATTCAATTAAATGCATAATATTGCGTATCCAAAAGGCTATCAAATACAGTTTTTAGTAGACCTCTACCTCGTTGCGTTTCAATGGTATAAATTAACAAACCAAACAATTTTCTTATAAAATTTGGAATTAACTATAACTGAAAGATTTCTTGATCGATGAATGGGATATGACTAAGTGCGTGTTATTCCATGTGTATTGAGCTATCAAAAACAGCTTTAAGTAGACCTCTACCTCGTTTCGTTTCAATGGTATAAATTAACAAACAAAACAATTTCCTTATAAAATTTGAAATTTACTCTAATTAAAAGATTTCTTGATCGATGAATGGGATGTGACTAAGTGCGTGTTATTCCATGTGTATTGAGCTATCAAAAACAGCTTTAAGTAGACCTCTACCTCGTTTAGTTTAGAAGGTATGACTTATCAGCCAAACTTATATCTTAATATAATTTTTTTTTGTCATCATTTCAAGATCGATGAATGGAATAAAATGAAATGCATAATATTTCATATCTAAAAGGCTATCAAATATAGTCGTTAGTAGACCTCTACCTCGTTTCGTTTCAATGGTATAAATTAACAAACCAAACAATTTCCTTATAAAATTTGGAATTAACTTTAACTGAAAGATTTCTTGATCGATGAATGGGATGTGATTAAGTGCGTGTTATTCCATATGTAATGGGCTTTCAAATACAGTTTTTAGTAGACCTCTACCTCATTTCGTTTCAATGGTATAAATTAACAAGCAAAACAATTTCCTTATAAAATTTGAAATTTAGTCTAATTAAAAGATTTCTTGATCGATGAATGGGATGTGACTAAGTGCGTCTTATTCCATGTGTATTGAGCTATCAAAAACAGCTTTAAGTAGACCTCTACCTCGTTTAGTTTAGAAGGTATGACTTATCAGCCAAACTTATATCTTAATTATATATTATTTTTTTGTCATCATTTCTAGATCGATGAATGGAATTCAATTAAATGCATAATATTGCGTATCCAAAAGGCTATCAAATACAGTTTTTAGTAGACCTCTACCTCGTTGCGTTTCAATGGTATAAATTAACAAACCAAACAATTTCCTTATAAAATTAGGAATTAACTATAACTGAAAGATTTCTTGATCGATGAATGGGATATGACTAAGTGCGTGTTATTCCATGTGTATTGAGCTATCAAAAACAGCTTTAAGTAGACCTCTACCTCGTTTCGTTTCAATGGTATAAATTAACAAACAAAACAATTTCCTTATAAAATTTGAAATTTACTCTAATTAAAAGATTTCTTGATCGATGAATGGGATGTGACTAAGTGCGTGTTATTCCATTTGTAATGGGCTTTCAAATACAGTTTTAGTAGACCTCTACCTCATTTCGTTTCAATGGTATAAATTAACAGACAAAATAATTTCCTTATAAAATTTGAAATTTACTCTAATTAAAAGATTTCTTGATCGATGAATGGGATGTGACTAAGTGCGTGTTATTTCATGTGTATTGAGCTATCAAAAACAGCTTTAAGTAGACCTCTACCTCGTTTAGTTTAGAAGGTATGACTTATCAGCCAAACTTATATCTTAATTATTAATTTTTTGTCATAATTTCTAGATCGATGAATGGAATAATATTAAATGCATAATATTGCATATCCAAAAGGCTATTAAATACAGTTTTTAGTAGACCTCTACCTCGTTTCGTTTCAATGGTATAAATTAACAAACAAAACAATTTCC
Organism: Acleris holmiana; assembly: GCA_949316455.1. NCBI lineage: Eukaryota > Metazoa > Arthropoda > Insecta > Lepidoptera > Tortricidae > Acleris > Acleris holmiana. The sequence goes on along the minus strand of OX438771.1, from coordinate 2,880,584 downwards.
TTATAAAATTTGAAATTTACTCTAATTAAAAGATTTCTTGATCGATGAATGGGATGTGACTAAGTGCGTCTTATTCCGTGTGTATTGAGCTATCAAAAACAGCTTTAACTAGACCTCTACCTCGTTTAGTTTAGAAGGTATGACTTATCAGCCAAACTTATATCTTAATATATTTTTTTTTTGTCATCATTTCAAGATCGATGAATGGAATAAAATTAAATGCATAATATTGCATATCTAAAAGGCTATCAAATATAGTCTTTAGTAGACCTCTACCTCGTTTCGTTTCAATGGTATAAATTAACAAACCAAACAATTTCCTTATAAAATTTGGAATTAACTTTAACTGAAAGATTTCTTGATCGATGAATGGGATGTGATTAAGTGCGTGTTATTCCATATGTAATGGGCTTTCAAATACAGTTTTTGGTAGACCTCTACCTCGTTTCGTTTCAATGGTATAAATTAACAAACAAAACAATTTCCTTATAAAATTTGAAATTTAGTCTAATTAAAAGATTTCTTGATCGATGAATGGGATGTGACTAAGTGCGTCTTATTCCATGTGTATTGAGCTATCAAAAACAGCTTTAAGTAGACCTCTACCTCGTTTAGTTTAGAAGGTATGACTTATCAGCCAAACTTATATCTTAATTATATATTATTTTTTTGTCATCATTTCTAGATCGATGAATGGAATTCAATTAAATGCATAATATTGCGTATCCAAAAGGCTATCAAATACAGTTTTTAGTAGACCTCTACCTCGTTGCGTTTCAATGGTATAAATTAACAAACCAAACAATTTCCTTATAAAATTTGGGATTAACTATAACTGAAAGATTTCTTGATCGATGAATGGGATATGACTAAGTGCGTGTTATTCCATGTGTATTGAGCTATCAAAAACAGCTTTAAGTAGACCTCTACCTCGTTTCGTTTCAATGGTATAAATTAACAAACAAAACAATTTCCTTATAAAATTTGAAATTTACTCTAATTAAAAGATTTCTTGATCGATGAATGGGATGTGACTAAGTGCGTGTTATTCCATTTGTAATGGGCTTTCAAATACAGTTTTTAGTAGACCTCTACCTCATTTCGTTTCAATGGTATAAATTAACAAACAAAACAATTTCCTTATAAAATTTGAAATTTACTCTAATTAAAAGATTTCTTGATCGATGAATGGGATGTGACTAAGTGCGTGTTATTCCATGTGTATTGAGCTATCAAAAACAGCTTTAAGTAGACCTCTACCTCGTTTAGTTTAGAAGGTATGACTTATCAGCCAAACTTATATCTTAATTATTATTTTTTTGTCATAATTTCTAGATCGATGAATGGAATAATATTAAATGCATAATATTGCATATCCAAAAGGCTATCAAATACAGTTTTTAGTAGACCTCTACCTCGTTTCGTTTCAATGGTATAAATTAACAAACAAAACAATTTCCTTATAAAATTTGAAATTTACTCTAATTAAAAGATTTCTTGATCGATGAATGGGATATGACTAAGTGCGTGTTATTCCATGTGTATTGAGCTATCAAAAACAGCTTTAAGTAGACCTCTACCTCGTTTCGTTTCAATGGTATAAATTAACAAACAAAACAATTTCCTTATAAAATTTGAAATTTACTCTAATTAAAAGATTTCTTGATCGATGAATGGGATGTGACTAAGTGCGTCTTATTCCATGTGTATTGAGCTATCAAAAACAGCTTTAAGTAGACCTCTACCTCGTTTAGTTTAGAAGGTATGACTTATCAGCCTAACTTATATCTTAATTATATATTATTTTTTTGTCATAATTTCTAGATTGATGAATGGAATAAAATTAAATGCATAATATTGCATATCTAAAAGGCTAACAAATACAGTTTTTAGTAGACCTCTACCTCGTTTCGTTTCAATGGTATAAATTAACAAACCAAACAATTTCCTTATAAAATTTGGAATTAACTATATTTGAAAGATTTCTTGATCGATGAATGGGATGTGACTAAGTGCGTGTTATTCCATATGTAATGGGCTTTCAAATACAGTTTTTAGTAAACCTCTACCTCGTTTTGTTTCAATGGTATAAATTAACAAACAAAACAATTTCCTTATAAAATTTGAAATTTACTCTAATTAAAAGTATTCTTGATCGATGAATGGGATGTGACTAAGTGCGTCTTATTCCATGTGTATTGAGCTATCAAAAACAGCTTTAAGTAGACCTCTACCTCGTTTAGTTTAGAAGGTATGACTAATCAGCCAAACTTATATCTTAATTATATATTATTTTTTTGTCATCATTTCTAGATCGATGAATGGAATTCAATTAAATGCATAATATTGCGTATCCAAAAGTCTATTAAATACAGTTTTTAGTAGACCTCTACCTCGTTTCGTTTCAATGGTATAAATTAACAAACCAAACAATTTCCTTATAAAACTTGGAATTAACTATAACTGAAAGATTTCTTGATCGATGAATGGGATATGACTAAGTGCGTGTTATTCCATGTGTATTGAGCTATCAAAAACAGCTTTAAGTAGACCTCTACCTCGTTTCGTTTCAATGGTATAAATTAACAAACAAAACAATTTCCTTATAAAATTTGAAATTTACTCTAATTAAAAGATTTCTTGATCGATGAATGGGATGTGACTAAGTGCGTGTTATTCCATGTGTATTGAGCTATCAAACACAGCTTTAAGTAGACCTCTACCTCGTTTCGTTTCAATGGTATAAATTAACAAACCAAACAATTTCCTTATAAAATTTGGAATTAACTATAACTGAAAGATTTCTTGATCGATGAATGGGATGTGACTAAATGCTTGTTATTCCATTTGTATTGAGCTATCAAAAACAGCTTTAAGTAGACCTCTACCTCGTTTAGTTTAGAAGGTATGACTTATCAGCCAAACTTATATCTTAATTATTATTTTTTTGTCATAATTTCTAGATCGATGAATGGAATAATATTAAATGCATAATATTGCATATCCAAAAGGCTATCAAATACAGTTTTTAGTAGACCTCTACCTCGTTTCGTTTCAATGGTATAAATTAACAAACAAAACAATTTCCTTATAAAATTTGAAATTTACTCTAATTAAAAGATTTCTTGATCGATGAATGGGATGTGACTAAGTGCGTCTTATTCCATGTGTATTGAGCTATCAAAAACAGCTTTAAGTAGACCTCTACCTCGTTTAGTTTAGAAGGTATGACTTATCAGCCAAACTTATATCTTAATTATATATTATTTTTTTGTCATCATTTCTAGATCGATGAATGGAATTCAATTAAATGCATAATATTGCGTATCCAAAAGGCTATCAAATACAGTTTTTAGTAGACCTCTACCTCGTTGCGTTTCAATGGTATAAATTAACAAACCAAACAATTTCCTTATAAAATTTGGGATTAACTATAACTGAAAGATTTCTTGATCGATGAATGGGATATGACTAAGTGCGTGTTATTCCATGTGTATTGAGCTATCAAAAACAGCTTTAAGTAGACCTCTACCTCGTTTCGTTTCAATGGTATAAATTAACAAACAAAACAATTTCCTTATAAAATTTGAAATTTACTCTAATTAAAAGATTTCTTGATCGATGAATGGGATGTGACTAAGTGCGTGTTATTCCATTTGTAATGGGCTTTCAAATACAGTTTTTAGTAGACCTCTACCTCATTTCGTTTCAATGGTATAAATTAACAAACAAAACAATTTCCTTATAAAATTTGAAATTTACTCTAATTAAAAGATTTCTTGATCGATGAATGGGATGTGACTAAGTGCGTGTTATTCCATGTGTATTGAGCTATCAAAAACAGCTTTAAGTAGACCTCTACCTCGTTTAGTTTAGAAGGTATGACTTATCAGCCAAACTTATATCTTAATTATTATTTTTTTGTCATAATTTCTAGATCGATGAATGGAATAATATTAAATGCATAATATTGCATATCCAAAAGGCTATCAAATACAGTTTTTAGTAGACCTCTACCTCGTTTCGTTTCAATGGTATAAATTAACAAACAAAACAATTTCCTTATAAAATTTGAAATTTACTCTAATTAAAAGATTTCTTGATCGATGAATGGGATATGACTAAGTGCGTGTTATTCCATGTGTATTGAGCTATCAAAAACAGCTTTAAGTAGACCTCTACCTCGTTTCGTTTCAATGGTATAAATTAACAAACAAAACAATTTCCTTATAAAATTTGAAATTTACTCTAATTAAAAGATTTCTTGATCGATGAATGGGATGTGACTAAGTGCGTCTTATTCCATGTGTATTGAGCTATCAAAAACAGCTTTAAGTAGACCTCTACCTCGTTTAGTTTAGAAGGTATGACTTATCAGCCTAACTTATATCTTAATTATATATTATTTTTTTGTCATAATTTCTAGATTGATGAATGGAATAAAATTAAATGCATAATATTGCATATCTAAAAGGCTAACAAATACAGTTTTTAGTAGACCTCTACCTCGTTTCGTTTCAATGGTATAAATTAACAAACCAAACAATTTCCTTATAAAATTTGGAATTAACTATATTTGAAAGATTTCTTGATCGATGAATGGGATGTGACTAAGTGCGTGTTATTCCATATGTAATGGGCTTTCAAATACAGTTTTTAGTAAACCTCTACCTCGTTTTGTTTCAATGGTATAAATTAACAAACAAAACAATTTCCTTATAAAATTTGAAATTTACTCTAATTAAAAGTATTCTTGATCGATGAATGGGATGTGACTAAGTGCGTCTTATTCCATGTGTATTGAGCTATCAAAAACAGCTTTAAGTAGACCTCTACCTCGTTTAGTTTAGAAGGTATGACTAATCAGCCAAACTTATATCTTAATTATATATTATTTTTTTGTCATCATTTCTAGATCGATGAATGGAATTCAATTAAATGCATAATATTGCGTATCCAAAAGTCTATTAAATACAGTTTTTAGTAGACCTCTACCTCGTTTCGTTTCAATGGTATAAATTAACAAACCAAACAATTTCCTTATAAAACTTGGAATTAACTATAACTGAAAGATTTCTTGATCGATGAATGGGATATGACTAAGTGCGTGTTATTCCATGTGTATTGAGCTATCAAAAACAGCTTTAAGTAGACCTCTACCTCGTTTCGTTTCAATGGTATAAATTAACAAACAAAACAATTTCCTTATAAAATTTGAAATTTACTCTAATTAAAAGATTTCTTGATCGATGAATGGGATGTGACTAAGTGCGTGTTATTCCATGTGTATTGAGCTATCAAACACAGCTTTAAGTAGACCTCTACCTCGTTTCGTTTCAATGGTATAAATTAACAAACCAAACAATTTCCTTATAAAATTTGGAATTAACTATAACTGAAAGATTTCTTGATCGATGAATGGGATGTGACTAAATGCTTGTTATTCCATTTGTATTGAGCTATCAAAAACAGCTTTAAGTAGACCTCTACCTCGTTTAGTTTAGAAGGTATGACTTATCAGCCAAACTTATATCTTAATTATTATTTTTTTGTCATAATTTCTAGATCGATGAATGGAATAATATTAAATGCATAATATTGCATATCCAAAAGGCTATCAAATACAGTTTTTAGTAGACCTCTACCTCGTTTCGTTTCAATGGTATAAATTAACAAACAAAACAATTTCCTTATAAAATTTGAAATTTACTCTAATTAAAAGATTTCTTGATCGATGAATGGGATGTGACTAAGTGCGTGCTATTCCATGTGTATTGAGCTATCAAAAACAGCTTTAAGTAGACCTCTACCTCGTTTAGTTTAGAAGGTATGACTTATCAGCCAAACTTATATCTTAATATAATTTTTTTTTGTCATCATTTCAAGATCGATGAATGGAATAAAATTAAATGCATAATATTGCATATCTAAAAGGCTATCAAATATAGTCTTTAGTAGACCTCTACCTCGTTTCGTTTCAATGGTATAAATTAACAAACCAAACAATTTCCTTATAAAATTTGGAATTAACTTTAAATGAAAGATTTCTTGATCGATGAATGGGATGTGATTAAGTGCGTGTTATTCCATATGTAATGGGCTTTCAAATACAGTTTTTAGTAGACCTCTACCTCGTTTCGTTTCAATGGTATAAATTAACAAACAAAACAATTTCCTTATAAAATTTGAAATTTACTCTAATTAAAAGATTTCTTGATCGATGAATGGGATGTGACTAAGTGCGTGTTATTCCATGTGTATTGAGCTATCAAAAACAGCTTTAAGTAGACCTCTACCTCGTTTAGTTTAGAAGGTATGACTTATCAGCCAAACTTATATCTTAATATAATTTTTTTTTGTCATCATTTCAAGATCGATGAATGGAATAAAATGAAATGCATAATATTTCATATCTAAAAGGCTATCAAATATAGTCGTTAGTAGACCTCTACCTCGTTTCGTTTCAATGGTATAAATTAACAAACAAAACAATTTCCTTATAAAATTTGAAATTTACTCTAATTAAAAGATTTCTTGATCGATGAATGGGATGTGACTAAGTGCGTGTTATTCCATTTGTAATGGGCTTTCAAATACAGTTTTAGTAGACCTCTACCTCATTTCGTTTCAATGGTATAAATTAACAGACAAAATAATTTCCTTATAAAATTTGAAATTTACTCTAATTAAAAGATTTCTTGATCGATGAATGGGATGTGACTAAGTGCGTGTTATTTCATGTGTATTGAGCTATCAAAAACAGCTTTAAGTAGACCTCTACCTCGTTTAGTTTAGAAGGTATGACTTATCAGCCAAACTTATATCTTAATTATATATTATTTTTTTGTCATCATTTCTAGATCGATGAATGGAATTCAATTAAATGCATAATATTGCGTATCCAAAAGGCTATCAAATACAGTTTTTAGTAGACCTCTACCTCGTTGCGTTTCAATGGTATAAATTAACAAACCAAACAATTTCCTTATAAAATTAGGAATTAACTATAACTGAAAGATTTCTTGATCGATGAATGGGATGTGACTAAATGCTTGTTATTCCATTTGTATTGAGCTATCAAAAACAGCTTTAAGTAGACCTCTACCTCGTTTAGTTTAGAAGGTATGACTTATCAGCCAAACTTATATCTTAATTATTATTTTTTTGTCATAATTTCTAGATCGATGAATGGAATAATATTAAATGCATAATATTGCATATCCAAAAGGCTATCAAATACAGTTTTTAGTAGACCTCTACCTCGTTTCGTTTCAATGGTATAAATTAACAAACAAAACAATTTCCTTATAAAATTTGAAATTTACTCTAATTAAAAGATTTCTTGATCGATGAATGGGATGTGACTAAGTGCGTGCTATTCCATGTGTATTGAGCTATCAAAAACAGCTTTAAGTAGACCTCTACCTCGTTTAGTTTAGAAGGTATGACTTATCAGCCAAACTTATATCTTAATATAATTTTTTTTTGTCATCATTTCAAGATCGATGAATGGAATAAAATTAAATGCATAATATTGCATATCTAAAAGGCTATCAAATATAGTCTTTAGTAGACCTCTACCTCGTTTCGTTTCAATGGTATAAATTAACAAACCAAACAATTTCCTTATAAAATTTGGAATTAACTTTAAATGAAAGATTTCTTGATCGATGAATGGGATGTGATTAAGTGCGTGTTATTCCATATGTAATGGGCTTTCAAATACAGTTTTTAGTAGACCTCTACCTCGTTTCGTTTCAATGGTATAAATTAACAAACAAAACAATTTCCTTATAAAATTTGAAATTTACTCTAATTAAAAGATTTCTTGATCGATGAATGGGATGTGACTAAGTGCGTGTTATTCCATGTGTATTGAGCTATCAAAAACAGCTTTAAGTAGACCTCTACCTCGTTTAGTTTAGAAGGTATGACTTATCAGCCAAACTTATATCTTAATATAATTTTTTTTTGTCATCATTTCAAGATCGATGAATGGAATAAAATGAAATGCATAATATTTCATATCTAAAAGGCTATCAAATATAGTCGTTAGTAGACCTCTACCTCGTTTCGTTTCAATGGTATAAATTAACAAACAAAACAATTTCCTTATAAAATTTGAAATTTACTCTAATTAAAAGATTTCTTGATCGATGAATGGGATGTGACTAAGTGCGTGTTATTCCATTTGTAATGGGCTTTCAAATACAGTTTTAGTAGACCTCTACCTCATTTCGTTTCAATGGTATAAATTAACAGACAAAATAATTTCCTTATAAAATTTGAAATTTACTCTAATTAAAAGATTTCTTGATCGATGAATGGGATGTGACTAAGTGCGTGTTATTTCATGTGTATTGAGCTATCAAAAACAGCTTTAAGTAGACCTCTACCTCGTTTAGTTTAGAAGGTATGACTTATCAGCCAAACTTATATCTTAATTATATATTATTTTTTTGTCATCATTTCTAGATCGATGAATGGAATTCAATTAAATGCATAATATTGCGTATCCAAAAGGCTATCAAATACAGTTTTTAGTAGACCTCTACCTCGTTGCGTTTCAATGGTATAAATTAACAAACCAAACAATTTCCTTATAAAATTAGGAATTAACTATAACTGAAAGATTTCTTGATCGATGAATGGGATATGACTAAGTGCGTGTTATTCCATGTGTATTGAGCTATCAAAAACAGCTTTAAGTAGACCTCTACCTCGTTTCGTTTCAATGGTATAAATTAACAAACAAAACAATTTCCTTATAAAATTTGAAATTTACTCTAATTAAAAGATTTCTTGATCGATGAATGGGATGTGACTAAGTGCGTGTTATTCCATTTGTAATGGGCTTTCAAATACAGTTTTAGTAGACCTCTACCTCATTTCGTTTCAATGGTATAAATTAACAGACAAAATAATTTCCTTATAAAATTTGAAATTTACTCTAATTAAAAGATTTCTTGATCGATGAATGGGATGTGACTAAGTGCGTGTTATTTCATGTGTATTGAGCTATCAAAAACAGCTTTAAGTAGACCTCTACCTCGTTTAGTTTAGAAGGTATGACTTATCAGCCAAACTTATATCTTAATTATTATTTTTTTGTCATAATTTCTAGATCGATGAATGGAATAATATTAAATGCATAATATTGCATATCCAAAAGGCTATTAAATACAGTTTTTAGTAGACCTCTACCTCGTTTCGTTTCAATGGTATAAATTAACAAACAAAACAATTTCCTTATAAAATTTGAAATTTACTCTAATTAAAAGATTTCTTGATCGATGAATGGGATGTGACTAAGTGCGTCTTATTCCGTGTGTATTGAGCTATCAAAAACAGCTTTAACTAGACCTCTACCTCGTTTAGTTTAGAAGGTATGACTTATCAGCCAAACTTATATCTTAATATATTTTTTTTTTGTCATCATTTCAAGATCGATGAATGGAATAAAATTAAATGCATAATATTGCATATCTAAAAGGCTATCAAATATAGTCTTTAGTAGACCTCTACCTCGTTTCGTTTCAATGGTATAAATTAACAAACCAAACAATTTCCTTATAAAATTTGGAATTAACTTTAACTGAAAGATTTCTTGATCGATGAATGGGATGTGATTAAGTGCGTGTTATTCCATATGTAATGGGCTTTCAAATACAGTTTTTGGTAGACCTCTACCTCGTTTCGTTTCAATGGTATAAATTAACAAACAAAACAATTTCCTTATAAAATTTGAAATTTAGTCTAATTAAAAGATTTCTTGATCGATGAATGGGATGTGACTAAGTGCGTCTTATTCCATGTGTATTGAGCTATCAAAAACAGCTTTAAGTAGACCTCTACCTCGTTTAGTTTAGAAGGTATGACTTATCAGCCAAACTTATATCTTAATTATATATTATTTTTTTGTCATCATTTCTAGATCGATGAATGGAATTCAATTAAATGCATAATATTGCGTATCCAAAAGGCTATCAAATACAGTTTTTAGTAGACCTCTACCTCGTTGCGTTTCAATGGTATAAATTAACAAACCAAACAATTTCCTTATAAAATTTGGGATTAACTATAACTGAAAGATTTCTTGATCGATGAATGGGATATGACTAAGTGCGTGTTATTCCATGTGTATTGAGCTATCAAAAACAGCTTTAAGTAGACCTCTACCTCGTTTCGTTTCAATGGTATAAATTAACAAACAAAACAATTTCCTTATAAAATTTGAAATTTACTCTAATTAAAAGATTTCTTGATCGATGAATGGGATGTGACTAAGTGCGTGTTATTCCATTTGTAATGGGCTTTCAAATACAGTTTTTAGTAGACCTCTACCTCATTTCGTTTCAATGGTATAAATTAACAAACAAAACAATTTCCTTATAAAATTTGAAATTTACTCTAATTAAAAGATTTCTTGATCGATGAATGGGATGTGACTAAGTGCGTGTTATTCCATGTGTATTGAGCTATCAAAAACAGCTTTAAGTAGACCTCTACCTCGTTTAGTTTAGAAGGTATGACTTATCAGCCAAACTTATATCTTAATTATTATTTTTTTGTCATAATTTCTAGATCGATGAATGGAATAATATTAAATGCATAATATTGCATATCCAAAAGGCTATCAAATACAGTTTTTAGTAGACCTCTACCTCGTTTCGTTTCAATGGTATAAATTAACAAACAAAACAATTTCCTTATAAAATTTGAAATTTACTCTAATTAAAAGATTTCTTGATCGATGAATGGGATATGACTAAGTGCGTGTTATTCCATGTGTATTGAGCTATCAAAAACAGCTTTAAGTAGACCTCTACCTCGTTTCGTTTCAATGGTATAAATTAACAAACAAAACAATTTCCTTATAAAATTTGAAATTTACTCTAATTAAAAGATTTCTTGATCGATGAATGGGATGTGACTAAGTGCGTCTTATTCCATGTGTATTGAGCTATCAAAAACAGCTTTAAGTAGACCTCTACCTCGTTTAGTTTAGAAGGTATGACTTATCAGCCTAACTTATATCTTAATTATATATTATTTTTTTGTCATAATTTCTAGATTGATGAATGGAATAAAATTAAATGCATAATATTGCATATCTAAAAGGCTAACAAATACAGTTTTTAGTAGACCTCTACCTCGTTTCGTTTCAATGGTATAAATTAACAAACCAAACAATTTCCTTATAAAATTTGGAATTAACTATATTTGAAAGATTTCTTGATCGATGAATGGGATGTGACTAAGTGCGTGTTATTCCATATGTAATGGGCTTTCAAATACAGTTTTTAGTAAACCTCTACCTCGTTTTGTTTCAATGGTATAAATTAACAAACAAAACAATTTCCTTATAAAATTTGAAATTTACTCTAATTAAAAGTATTCTTGATCGATGAATGGGATGTGACTAAGTGCGTCTTATTCCATGTGTATTGAGCTATCAAAAACAGCTTTAAGTAGACCTCTACCTCGTTTAGTTTAGAAGGTATGACTTATCAGCCTAACTTATATCTTAATTATATATTATTTTTTTGTCATCATTTCTAGATCGATGAATGGAATTCAATTAAATGCATAATATTGCGTATCCAAAAGTCTATTAAATACAGTTTTTAGTAGACCTCTACCTCGTTTCGTTTCAATGGTATAAATTAACAAACCAAACAATTTCCTTATAAAACTTGGAATTAACTATAACTGAAAGATTTCTTGATCGATGAATGGGATATGACTAAGTGCGTGTTATTCCATGTGTATTGAGCTATCAAAAACAGCTTTAAGTAGACCTCTACCTCGTTTCGTTTCAATGGTATAAATTAACAAACAAAACAATTTCCTTATAAAATTTGAAATTTACTCTAATTAAAAGATTTCTTGATCGATGAATGGGATGTGACTAAGTGCGTGTTATTCCATGTGTATTGAGCTATCAAACACAGCTTTAAGTAGACCTCTACCTCGTTTCGTTTCAATGGTATAAATTAACAAACCAAACAATTTCCTTATAAAATTTGGAATTAACTATAACTGAAAGATTTCTTGATCGATGAATGGGATGTGACTAAATGCTTGTTATTCCATTTGTATTGAGCTATCAAAAACAGCTTTAAGTAGACCTCTACCTCGTTTAGTTTAGAAGGTATGACTTATCAGCCAAACTTATATCTTAATTATTATTTTTTTGTCATAATTTCTAGATCGATGAATGGAATAATATTAAATGCATAATATTGCATATCCAAAAGGCTATCAAATACAGTTTTTAGTAGACCTCTACCTCGTTTCGTTTCAATGGTATAAATTAACAAACAAAACAATTTCCTTATAAAATTTGAAATTTACTCTAATTAAAAGATTTCTTGATCGATGAATGGGATGTGACTAAGTGCGTCTTATTCCATGTGTATTGAGCTATCAAAAACAGCTTTAAGTAGACCTCTACCTCGTTTAGTTTAGAAGGTATGACTTATCAGCCAAACTTATATCTTAATTATATATTATTTTTTTGTCATCATTTCTAGATCGATGAATGGAATTCAATTAAATGCATAATATTGCGTATCCAAAAGGCTATCAAATACAGTTTTTAGTAGACCTCTACCTCGTTGCGTTTCAATGGTATAAATTAACAAACCAAACAATTTCCTTATAAAATTTGGGATTAACTATAACTGAAAGATTTCTTGATCGATGAATGGGATATGACTAAGTGCGTGTTATTCCATGTGTATTGAGCTATCAAAAACAGCTTTAAGTAGACCTCTACCTCGTTTCGTTTCAATGGTATAAATTAACAAACAAAACAATTTCCTTATAAAATTTGAAATTTACTCTAATTAAAAGATTTCTTGATCGATGAATGGGATGTGACTAAGTGCGTGTTATTCCATTTGTAATGGGCTTTCAAATACAGTTTTTAGTAGACCTCTACCTCATTTCGTTTCAATGGTATAAATTAACAAACAAAACAATTTCCTTATAAAATTTGAAATTTACTCTAATTAAAAGATTTCTTGATCGATGAATGGGATGTGACTAAGTGCGTGTTATTCCATGTGTATTGAGCTATCAAAAACAGCTTTAAGTAGACCTCTACCTCGTTTAGTTTAGAAGGTATGACTTATCAGCCAAACTTATATCTTAATTATTATTTTTTTGTCATAATTTCTAGATCGATGAATGGAATAATATTAAATGCATAATATTGCATATCCAAAAGGCTATCAAATACAGTTTTTAGTAGACCTCTACCTCGTTTCGTTTCAATGGTATAAATTAACAAACAAAACAATTTCCTTATAAAATTTGAAATTTACTCTAATTAAAAGATTTCTTGATCGATGAATGGGATATGACTAAGTGCGTGTTATTCCATGTGTATTGAGCTATCAAAAACAGCTTTAAGTAGACCTCTACCTCGTTTCGTTTCAATGGTATAAATTAACAAACAAAACAATTTCCTTATAAAATTTGAAATTTACTCTAATTAAAAGATTTCTTGATCGATGAATGGGATGTGACTAAGTGCGTCTTATTCCATGTGTATTGAGCTATCAAAAACAGCTTTAAGTAGACCTCTACCTCGTTTAGTTTAGAAGGTATGACTTATCAGCCTAACTTATATCTTAATTATATATTATTTTTTTGTCATAATTTCTAGATTGATGAATGGAATAAAATTAAATGCATAATATTGCATATCTAAAAGGCTAACAAATACAGTTTTTAGTAGACCTCTACCTCGTTTCGTTTCAATGGTATAAATTAACAAACCAAACAATTTCCTTATAAAATTTGGAATTAACTATATTTGAAAGATTTCTTGATCGATGAATGGGATGTGACTAAGTGCGTGTTATTCCATATGTAATGGGCTTTCAAATACAGTTTTTAGTAAACCTCTACCTCGTTTTGTTTCAATGGTATAAATTAACAAACAAAACAATTTCCTTATAAAATTTGAAATTTACTCTAATTAAAAGTATTCTTGATCGATGAATGGGATGTGACTAAGTGCGTCTTATTCCATGTGTATTGAGCTATCAAAAACAGCTTTAAGTAGACCTCTACCTCGTTTAGTTTAGAAGGTATGACTAATCAGCCAAACTTATATCTTAATTATATATTATTTTTTTGTCATCATTTCTAGATCGATGAATGGAATTCAATTAAATGCATAATATTGCGTATCCAAAAGTCTATTAAATACAGTTTTTAGTAGACCTCTACCTCGTTTCGTTTCAATGGTATAAATTAACAAACCAAACAATTTCCTTATAAAACTTGGAATTAACTATAACTGAAAGATTTCTTGATCGATGAATGGGATATGACTAAGTGCGTGTTATTCCATGTGTATTGAGCTATCAAAAACAGCTTTAAGTAGACCTCTACCTCGTTTCGTTTCAATGGTATAAATTAACAAACAAAACAATTTCCTTATAAAATTTGAAATTTACTCTAATTAAAAGATTTCTTGATCGATGAATGGGATGTGACTAAGTGCGTGTTATTCCATGTGTATTGAGCTATCAAACACAGCTTTAAGTAGACCTCTACCTCGTTTCGTTTCAATGGTATAAATTAACAAACCAAACAATTTCCTTATAAAATTTGGAATTAACTATAACTGAAAGATTTCTTGATCGATGAATGGGATGTGACTAAATGCTTGTTATTCCATTTGTATTGAGCTATCAAAAACAGCTTTAAGTAGACCTCTACCTCGTTTAGTTTAGAAGGTATGACTTATCAGCCAAACTTATATCTTAATTATTATTTTTTTGTCATAATTTCTAGATCGATGAATGGAATAATATTAAATGCATAATATTGCATATCCAAAAGGCTATCAAATACAGTTTTTAGTAGACCTCTACCTCGTTTCGTTTCAATGGTATAAATTAACAAACAAAACAATTTCCTTATAAAATTTGAAATTTACTCTAATTAAAAGATTTCTTGATCGATGAATGGGATGTGACTAAGTGCGTGCTATTCCATGTGTATTGAGCTATCAAAAACAGCTTTAAGTAGACCTCTACCTCGTTTAGTTTAGAAGGTATGACTTATCAGCCAAACTTATATCTTAATATAATTTTTTTTTGTCATCATTTCAAGATCGATGAATGGAATAAAATTAAATGCATAATATTGCATATCTAAAAGGCTATCAAATATAGTCTTTAGTAGACCTCTACCTCGTTTCGTTTCAATGGTATAAATTAACAAACCAAACAATTTCCTTATAAAATTTGGAATTAACTTTAAATGAAAGATTTCTTGATCGATGAATGGGATGTGATTAAGTGCGTGTTATTCCATATGTAATGGGCTTTCAAATACAGTTTTTAGTAGACCTCTACCTCGTTTCGTTTCAATGGTATAAATTAACAAACAAAACAATTTCCTTATAAAATTTGAAATTTAGTCTAATTAAAAGATTTCTTGATCGATGAATAGGATGTGACTAAGTGCGTCTTATTCAGTTTGCTATCTTATAAGCCTTGCAAGTCTGACATTCAGCTAAAATGGAAGTGATGGTACGATACATCGAAGGCCCTTGCTTTTGAATATGTCTTCATGACACCTGGATGAACATTTGGAAATCCATTATGCAACTCAAGAACAGCTTCTCTAACCTTAACAGATGGTAAAACGATGCGCCAAGGGTTACTTCTTAATGGATTATCAATGGACATTTTCCGAAGTAAAACACCGTCACGAATACAATAGGCGGGAAACATCTGAGGAGAATGTTGGACACCATTATAAATCCGTTCATACCATGGATCCGTAGTAGGACTACTGCCACGATTAAATGATATCAAACCGACCTGGGCACGCGAAAGAGCGTCCGGAACAACGTTTAAAACACCTTTTCTGTGGACGATTTTAAAATTAAATTGTGAAATAACCGTAGCCCAACGAGCTAAACAACCAGATGGATTATCGAGCTTAAGAAGCCACTTTAAAGCGATATGGTCCGTAATAATCAATGATCGGAATAGGTAGTGCAATTTCGCGAGACTTCGGTGCGTAAGTTTAGTATGGATATAGCTGTTAACCCCGGGATTACATTCGCAAAGTGTTAAAATTTGTGTATAATTTAGAAATGTTATTAAAATATGATTTTAATGATAATTTTGCTGGCATAGAATATCGCATTGGCGAAATATGAAGACACTTGCAATGACAAAAAGTAAAAAGTATTTACAATAACATTATTTTTTTAGATTTTTCGCATGTTCTCATTTAATTTCAATTAAGGTCATGTCAAGAAAATATTTTTTGAAATAATACGAATCCCGGAATTTGGGGTCTTATCCATATTAAGTATAATGTTTAAGGTCATTCACCCGAAATTGCACTACCTATTCCGATCACTGGTAATAATCGTGAAATAAACACCATCGAGGTATCCTCGGAAATGTTTGATTGAATCGAGAACCACGAGAAGTTCTCTCTCGGTTGTACTATAATTCCTCTCGGCTTTGGAGAAAAGACGCGAATAATAGGCGACAGGTTGCTCTACACCCTCAATCTCCTGGAATAAAACAGATCCAAGTCCAGAGCTGGAAGCGTCTGTCTGAAGAACGAACGGGAGGCTGAAATCAGGACAAGACATAACCGGGGATTCCATGAGCGCCTTCTTCAGCGAGTTAAAAGCTGAATCTGCTTCGCTGTTCCAGTCAATAGGGTCTTTTCCTTTTCTCTTGCCGATAAGAGCCGTCAAAGGAGCTATTATCGACGAAAAGTTCTTAATGAAACGACGATAATAAGACGCCATGCCGATAAATCCTCTCAAAGCCTTCTGGTTAGTAGGTAAAGGAAATTCGTTTATAGCGTCAAGTTTCTTCGGGTCAGTTTGTAAACCTCTCTCGTTTACTATATATCCAAGGTACTTGAGCTCTGGTTTACAAAACTCACACTTTTTTAAACTGATGGTTAAACCAGCTTCCTTGAGCCTATCATGAACCTTACGAATGAGACGTAAATGACTCTTAAAATCCTTCGAAACCAATATAAGATCATCGACATACCCGAAAACAAAGTTATCAGAATCTGAGGTGAATTCGAAATTAACGATTAAATCCGTCAATCTTTGCATCTCCGACGCGGCGTTAGTTAACCCGAACGGCATACGTGTAAACTCGAATAACCCTCGTTGTGGAACTATGAAAGCAGTTTTCTCACAACTCGCTTTATCGGCCAAAGGTATCTGCCAAAAAGCACTACGAAAATCAAGCGAGGTCAAATATTTAGCGCCACGTAAGTTGTCTAAAATATCTTGAATACGAGGCAACGGATATGAATCACGAACGGTGACATTATTGAGTTTACGACTATCAACGCAGAATCTAACAGAGCCATCCTTTTTGGTAACCATGGCCACTGGACTCGCCCAGGGTGACCTAGACGGACGAATAACACCGACCTCTAACATCTTATCAATCTCCTCGTTGAAAATCTCAAGTTTGACAGGTGAAAGAGGATAATAGCTCTGACGGATTGGAGGTCCCTCAGTAACGATCTTATGGGACAATCAAGACGTACATCCAAGGCCGATTTTATCAGATGAAATTTCATCGAATTCGTTAATTACAACCTGTAGTTTAGCTTCTTGTACTGGGGTTAAAAACCGAACGAGGATGAACATAACGAACCTCACTGATGTGGACATTAGCATGACCGCGAGATCCATTCGGCGGCATAAAAAAGTTACAGGAATGTTCTCCTTCAAATGCTTTCGCTAAAACAGCTGTGAGACCGAATGACTCCCAAAATTACATACATACATACATAACATCACGCCTAATTCCCAGAGTGGGGTAGGCAGAGCTACAGAAATACCAACAAATCTAAAAAGCTTGTTGATAATTCTGTAACCACATTTTGCAGAAGTAGGCTAAGATGTTTACCAGTGTATTAGTGACAGGTTGCAAGCTCATCGCCTAACAGCACTACAAGCCCTTATTCCCTTAGTCGCTTCTTACGACATCCACGGGAAGACATGGAGTGGTACTATTCTAACCCGGCAACCACACGGGCTAGCTCTAGACTCCCAAAATTGAATACCTAAAATTAACTGAGTGGGTAGATTTCTGCTAACCAAAGTTGGATGTTGGACCCAAGCACATCTAAAAAATATAGGCAGGTCAACACTACCAAGAATCTCAATCGGAGAACTGTTAACTGAATTTACGACAGGTCTATAAGACAACATGAGATTCTCAAGGACTAAAAAGTCAACCAAGGACATAAGGACATAAGTCATACCTTCTAAACTAAACAAGGTAGAGGTCTACTTAAAGCTGTTTTTGATAGCTCAATACACATGGAATAACACGCACTTAGTCACATCCCATTCATCGATCAAGAAATCTTTTAATTAGAGTAAATTTTAAATTTTATAAGGAAATTGTTTTGTTTGTTAATTTATACCATTGAAACGAAACGAGGTAGAGGTCTACTAAAAACTGTATTTGATAGCCTTTTAGATATGCAATATTATGCATTTAATTTTATTCCATTCATCGATCTAGAAATTATGACAAAAAAATAATATATAATTAAGATATAAGTTTGGCTGATAAGTCATACCTTCTAAACTAAACGAGGTAGAGGTCTACTTAAAGCTGTTTTTGATAGCTCAATACACATGGAATAACACGCACTTAGTCACATCCCATTCATCGATCAAGAAATCTTTTAATTAGAGTAAATTTCAAATTTTATAAGGAAATTGTTTTGTTTGTTAATTTATACCATTGAAACGAAACGAGGTAGAGGTCTACTAAAAACTGTATTTGAAAGCCCATTATATATGAAATAACACGCACTTAGTCACATCCCATTCATCGATCAAGAAATATTTCAGTTATAGTTAATTCCAAATTTTATAAGGAAATTGTTTTGTTTGTTAATTTATTCCATTGAACCGAAACAAGGTAGAGGTCTACTAAAAACTGTATTTGAAAGCCTATTACATATGGAATAACACGCACTTAGTCACATCCCATTCATCGATCAAGAAATCTTTCAGTTATAGTTAATTCCAAATTTTATAAGGAAATTGTTTTGTTTGTTAATTTATACCATTGAAACGAAACGAGGTAGAGGTCTACTAAAAACTGTATTTGATAGCCTTTTGGATATGCAATATTATGCATTTCATTTTATTCCATTCATCGATCTAGAAATTATGACAAAAAAATAATATATAATTAAGATATAAGTTTGGCTGATAAGTCATACCTTCTAAACTAAACGAGGTAGAGGTCTACTTAAAGCTGTTTTTGATAGCTCAATACACATGGAATAACACGCACTTAGTCACATCCCATTCATCGATCAAGAAATCTTTCAGTTATAGTTAATTCCAAATTTTATAAGGAAATTGTTTTGTTTGTTAATTTATTCCATTGAAACGAAACGAGGTAGAGGTCTACTAAAAACTGTATTTGAAAACACATTACATATGGAATAACACGCACTTAGTCACATCCCATTCATCGATCAAGAAATCTTTCAGTTATAGTTAATTCCAAATTTTATAAGGAAATTGTTTTGTTTGTTAATTTATACCATTGAAACGAAACGAGGTAGAGGTCTACTAAAAACTGTATTTGAAAGCCCATTATATATGAAATAACACGCACTTAGTAACATCCCATTCATCGATCAAGAAATCTTTCAGTTATAGTTAATTCCAAATTTTATAAGGAAATTGTTTTGTTTGTTAATTTATACCATTGAAACGAAACGAGGTAGAGGTCTACTAAAAACTGTATTTGAAAGCCCATTATATATGAAATAACACGCACTTAGTCACATCCCATTCATCGATCAAGAAATCTTTCAGTTATAGTTAATTCCAAATTTTATAAGGAAATTGTTTTGTTTGTTAATTTATTCCATTGAAACGAAACGAGGTAGAGGTCTACTAAAAACTGTATTTGATAGCCTTTTGGATATGCAATATTATGCATTTCATTTTATTCCATTCATCGATCTAGAAGTTATGACAAAAAAATAATATATAATTAAGATATAAGTTTGGCTGATAAGTCATACCTTCTAAACTAAACGAGGTAGAGGTCTACTTAAAGCTGTTTTTGATAGCTCAATACACATGGAATAACACGCACTTAGTCACATCCCATTCATCGATCAAGAAATCTTTTAATTAGAGTAAATTTTAAATTTTATAAAGAAATTGTTTTGTTTGTTAATTTATACCATTGAAACGAAACGAGGTCTACTAAAAACTGTATTTGAAAGCCCATTATATATGGAATAACACGCACTTAGTCACATCCCATTCATCGATCAAGAAATCTTTCAGTTATAGTTATTTCCAAATTGTATAAGGAAATGGTTTGTTTCTTAATTTATACCATTGAAACGAAACGAGGTAGAGGTCTACTAAAAACTGTATTTGAAAGCCCATTACATATGGAATAACACGCACTTAGTCACATCCCATTCATCGATCAAGAAATCTTTCAGTTATAGTTAATTCCAAATTTTATAAGGAAATTGTTTTGTTTGTTAATTTATTCCATTGAAACGAAACGAGGTAGAGGTCTACTTAAAGCTGTTTTTGATAGCTCAATACACACGGAATAACACGCACTTAGTAACATTCCATTCATCGATCAAGAAATCTTTTAATTAGAGTAAATTTCAAATTTTATAAGGAAATTGTTGTGTTTGTTAATTTATACCATTGAAACGAAACGAGGTAGAGGTCTACTAAAAACTGTATTTGATAGCCTTTTGGATATGCAATATTATGCATTTAATTTTATTCCATTCATCGATCTAGAAATAATGACAAAAAAATATAAAAATAAGATATAAGTTTGGCTGATAAGTCATACCTTCTAAACTAAACGAGGTAGAGGTCTACTTAAAGCTGTTTTTGATAGCTCAATACACATGGAATAACACGCACTTAGTCACATCCCATTCATCGATCAAGAAATCTTTTAATTAGAGTAAATTTTAAATTTTATAAGGAAATTATTTTGTTTGTTAATTTATACCATTGAAACGAAATGAGGTAGAGGTCTACTAAAAACTGTATTTGATAGCCTTTTGGATATGCAATATTATGCATTTAATTTTATTCCATTCATCGATCTAGAAATAAAGACAAAAAAAAAAAATAGATATAAGTTTGGCTGATAAGTCATACCTTCTAAACTAAACGAGGTAGAGGTCTACTTAAAGCTGTTTTTGATAGCTCAATACACATGGAATAACACGCACTTAGTCACATCCCATTCATCGATCAAGAAATCTTTTAATTAGAGTAAATTTTAAATTTTATAAGGAAATTGTTTTGTTTGTTAATTTATACCATTGAAACGAAACGAGGTAGAGGTCTACTAAAAACTGTATTTGAAAGCCCATTATATATGAAATAACACGCACATAGTCACATCCCATTCATCAATCAATAAATCTTTCAGTTATAGTTATTTCTAAATTGTATAAGGAAATGGTTTTGTTTCTTAATTTATACCATTGAAACGAAACGAGGTAGAGGTCTACTAAAAACTGTATTTGAAAGCCCATTACATATGGAATAACACGCACTTAGTCACATCCCATTCATCGATCAAGAAATCTTTCAGTTATAGTTATTTCCAAATTTTATAAGGAAATTGTTTTGTTTCTTAATTTATACCATTGAAACGAAACGAGGTAGAGGTCTACTAAAAACTGTATTTGAAAGCCCATTATATATGAAATAACACGCACTTAGTCAAATCCCATTCATCGATCAAGAAATCTTTCAGTTATAGTTAATTCCAAATTTTATAAGGAAATTGTTTTGTTTGTTAATTTATTCCATTGAAACGAAACGAGGTAGAGGTCTACTAAAAACTGTATTTGAAAACCCATTACATATGGAATAACACGCACTTAATCACATCCCATTCATCGATCAAGAAATCTTTCAGTTATAGTTAATTCCAAATTTTATAAGGAAATTGTTTTGTTTGTTAATTTATACCATTGAAACGAAACGAGGTAGAGGTCTACTAAAAACTGTATTTGAAAGCCCATTACATATGGAATAACACGCACTTAGTCACATCCCATTCATCGATCAAGAAATCTTTCAGTTATAGTTATTTCCAAATTTTATAAGGAAATTGTTTTGTTTCTTAATTTATACCATTGAAACGAAACAAGGTAGAGGTCTACTAAAAACTGTATTTGAAAGCCCATTACATATGGAATAACACGCACTTAGTCACATCCCATTCATCGATCAAGAAATCTTTCAGTTATAGTTATTTCCAAATTTTATAAGGAAATTGTTTTGTTTCTTAATTTATACCATTGAAACGAAACGAGGTAGAGGTCTACTAAAAACTGTATTTGATAGCCTTTTGGATATGAAATATTATGCATTTCATTTTATTCCATTCATCGATCTAGAAATTATGACAAAAAAATAATATATAATTAAGATATAAGTTTGGCTGATAAGTCATACCTTCTAAACTAAACAAGGTAGAGGTCTACTTAAAGCTGTTTTTGATAGCTCAATACACGTGGAATAACACGCACTTAGTCACATCCCATTCATCGATCAAGAAATCTTTCAGTTATAGTTAATTCCAAATTTTATAAGGAAATTGTTTTGTTTGTTAATTTATACCATTGAAACGAAACGAGATAGAGGTCTACTAAAAACTGTATTTGAAAGCCCATTATATATGAAATAACACGCACTTAGTCACATCGCATTCATCGATCAAGAAATCTTTCAGTTATAGTTAATTCCAAATTTTATAAGGAAATTGTTTTGTTTGTTAATTTATTCCATTGAAACGAAACGAGGTAGAGGTCTACTAAAAACTGTATTTGAAAACCCATTACATATGGAATAACACGCACTTAATCACATCCCATTCATCGATCAAGAAATCTTTCAGTTATAGTTAATTCCAAATTTTATAAGGAAATTGTTGTGTTTGTTAATTTATACCATTGAGACGAAACGAGGTAGAGGTCTACTAAAAACTGTATTTGATAGCCTTTTGGATATGCAATATTATGCATTTAATTTTATTCCATTCATCGATCTAGAAATAATGACAAAAAAATATAAAAATAAGATATAAGTTTGGCTGATAAGTCATACCTTCTAAACTAAACGAGGTAGAGGTCTACTTAAAGCTGTTTTTGATAGCTCAATACACATGGAATAACACGCACTTAGTCACATCGCATTCATCGATCAAGAAATCTTTCAGTTATAGTTAATTCCAAATTTTATAAGGAAATTGTTTTGTTTGTTAATTTATTCCATTGAAACGAAACGAGGTAGAGGTCGACTAAAAACTGTATTTGAAAACCCATTACATATGGAATAACACGCACTTAATCACATCCCATTCATCGATCAAGAAATCTTTCAGTTATAGTTAATTCCAAATTTTATAAGGAAATTGTTTTGTTTGTTAATTTATTCCATTGAAACGAAACGAGGTAGAGGTCTACTAAAAACTGTATTTGAAAACACATTACATATGGAATAACACGCACTTAGTCACATCCCATTCATCGATCAAGAAATCTTTCAGTTATAGTTATTTCCAAATTTTATAAGGAAATTGTTTTGTTTGTTAATTTATACCATTGAAACGAAACGAGGTAGAGGTCTACTAAAAACTGTATTTGAAAGCCCATTACATATGGAATAACACGCACTTAGTCACATCCCATTCATCGATCAAGAAATCTTTCAGTTATAGTTATTTCCAAATTTTATAAGGAAATTGTTTTGTTTCTTAATTTATACCATTGAAACGAAACGAGGTAGAGGTCTACTAAAAACTGTATTTGAAAGCCCATTACATATGGAATAACACGCACTTAGTCACATCCCATTCATCGATCAAGAAATCTTTCAGTTATAGTTATTTCCAAATTTTATAAGGAAATTGTTTTGTTTCTTAATTTATATCATTGAAACGAAACGAGGTAGAGGTCTACTAAAAACTGTATTTGATAGCCTTTTGGATATGAAATATTATGCATTTCATTTTATTCCATTCATCGATCTAGAAATTATGACAAAAAAATAATATATAATTAAGATATAAGTTTGGCTGATAAGTCATACCTTCTAAACTAAACAAGGTAGAGGTCTACTTAAAGCTGTTTTTGATAGCTCAATACACGTGGAATAACACGCACTTAGTCACATCCCATTCATCGATCAAGAAATCTTTCAGTTATAGTTAATTCCAAATTTTATAAGGAAATTGTTTTGTTTGTTAATTTATACCATTGAAACGAAACGAGATAGAGGTCTACTAAAAACTGTATTTGAAAGCCCATTATATATGAAATAACACGCACTTAGTCACATCCCATTCATCGATCAAGAAATCTTTCAGTTATAGTTAATTCCAAATTTTATAAGGAAATTGTTTTGTTTGTTAATTTATACCATTGAAACGAAACGAGATAGAGGTCTACTAAAAACTGTATTTGAAAGCTCATTATATATGAAATAACACGCACTTAGTCACATCGCATTCATCGATCAAGAAATCTTTCAGTTATAGTTAATTCCAAATTTTATAAGGAAATTGTTTTGTTTGTTAATTTATACCATTGAAACGAAACGAGGTAGAGGTCTACTAAAAACTGTATTTGAAAGCCCATTATATATGAAATAACACGCACTTAGTAACATCCCATTCATCGATCAAGAAATCTTTCAGTTATAGTTAATTCCAAATTTTATAAGGAAATTGTTTTGTTTGTTAATTTATACCATTGAAACGAAACGAGGTAGAGGTCTACTAAAAACTGTATTTGAAAGCCCATTATATATGAAATAACACGCACTTAGTCACATCCCATTCATCGATCAAGAAATCTTTCAGTTATAGTTAATTCCAAATTTTATAAGGAAATTGTTTTGTTTGTTAATTTATTCCATTGAAACGAAACGAGGTAGAGGTCTACTAAAAACTGTATTTGAAAGCCCATTATATATGGAATAACACGCACTTAGTCACATCCCATTCATCGATCAAGAAATCTTTCAGTTATAGTTATTTCCAAATTTTATAAGGAAATTGGTTTGTTTCTTAATTTATACCATTGAAACGAAACGAGGTAGAGGTCTACTAAAAACTGTATTTGATAGCCTTTTGGATATGCAATATTATGCATTTCATTTTATTCCATTCATCGATCTAAAAATTATGACAAAAAAATAATATATAATTAAGATATAAGTTTGGCTGATAAGTCATACCTTCTAAACTAAACAAGGTAGAGGTCTACTTAAAGCTGGTTTTGATAGCTCAATACACATGGAATAACACGCACTTAGTCAAATCCCATTCATCGATCAAGAAATCTTTCAGTTATAGTTAATTCCAAATTTTATAAGGAAATTGTTTTGTTTGTTAATTTATACCATTGAAACGAAACGAGATAGAGGTCTACTAAAAACTGTATTTGAAAGCCCATTATATATGAAATAACACGCACTTAGTCAAATCCCATTCATCGATCAAGAAATCTTTCAGTTATAGTTAATTCCAAATTTTATAAGGAAATTGTTTTGTTTGTTAATTTATTCCATTGAAACGAAACGAGGTAGAGGTCTACTAAAAACTGTATTTGAAAACCCATTACATATGGAATAACACGCACTTAATCACATCCCATTCATCGATCAAGAAATCTTTCAGTTATAGTTAATTCCAAATTTTATAAGGAAATTGTTTTGTTTGTTAATTTATACAATTGAAACGAAACGAGGTAGAGGTCTACTAAAAACTGTATTTGAAAGCCCATTACATATGGAATAACACGCACTTAGTCACATCCCATTCATCGATCAAGAAATCTTTCAGTTATAGTTATTTCCAAATTTTATAAGGAAATTGTTTTGTTTCTTAATTTATACCATTGAAACGAAACGAGGTAGAGGTCTACTAAAAACTGTATTTGAAAGCCCATTACATATGGAATAACACGCACTTAGTCACATCCCATTCATCGATCAAGAAATCTTTCAGTTATAGTTATTTCCAAATTTTATAAGGAAATTGTTTTGTTTCTTAATTTATACCATTGAAACGAAACGAGGTAGAGGTCTACTAAAAACTGTATTTGATAGCCTTTTGGATATGAAATATTATGCATTTCATTTTATTCCATTCATCGATCTAGAAATTATGACAAAAAAATAATATATAATTAAGATATAAGTTTGGCTGATAAGTCATACCTTCTAAACTAAACAAGGTAGAGGTCTACTTAAAGCTGTTTTTGATAGCTCAATACACGTGGAATAACATGCACTTAGTCACATCCCATTCATCGATCAAGAAATCTTTCAGTTATAGTTAATTCCAAATTTTATAAGGAAATTGTTTTGTTTGTTAATTTATACCATTGAAACGAAACGAGATAGAGGTCTACTAAAAACTGTATTTGAAAGCCCATTATATATGAAATAACACGCACTTAGTCACATCGCATTCATCGATCAAAAAATCTTTCAGTTATAGTTAATTCCTAATTTTATAAGGAAATTGTTTTGTTTGTTAATTTATTCCATTGAAACGAAACGAGGTAGAGGTCTACTAAAAACTGGATTTGAAAACCCATTATATATGGAATAACACGCACTTAGTCACATCCCATTCATCGATCAAGAAATCTTTCAGTTATAGTTAATTCCAAATTTTATAAGGAAATTGTTTTGTTTGTTAATTTATACCATTGAAACGAAACGAGGTAGAGGTCTACTAAAAACTGTATTTGAAAGCCCATTATATATGAAATAACACGCACTTAGTAACATCCCATTCATCGATCAGGAAATCTTTCAGTTATAGTTAATTCCAAATTTTATAAGGAAATTGTTTTGTTTGTTAATTTATTCCATTGAAACGAAACGAGGTAGAGGTCTACTTAAAGCTGTTTTTGATAGCTCAATACACACGGAATAACACGCACTTAGTAAAATTCCATTCATCGATCAAGAAATCTTTTAATTAGAGTAAATTTCAAATTTTATAAGGAAATTGTTGTGTTTGTTAATTTATACCATTGAAACGAAACGAGGTAGAGGTCTACTAAAAACTGTATTTGATAGCCTTTTGGATATGCAATATTATGCATTTAATTTTATTCCATTCATCGATCTAGAAATAATGACAAAAAAATATAAAAATAAGATATAAGTTTGGCTGATAAGTCATACCTTCTAAACTAAACGAGGTAGAGGTCTACTTAAAGCTGTTTTTGATAGCTCAATACACATGGAATAACACGCACTTAGTCACATCCCATTCATCGATCAAGAAATCTTTTAATTAGAGTAAATTTTAAATTTTATAAGGAAATTATTTTGTTTGTTAATTTATACCATTGAAACGAAACGAGGTAGAGGTCTACTAAAAACTGTATTTGATAGCCTTTTGGATATGCAATATTATGCATTTAATTTTATTCCATTCATCGATCTAGAAATAAAGACAAAAAAAAAAAATAGATATAAGTTTGGCTGATAAGTCATACCTTCTAAACTAAACGAGGTAGAGGTCTACTTAAAGCTGTTTTTGATAGCTCAATACACATGGAATAACACGCACTTAGTCACATCCCATTCATCGATCAAGAAATCTTTTAATTAGAGTAAATTTTAAATTTTATAAGGAAACTGTTTTGTTTGTTAATTTATACCATTGAAACGAAACGAGGTAGAGGTCTACTAAAAACTGTATTTGAAAGCCCATTATATATGGAATAACACGCACTTAGTCACATCCCATTCATCGATCAAGAAATCTTTCAGTTATAGTTATTTCTAAATTGTATAAGGAAATTGTTTTGTTTCTTAATTTATACCATTGAAACGAAACGAGGTAGAGGTCTACTAAAAACTGTATTTGAAAGCCCATTACATATGAAATAACACGCACTTAGTAACATCCCATTCATCGATCAAGTAATCTTTCAGTTATAGTTATTTCCAAATTTTATTAGGAAATTGTTTTGTTTCTTAATTTATACCATTGAAACGAAACGAGGTAGAGGTCTACTAAAAACTGTATTTGAAAGCCCATTACATATGGAATAACACGCACTTAGTCACATCCCATTCATCGATCAAGAAATCTTTCAGTTATAGTTATTTCCAAATTTTATAAGGAAATTGTTTTGTTTCTTAATTTATACCATTGAAACGAAACGAGGTAGAGGTCTACTAAAAACTGTATTTGATAGCCTTTTGGATATGCAATATTATGCATTTCATTTTATTCCATTCATCGATCTAGAAATTATGACAAAAAAATAATATATAATTAAGATATAAGTTTGGCTGATAAGTCATACCTTCTAAACTAAACGAGGTAGAGGTCTACTTAAAGCTGTTTTTGATAGCTCAATACACATGGAATAACACGCACTTAGTCACATCCCATTCATCGATCAAAAAATCATTCAGTTATAGTTAATTCCAAATTTTATAAGGAAATTGTTGTGTTTGTTAATTTATACCATTGAAACGAAACGAGGTAGAGGTCTACTAAAAACTGTATTTGATAGCCTTTTGGATATGCAATATTATGCATTTCATTTTATTCCATTCATCGATCTAGAAATAATGACAAAAAAATATAAAAATAAGATATAAGTTTGGCTGATAAGTCATACCTTCTAAACTAAACGAGGTAGAGGTCTACTTAAAGCTGTTTTTGATAGCTCAATACACATGGAATAACACGCACTTAGTCACATCCCATTCATCGATCAAGAAATCTTTTAATTAGAGTAAATTTTAAATTTTATAAGGAAATTATTTTGTTTGTTAATTTATACCATTGAAACGAAACGAGGTAGAGGTCTACTAAAAACTGTATTTGATAGCCTTTTGGATATGCAATATTATGCATTTAATTTTATTCCATTCATCGATCTAGAAATAAGGACAAAAAAAAAAAAAAGATATAAGTTTGGCTGATAAGTCATACCTTCTAAACTAAACGAGGTAGAGGTCTACTTAAAGCTGTTTTTGATAGCTCAATACACATGGAATAACACGCACTTAGTCACATCCCATTCATCGATCAAGAAATCTTTTAATTAGAGTAAATTTTAAATTTTATAAGGAAATTGTTTTGTTTGTTAATTTATACCATTGAAACGAAACGAGGTAGAGGTCTACTAAAAACTGTATTTGAAAGCCCATTACATATGGAATAACACGCACTTAGTCACATCCCATTCATCGATCAAGAAATCTTTCAGTTATAGTTATTTCCAAATTTTATAAGGAAATTGTTTTGTTTCTTAATTTATACCATTGAAACGAAACGAGGTAGAGGTCTACTAAAAACTGTATTTGATAGCCTTTTGGATATGCAATATTATGCATTTCATTTTATTCCATTCATCGATCTAGAAATTATGACAAAAAAATAATATATAATTAAGATATAAGTTTGGCTGATAAGTCATACCTTCTAAACTAAACGAGGTAGAGGTCTACTTAAAGCTGTTTTTGATAGCTCAATACACATGGAATAACACGCACTTAGTCACATCCCATCAGTGTTGGGCAAAAATTAACTTGAATAAGAATAAGAATAAAACACAAAAGTTATTCTCATTCAAATCGATTTGAATAAGAATAATTCTTGTACCTCGTTAGTTGAAATAAAATACTAGTGAATAAATCATGGTACTTTTATTTTAAATGAAAATAAAATTTGAAATAACTATTTTGGAAATGGGATTATTCTAACTAACGTTTTATTCAACTAACATGTTATTTGGAATAAAATTAATTTTGTAGTACAATAAATATTGGTTATGGCACATTTTTCAATGTACTTACGTGTAAGTAAGTTTTATGACGTTTTTTTTTGGTACCTATAACACGATGGTGATGAAGTGAATCCCGGAATTATTTCATGGCTTAATGAACCCTTCGCATTAATATATCTTAAGTTTAATATGTTTTGTTTGTTTACCTATATGAGTCGAATACATTTGATGTCATTGGTATGTTAATGAATCCAGGAGATAGCGGAGGTTTTTATTGACGTTGTAGTATACCAGCGTACCTATGGTTATACCATAAAGCAGTAATGAGTTAATTATTATTTTATTTGTTTACTCAAAATATATAAAGAGTCTAGCGAATGGTTATTGTAGCTTTTTAAATAATTGGGATGTGATATGGGAGTTGGAATGAAAATTAAAATTGTATTATAATTGAGTAATCACTTTACTGTAAATTAAGCATAATCATACCTATTGTGCTATTGTAGTACAATGGGACGTACTTATGCAAAAAGGAACCAACCCTTTCTTAATTGTTTAAGCATTGTTTAAGCATGAAGTAAACATTTCAATAAAGATTTCATGTAGGTTGGTTCCCTTTTGCATAAATACGTCTTGTACAACGTTACGGAACTAACGCATAAAATTATACACAATAAAATTAACTGTAATTAAAATATTGAAAACAATAAATTTAAGTTATAAAATCAACAAAAGTATGAGTAGCTTAAGATAGTTCTTTGAAATATAGCTATAAAAATGTGGGATAAATAAAAAATCAAACAATCAACTGTAACCTAAAGTTAAAGGCAAAACCTTAAAATAAACATATTTTTTTGGAAAAGTTATCTGTCACAAGACTAGGTAACAAATGACATAATAATCATACTATATATTTATAACAATTAAAACAAATACAAATCAATAATGTAAAGAACTGCAAAGATGACAAGTAATTTCGCACAAAAATCAATCATTTTAAATTTGTTTTCAGAACTACTCGTTGTTCGAACATGTTGTCTGAAAGCCTATTTGCCCTAGGAAGATTTATCATTGTGGCATAGGAAAATAATCGCTCAACTGATGCCGACGAAGGCAATGGTGTATTATATTTGAGAAAAATGGCTTTAATTTCCTGATAGCGATTCAATAATTTCAAGTCTCGGTCTTCTTCGGCAAAAAATTGAGCCATGAGCAGTTCAGCTTTTTCTGCTGGAGATCGAAGGGATCTAAAATTATTTTCGCCATTCACATTTTCTTCGAATAAATCGAAAAATGAATTTTCAGTTATTTCACTTCGGCTTCGGTCAGATTCTTCTTCACTAAAATTACGTTGTATTTCTGTGACCAATGCATTTTTAAATACATTTTTTAACTGGAGTTGGTCAGTCACACCAATGCAGGAAAACCACTTATTTTTAAAACGAGGATACGACAAAGCAGCCACTACTGCGTTTTCACTTTTAGGTGTCGAAAATAGAAAAAACTCTTCGAACCTTTTTTCTACACCACGAAGATAGGCATTTGCTAAATCGTTGCAGTATATCAACCCATCATTTACTAGCACTGTTAGCTTTTTGCGGAGTGCCATTAGACAAGGTATCAGAAGTCCATAAAACATTTGTTTCTCTCCTTGTACTATATCCAGTGCTTCGGCTAAGGGTGCAGAACAAGTAATGTATTCAAATATGTAATCGTACTCATTTTCTGTTATGGGATTTCTGAAACCCAAAGCTCTGTGCAATTGCACGTTTTTATCTTTAATGGAGTGAATTTGCTTATAAGCATCATAAAGACTATTCCATCTAGTAACACCCGGTCTGCTTAAGGTATGTCCTATCGTATTTTGAATAATTTCGGCTGATTTAGGGCGTCCGGCAGCTTTCCACAACTTGTTACATTTAATTAATGTTTTCTGGTGTATATCAGCTAAGACAGTTGGACTGCCAGTATCTTCTTGTTTCTTAAGAACGCGATTGGCATCAGTAGTACCGACCAGATTCAGAGTATGAGCAGCACAACGCAAATGTACTGGCAATTCAATGGTTTCGATACCATTGTCGTTGATAATTGAAGATCGATGTTCCGGCAATGCCAATAGATCTACCTCATCTGATGCGTCAACTTCATCCGACAGGTGTCCATCTTCGTTTACCAATTGTTGTTGATCAGTTCCCAGCTCTCGCAAATCTAAACTTTCAATAGAGATACCAAATTCTTTAAAAGCTTTGATAAAATTACTTGCGTTGTCAGTTACGGCCGCTACCACTTTTTTTGCGTCAAGGAGGTAATCGTTGTGTAGGCTATCAAGTCGAATGGCAATTTGATCGTAGCTATGTGTACCTGGAAATCTGCGGCACGCAAGTGTTCTCGATTGTCTGTTTAAATTTTCATCAATCCAATGAGCTGTTACTCCCAGGAAACTCCTTTTGCGTGTCGACCAAATATCAACGTTAGTGCACACATTGTCAACACTCTGTAACATTGTTTTGGTATCACTCACTTCTTTTTGATATAAAATATCAATTTTGCGACTTAGGGTTCTTCGGCTCATTATTTTCACTTTCATATGAGCATTTTCAAAATTTGTGAATATTTTGCCGAAATGATGGTTTTCAATAGAATTCAAGGGGATCATCGAACTCAAAAAAAATTCACAATATCGCTGTTGAAACTTTCCTGTGAAAAAGTTTTGTCATTATTTTTACGCCTTTGTTGTTTTTTGTGCTGTAAGTACTGACGATACTCTTCAATAACCCCTGAGCCATGTTTCCTTCTTAGATGACTGAGAAAGTTAGATGTTGAACGGCTGGATCCTTTTACTTGATTTTTGTTTGATGCACATCTTTTACATACAGCAATTATATTTTTTCCATCGGAACTGTTTGAGTGTAGTTCAAAAAACTTTCCATCAAGTAGAATGTCTAACACGCCGCTGCTTTCAGAGTTAGTTCTATCAGAAACTATAATATCCATAGTATCCGATGGGCCCGATGGCACAGTACTCTGATCATCACAACTGTCTGTGTCTACTAACATAATAGATTCACTGTTTTCCATAATTACACATTATCATTATTCACAATAAGTACCGATAAGATGCTACCAAGTGCAATACTAACAGACAACTGAATTGTAGGTAGATTTGATTTATTATTCCTACCCATCCCCACCGTTTTGTATCTCCTTCACATTTGCGGAAAACATTAGAGATAATAAATGACGGCAGGTAGCAAAAAACACTTATGTGGACCACGCTTATCACTAAATTAGCAGAAAGTCGCGGCATTTATTTATTTTAACTTGTTACAACCTATGACTCACAGGTATTAGCAATAACAATAGGGTTAAGCCGTGGCGGGTAAATTCTTTGAATCTTTGTAAACACGTGCAGCAGGCGGTGCTTCTTATGTGCAGGTGCTATTTATTTTCTTTTGTTATCAATATCATACTGTCTAAAAATACGAGCAAATTTAAATACAAGAAAACCACCATGCTCTAACTTTGTAATAAATGTTGAAAGCAACACGGACAAAAAAATGAATCGTCATAATTTAAATAATTATTAAGTAAGTACTTTGATGTCTTGCTTTAATGCAAAGTAGCCAATTATGAGTTCCACTATACAGTCAAGTGAAGGTCAGTAACGTATACTATACAATACGTATACTGCAAAAAAGTCCATAAATATGTATAGGTACATACTTTATGGCTACAGCATGGTTACAATGGTTCTCAATGTAAAAATAATACGAGGACCAAAGCATATAACGTTCGATTTACAAGATTTAATTAAGATAGCATAGTGGGTATAAATTAGACCAGAGTCCTAGGGTTTCTACCTGTACTGTACGTAAATATTACGTAAGTAACATTATTTACCCACTGTATTTTTATTCAGATACTTTTATTCAAAATAAAAAATCATGATTAAATGTAATTGACTAAGAATAAGTTATTTTTATTAAATTTTTCCAAGTACAAATTATTCCCGACGAAATTATTTGAATAACTTTGACAAGAATAAAATCGAAATGATTTTATTCTTACGAATCTTCATTCAAATAATGATTTTATTCTTGAGTGCCCAACACTGCATCCCATTCATCGATCAAAAAATCATTCAGTTATAGTTAATTCCAAATTTTATAAGGAAATTGTTTTGTTTGTTAATTTATACCATTGAAACGAAACGAGGTAGAGGTCTACTAAAAACTGTATTTGATAGCCTTTTGGATATGCAATATTATGCATTTCATTTTATTCCATTCATCGATCTAGAAATTATGACAAAAAAATAATATATAATTAAGATATAAGTTTGGCTGATAAGTCATACCTTCTAAACTAAACAAGGTAGAGGTCTACTTAAAGCTGGTTTTGATAGCTCAATACACATGGAATAACACGCACTTAGTCACATCCCATTCATCGATCAAGAAATCTTTCAGTTATAGTTAATTCCAAATTTTATAAGGAAATTGTTTTGTTTGTTAATTTATACCATTGAAACGAAACGAGATAGAGGTCTACTAAAAACTGTATTTGAAAGCCCATTATATATGAAATAACACGCACTTAGTCACATCCCATTCATCGATCAAGAAATCTTTCAGTTATAGTTAATTCCAAATTTTATAAGGAAATTGTTTTGTTTGTTAATTTATTCCGTTGAAACGAAACGAGGTAGAGGTCTACTAAAAACTGTATTTGATAGCCTTTTGGATATGCAATATTATGCATTTCATTTTATTCCATTCATCGATCTAGAAATTATGACAAAAAAATAATATATAATTAAGATATAAGTTTGGCTGATAAGTCATACCTTCTAAACTAAACAAGGTAGAGGTCTACTTAAAGCTGGTTTTGATAGCTCAATACACATGGAATAACACGCACTTAGTCACATCCCATTCATCGATCAAAAAATCTTTCAGTTATAGTTAATTCCAAATTTTATAAGGAAATTGTTTTGTTTGTTAATTTATACCATTGAAACGAAACGAGATAGAGGTCTACTAAAAACTGTATTTGAAAGCCCATTACATATGGAATAACACGCACTTAGTCACATCCCATTCATCGATCAAGAAATCTTTCAGTTATAGTTAATTCCAAATTTTATAAGGAAATTGTTTTGTTTGTTAATTTATTCCATTGAAACGAAACGAGGTAGAGGTCTACTAAAAACTGTATTTGAAAACCCATTACATATGGAATAACACGCACTTAATCACATCCCATTCATCGATCAAGAAATCTTTCAGTTATAGTTAATTCCAAATTTTATAAGGAAATTGTTGTGTTTGTTAATTTATACCATTGAGACGAAACGAGGTAGAGGTCTACTAAAAACTGTATTTGATAGCCTTTTGGATATGCAATATTATGCATTTAATTTTATTCCATTCATCGATCTAGAAATAATGACAAAAAAATATAAAAATAAGATATAAGTTTGGCTGATAAGTCATACCTTCTAAACTAAACGAGGTAGAGGTCTACTTAAAGCTGTTTTTGATAGCTCAATACACATGGAAAAACACGCACTTAGTCACATCCCATTCATCGATCAAGAAATCTTTTAATTAGAGTAAATTTTAAATTTTATAAGGAAATTATTTTGTTTGTTAATTTATACCATTGAAACGAAACGAGGTAGAGGTCTACTAAAAACTGTATTTGATAGCCTTTTGGATATGCAATATTATGCATTTAATTTTATTCCATTCATCGATCTAGAAATAAAGACAAAAAAAAAAATAGATATAAGTTTGGCTGATAAGTCATACCTTCTAAACTAAACGAGGTAGAGGTCTACTTAAAGCTGTTTTTGATAGCTCAATACACAT
Source organism: Acleris holmiana (assembly GCA_949316455.1). Taxonomy (NCBI): domain Eukaryota; kingdom Metazoa; phylum Arthropoda; class Insecta; order Lepidoptera; family Tortricidae; genus Acleris; species Acleris holmiana. The sequence continues at coordinate 2,844,861 of OX438771.1, read as the reverse complement.
GGAATAACACGCACTTAGTCACATCCCATTCATCGATCAAGAAATCTTTTAATTAGAGTAAATTTTAAATTTTATAAGGAAATTGTTTTGTTTGTTAATTTATACCATTGAAACGAAACGAGGTAGAGGTCTACTAAAAACTGTATTTGAAAGCCCATTATATATGGAATAACACGCACATAGTCACATCCCATTCATCGATCAAGAAATCTTTCAGTTATAGTTATTTCCAAATTTTATAAGGAAATTGTTTTGTTTCTTAATTTATACCATTGAAACGAAACGAGGTCGAGGTCTACTAAAAACTGTATTTGAAAGCCCATTACATATGGAATAACACGCACTTAGTCACATCCCATTCATCGATCAAGAAATCTTTCAGTTATAGTTATTTCCAAATTTTATAAGGAAATTGTTTTGTTTGTTAATTTATACCATTGAAACGAAACGAGGTAGAGGTCTACTAAAAACTGTATTTGATAGCCTTTTGGATATGCAATATTATGCATTTCATTTTATTCCATTCATCGATCTAGAAATTATGACAAAAAAATAATATATAATTAAGATATAAGTTTGGCTGATAAGTCATACCTTCTAAACTAAACGAGGTAGAGGTCTACTTAAAGCTGTTTTTGATAGCTCAATACACATGGAATAACACGCACTTAGTCACATCCCATTCATCGATCAAAAAATCATTCAGTTATAGTTAATTCCAAATTTTACAAGGAAATTGTTTTGTTTGTTAATTTATACCATTGAAACGAAACGAGGTAGAGGTCTACTAAAAACTGTATTTGATAGCCTTTTGGATATGCAATATTATGCATTTAATTTTATTCCATTCATCGATCTAGAAATAATGACAAAAAAATAAAAAAATAAGATATAAGTTTGGCTGATAAGTCATACCTTCTAAACTAAACGAGGTAGAGGTCTACTTAAAGCTGTTTTTGATAGCTCAATACACATGGAATAACACGCACTTAGTCACATTCCATTCATCGATTAAGAAATGTTTTAAGTATAGTAAATTCCAAATTTTATGAGGAAATATTTTTGTTTGTTAATTTATACCATTGAATCGAAACAAGGTAAAGTTCTACTTTAAATTGTATTTGATAGCCTTTTAGATATGCAATATCACAAATATTATGAAACCCTGTTCGTTGATCTTGAAATATGGCGAAATGAACAGTTAATATTCGTATTAAGCCTTGTCATTTTTGGCTACTAAGTCACACCTTTCGAGCTTAACGAGGTAGTGTCTACTAATTACTGTCCTTATTAGCCTATTTGATACGCCATATGATGCATCTTGTCTCTTCTATCCATACATCTAGGTATAAAGAAAAAAAATATTATAAACTTAAACAGATAGAATTTTGGCCGCGACATCATATTGTCTAATCAAATCGAGGTCTGCCTCGATTTGATTAGACAGGTTAACTCATCAGGTCAACAAATCTCTAGATTTACTTAAACCTGTTTTGATAGCTTATTATGTATGCAATAACACACAAGATATAGTTAAATCCCATTCGTTGATCGTTTTGGCCGCTTAGTTATACCGTCTAAACTAAGCGACGAATATACGCTCGTACGTCTAATATACGCTTTTTAGAGGGTCTTTGAAGGCGGTCAATTGTTTTACCCTAATATTTGTTTTGCTTTTTATCTGTTATGTTATTCACCAAAACCACACATTTAAAACATACCGAAAGTTTCAATAGCTTATGCCATTTGCTAATCACCCATAACGAAAACGTTACGGTTACGTTACTTGGTCGAAAGTTGTCTAAATATACACAAAACTTCGAAAAATCAAATACTTATAACCGAGAACATTCATACACCCTTCTTTTTCGAAGTTGGTTAAAATCATTTTTTAAACTTAGGCTGCTCTATAAAGAATATTTAACCACTTGGTCACTTAACGACAAACAACAGACACCAACCGACCTGGGGAGCCCAAGTCAGACATCTGTTAATAATCAGATCCAGGTCCACTTCAAATCCACTTCAGTCGACAAGGATAACATTTTGTGTTTACGCTGAAACAGTTTGTGAAAGAACTTTTTAATTTGGTAGGATAATTTGTGTGAAGTTAGCGGCCAAAAGTTGGCGGCCAAATGTTGGAGCCAATCGGCCGCCAACTTTTGGCCGCTAACTTCACACCGGTTGTAATATGGGTACTAGATAAGTCTAAACTTATATAGAAATAAAAAAAAATACATAGAAAACATCCAAGGCTCAGAAACAAATACCACAGCGTCACTACCAATTAGGCTAACGCGTCGTCAAAGTTCTTGTAAGTTATATAAGTTTTTCGTTTTCGCCTAAGTTATATAATTAACTCATATCGACAAACACTTAATTTAGCCTGTTTTCTGCAGCGCGCAACTATATTTTTGTATGATCGCACCTTAATATATCGGAATATAAAGGTTGTTCAAGAACATCTAAACCCACCTTTCTTGTTAAAGGCGCTAGAGCTCATTCAGATGTTTTTGAACGTCTTGTACACTTGAAAGATTGTACATGATGTTTACGTGATACAAAATTCCTTGAGCACATATTCTTTGTTATAAGATTGCGAGGTTTAACAAGAGCTATGAAAATATAGGAAATTTCATTGTATCGACGAATGACTTAACCTAAGAAGGTCATATACACAAAGCCTTTGTACTTTTTCAAATTTAGGAACAACAACAACTTAACTACTATGGTGAATAAAACGTCTGATTATTTATTTATCGTATGGCTTTATTCTCTACTTAAATGCTTAATGCATAAGATTTACGCAATGCTATTGCATCCCTGGAGAGAGTTTTAGGTTTTGTCACTTGCCTGCTTTTGCTGAGAGAAGACTCGAAAATTATATGGTCTAGGTTGCATTTAGGCCACAGTGATGCACAGTTGCCAACACCTGTCCTGATTTGGTTCAGCAATGCGCTCGAACGATGAACTGTCAATACCCAATGATCTCTGAGTTTAAGGACACAGGAGAAGTCTACTTCATAGATAGTCTAGCATAGAGGCATTCCATTTTAGTCCTCAGGGTTGGCAACGCATTTGAGGTTTTAGAATTATAGTCTTAAGAATTCTAATGTCTATGGGTCTCAGATTCCACTTACCATCAGGTGGCCTGAGTGCTCATGTGCCTTCACTTTAACACAAAAAAAAAACTCTAGAAAACCTCCTGTTTTGAAGATGCATGATGCTGATCTCAACAAGATCTGCTACAATCATGGACTGCAGAATGGGAATCCAGCAGTGCAAGAACCAAATTCGCCGGTCGTTCTGAAAACCAGTTGGCCTGTTAGTCACTTCGAGCTCGAATAGGTCCTTAGGTATAGACCTGGATTCCCATTCTGCAGCCCATGATTGTAACAGGTCTAGTTGAGATCAGCATTATGCATCTTCAGTGCGGGAGGTTTTCGAGATTTGTCTTGTGAAACTCATTAAGATCATTGTGTATTTGGCAGCTCATCGTTCGAGCGCATTTTCAAGGTCTATCTTTTGAGGCATTTTTGTCTGCGAGAAGGTGGTGGTAGGATATATTGATAATTATGTAGTCTTGTTTAAAAAAAAGACTGACAAAGTTGCAATTGTTTATTTTCAGCAATCTTTTAAATGACTAGCAGCAGTTAATTTGTAAGTTTGTTACATTACGTTTTTATGATTAAACCACTAACATTTTAAAATACTATATTACATGATAATTAAAAACTACAGAAACCGAAGATATTGAAAAAAAAAATTGTTACTTTAATTAAATTTGGTATCTTAATGTTAAATCTTCATTTTACCTTAAAAGTCCATAAATCGTAAAAATCAGAATTTGTTATTTTATGTAATACTTGTTTTTTCCCTTTGTCAGAACAACCTTGTTCTACTTTGGTGCTTTCTAGAAACTCTTTCTTAACAACATAACTGTGTTTTTGTTGTTAGCGTCTTTTCCATGAGCCCACATTTCAAAGTAAATTTATATTTTTAAAAACTGGAAATAGCATTTAGACAAACTTTGAATAACTTTGTCATTGAAAAACATACCTAACTTTCCACTTTAATTGTGATCAATAATATTAATCGTATAATACGCCGGAAAATTTAGTAGTTAAGAACTTTATATTATTTGATAAATGTACCTGATTTCAAAGTCATAAGTAAAAAGTAGCCCGACTTTATTACTTTTTTTATAATAGACCAGAGATATAAAGACGTAAAACTAATTACGCCCCTCTTTTTTGGTTGGGAGCTCAATGGTCTCGCTTTTTAAATAAACTCAGAAAATAAAACCCTTTTATTAAAATGAAGCCTAAATGGTAATGAACAAAGTAAAACTGACATAAACGATAGTACGCCGTCTTAAAGTAAAAAATACTTTTTTATCTCAGACCCGCTGCAACTTACAAAGCCCTGCTTAGTTCCCCGTGAAAGTAATTGAACATGAGACGTGATTCGGATGCTTAGTTCGTCCCTGTGAAAGTTAACGTAGTCTCGTCTTCTGAGGTATAACGACTTATCTCCATTTTGAAAGTGATTGCCGATTCAATCCCCTAATAGCTAAGAATAAGCTTCAAAATGTATTGAATTTGTAATAAAAGCTTAGTCATTTTTTCTGAAGAGTAGTAGTTTTATTTTGGCGTGTCATCCAGAAAATCGTGACATGTTTTTGGATTCTCACCGCGGAACATGCCGTAAAAATCCCGTAATAACCACTGAAATATGTCCGAGACTTATCCTGTTTTGCCAAGTTTAACTATGACAGGTTTGTTAATCAACACAGAACTACTTCGTGACAACCTTACACTAGTCTGTTGGTAGTGGCTATTTCTACAAAGCTAGCGGTTCGGGGTACGATTCCCGGTAAGGTAATATATTATAATATCATGATAAGAGCGTTCTGTTTCTGAATCTTATATGTTTCTTAGATATCTAAATATTTAGTTCTTAAAGCCATACATTAGGTTTTCTTAGTGAATTATTGTGTTTTGTATGACGTTCTTTACATATTTATTTTGTTAAAAAATTATTCGTAGCCCATCCATAGTACAAGCCTAGAGCTTATTTTCTAGGTCAATTTGTTTATAATTTCACTGATATAATTCACTGATATTTATTTATATTCTTACTTGGCCATCCATGACCATATATAATACTAATAATACTAGCTTCACCTTAGAAGTCGTTTACCACTATTTATCTTAGTCCTCAGGGTTGACAACGCATTTGAGGTCTTAGGATTATAGTCTTGAGAATTTAGATGTCTTAGGTCTCAGATTCCACTTACTATCAGGTGATCTAAGTACTCGTGTGCCTCATCTTCAAAATAAAAAAATATATCGGGAACTTACAAAATACCCTATGTCAATAAATAATAAATAATTAAATAGAAACCTTCGTGTGCAAGTTCAACTAGCAATTAGCCGGTTTTTACATACATGGTTTTGCAGTATCACAAACCAAAGTAGTTTACCTAACGGTATTTAAGTTATTGAATTCCTGCTAGTGCTTTAGCGCGTTTACCGATATTATCATTAATATTGTAAGGTTACATCATTTATGGCAAAACATTATATGACCACAAATATTTGTGCGACAAATAACTCGTAAGTAATTCATTTGCCGCAGTATTGTTGTGGTCACCGTAATACCATTCCACTATAAAATAGTATTCCAAAACGCTTTGATATGGAAAATTTCATTAATCGTAGGCATTGTATAACCATTGAAAAAATATGGAAATAACTATCGTATTTCAGTCAGTTCGTTTTGTCGATGAACTTCATTTATGTTGATAATTTTATTTTGCTCTGGCCTTGTTATGTGGGAATTACATAAAGAAAAAATATGACAATGTGCTTTCATAAATTGATAACTTAAATTGTGTTCCTGTTGGTGATTACTTTGAAACTTATCGAAATTCAAAATCAAAATATTTATTCAGTAAATTGAGCCACAAGAGGGCTCTTTAACACGTCGGTTATACGAAGTGAATCTACTAGCGCTTGTTACAAGAACATCATTACGTTGAAAAAGCGCCGCAAGAAACTCCTATTTAATAGGTTAATTATATAAATACAAAAGTAATTATACTTTAAAGTACTTGGAGATCAAATTCAGGACGCTAGCAGGATCACTTGAAAATGATTTAAAATCGTCTATGAATTGAAAGCCTTTTAAATTTTATTTTTTTTGATCGTAATCGTAATTCATAAAAAAGTAAAATTGTTTTATTTTCATATAAAGAAACAACAAGGTTTAACAATTAATCGAAGTAAGAATAAAGTTATCGTGTGAGAATTAAGTTGTAAACCAATTAAGTGTAAAGTAAGAATTAAAATAACGTATTAAGTATAATTATGACGTTAGGTTGTTGTGTTATAGCGATAAGACTACCCGTTGTCCTGTTATTGGATTGTAGGTAAACCAAACGAATTTTATTTAGCTTTTAAATATTGTTTTCCATTTTAGTCGTAGTCTGATATGAAATCTTCTAACCTACTTCCAGTCGATCTGATTTTAATCTTACTCGTAAGATGCCGTTCCATTCCCGGACGATGAAAGCAACAATCGCTTACGAATGCTCCTAAATTTCTTTTTTATCTTGACCCTTTTAAAACGAATGCTCAGTTCATAAAAAATAGGAAAACAGTTTCATATTGCGGCCGGAGCGTCCATTTGTATTTATGAAAATAATGCCTACGAAACATTTATTAAATATTTATGGCGGAAAAAGTAAACGTTAAATTGTTTGAGTTACGCGTTAAAACCAATTTCATTTCGTATAAATAGGATTCTCTCCACACAGACAGTTAACAAGCCGAGAGATTAAAATAAGTGTTTGTTAATCAAATTGACGTAAACATTCATTGAAATTTTAAACTTGGAAAACTTGTAGTTTCTGACACAAACCTTCAACTTCTAAAATTTTATTTCTATCGCATAAAAACTCCCCTCCATTATAATTATTATTACGTCTACAGTAAGTAGATGTCAAAAGAGCACTTCAAAATCTTTGCAATATTCTTCACTTTCATAAAAAAATAATGAGGTATAAGCATCTAATAGGCACATATCATTAAAATTTGTCCAAAAATTGTCGAGCCGCCTTTGGCATTTTATATCGTACTCGTTACCAATGGTTTACTAGTAATCCTTACTTCCCTAAATAATTTACGTAGGTAGTCTTTTACTTATATCATTTTTATTTCCTTTTAACAATTGTTATCTAAGAAGGGAAGTTTCTTGGAAAAGATGACCAAAATAGACTAAATAAGACCTGTCATGTCCACATATTTTGTTACCAGTCGAATAGTAATTCCAGATATAATTAGAATCTTTTGTATTAGATTTGATATTGATTTAGTACTCGTATATATATTATATCTTTTGTATGTTTCTGTTCCTAAAATATGGATGCTTTTTTTACTCTAATTGTTACAATCTGTGGTAATGATCTTCTCTCTTTCTCGCCATTCATCCTTATTCAGTGCGTGCTCTTACTAATCAGATCAAAACGTTAATCTATTACAATTATTAATAAGTGGTTAAATCTGTTACTACTGTTTAATATTGCTCTTTGTCTGCTGCTAAAGGGCCCCACTGAAAATCAGCGACGTGGCTTGCCTCAGCATCGTACTGAGAGGGTCCTATATTGACGCAACGGCACAGAAAAAAATAATGTCTTAATTATTTATAATATAATATTGTAAACTGTATCTTTTTAGTGTCAATAAATGTAATCCCTTTCTTTCTTTCTTAATTATTATTCAGGGATGGTCTGTCTTGTATAAACTTTTCAACGATTTTAATAGATTTCTCTTATAGTTTTTAATGGTCCTGTTTTTTTTCTCTGAAAAGACAACGTGGATATGCCTTGCAAAGTGGATCGATGACCAAGGAAAGGTCACTGAGAACCACTGGGTGCAGGTGTGCCCAATGGCCCTGAATAAGGTGCATTGGAGAGCATTATCGTTGAAAATGTATAGGATTAACGTAAATGCCAGAGTACAAGTCAATTGCATACATTTTGTAAATTTTCGACGATACCATACAAATACTCTTTATTGACCACCAAAAAAGCAGAATACGGAACAGTACATTTAAATAATCGGTATACATCAGGTGTTCTTACCGCTAAATAGCGATCTCTTCCAGACAACCTTGGACGGAGAATAGACGAAGGACACAAATACCTATACATGGCAGGCGGTGTAAACTAACTGCTATACAACTCAAACTAAACAAACATAAGAAACACTTACATTCATACGAGTACATATTATCACGGCTTGTTTGTATCAAGACTTGTTGCTAAAGTGTTTACCAATGTAGTAGTGACAGGTTGCGAGCCCATTAAATTCACAAGCGTTTACGTTAGAGTTAAACATGGTCTAGTAGCACAATGCGCTAAATTTAAAACAGATGCCAAATATTTTTTACAACTTTCTACCTTGAGAGAGATGTATACTTATTTCAACACAGAAAAAAGTTCCTAAGCATTTTCTTTCCTTGTCCACAGTACCATGAAGGCGACATTCAGCCTTTTCTGCATCTACTTCTACGCACTCCTCTCCACCGGAAGGACTACCAGCGGCAACGACAGCCTCTGGCTATCTTCTCTCATCGACCTGGTGGAGATGGATTACCAGGATAACTGTGAGCAGAGAGCCTCGGCGTCCTGGTTAGAACTTATGGGCTTCAGCAAAGGACTGGCCATGAAGGTATTTCTGAGACAAGATCATGACGTGTCGTTGTCATCTATTTTTTATGCATGGCCTTAAAGAATATTTTTTCAACTTAAAGTAAAATTAAGTTTTCGACGCCATACTTGGAAACAAAACAAAACATTCTCAATGCTCTCAAATATTAACAAATAAGTTTTCAGTACAGTCGACTATACACCAATTTTTGCCGCATTGCAATGTCCAAAAGTGGAAACGTCTCTTTGCAGTTCACTGTGCTTTCTTGTAATGGTCTTGAACTTTTTGGAAACGTTTTGTAAATTGCACATTGTTATTACATTTTAAACATACCAGTCTGTTTGATCTCGGTCAAAGTCTAGATTGTATGAAGTAATGAGCAGTGATCGAAGATTTTGTAGCATTTTTGGTGCAGTGCTAGGGTTAACTATGTAAATGTGTACTCAGTGTTTAATTTTATTATAATTTAATAGCCAATCATGTTGTTTACCTCGGCAACCCTAGGTCCCTGTAACATGTTTGATTGACATTGTGACGTCATTGCACCGGTTTTGCTACAAAATCTACGATCATTGCTATTGAGACACCAAAACACATCAGTCACGATAACATTACCAGTTTTGATTCACAGACTGCAATCTATAAAGGAAACTTGTCTGAACGTCATTAGCTGAAAGCATATTGCAGATATTGCAGCAATATTTATTTTCCAGACATATTTTGCGACAAAATGTTGCTCTGATGGCCATGGTTGATAATATTGCAGCCACAAATTGCGGTGAAACGTGGCTCGTTTAGAAAGCTGCTTCCGTTTAGTTATATGATACGCTGCTTAAGATAAATGTAATGATAAACTAAATAGAATCAAAGCAAGTTGTTACGATTTTTATGAAAATAAAGATTATTAATGTCTGAAGCCTGTGATAGAGCAAAATAACTTTGAGAATGTATGAGCATTCTTTGTGTATGTGTATAAGATTGTGCCAATGCATGATAATTATTTTCATCCATTTCTGTTGGTTCGTTTGTTACCCTTTCACGGCTTAATCGCTAAACTGATTTTTAATGTTTTTTTTTTGTTCCAAGATAGCGTAGATCTCGGGGAAGGAGATAGTAAAAAACAACTACTTAGAGCTTGTTAAATACGTCGTATTTTAGTATTTGCGGCGTCATAACCATAACACAGTTACCAACACAACACCTTAGAATAATAACGCTTATTTTTTTTTATAATGAACGTTTAGCAAAAGCATTGTGTAACATAGTTGTGGATTATAAAGAAGTCCTTTACGTTACATAATACGTTTAATATTTGCTTAACAAAGGCACTAATTTCCTTAACATTAAATTTCTTCCCAAAATTGGGCGAGATTATTGAGGATAAAACGGGAATTGATGACTTCATCCCCAGAGACAAAACAGGAAAATTGCGATATTAATAGAGTGGAGGTACGGTAAAGGTATATTAATATTTATATTTTATTAGAAGTGACATTAATTAAATTGAGACATTGCGATGCGTATTGCCATTTAATTTTCGACAGTAATGTGTAACTAGAATAAATTTCTTATGAGTCATACAATTTTAATCTATCGTGTAATTATTCAGATGTATTGGGTAATTTTTCCGTTATTTCAAAGATAAATACGCATTATTATTAAAAAAAGTACTTTTGATGAAAAATTGATTGTTGAATATTATCAGTACGTAGGTACTACTAGCATTCAACAAATAAGTTAACCTCATACCAAAAATCATGCCGTAGCAATATTCATTTCAACGGTAATTGTCAGCTTTTAGGAGTTAATTTTCAATTAAAATCAATGTTCCCCTAAATAAACATAATTTAGGTCGGACTAACGAATTTCGGAAGTTCCCGTAGTCCGTATCCCTTTAGACTGTCGCAGTTAACGTTTATTTCTTAGATAACGGAATTGCCGCTTGAATTATGCTTTTAACTAGGAACATTTAGCTAAATAATATGGGTGGACTCCAAAATATGCTAGCAGGATATACAGTGTGTAAATGGTATAGGGCGTTTATTAAAACTGGACATAGATTAAGACTCTACTAATCATTAACAGAAAGAATTATTTTCATTACGCTAACGTATACACCGTTATTAATTTTTGAACATACTATCGACCCGCAATGTACATCGAAGTCCATCTGTCAGGTAAGTACGTAAAGTTTACTTGTGAAAATGTGTATTTCGGCTTAAGTAGCCTCAGCTTTAATAATACTTAACTTTGAAACGTCATTAATTGAGTTTTTAATTCATTGCATTTTTCGTTATACATTGCGTGTTAAATTATTTTGTATGGTTATTTTTTTTAATTGAATTTTAACAAAAGCTGCCTAAATGTGCTCAGTAGGGGTTGTACTAACCACAGTCAAAAGGAACGCCCGTATACCATTTACACACTGTATTTTATCTGTGCTCTTGCTCACATTGGGAGAAGCCAATGCAATGTATTTGTTCAATCAAAAAAACCAATCGTGATTAATCATAAAGTTACATGTATAACTTTCAACTTATCGCCACTCGAAGCCGCTTTAAGAAATGAGAAGTTAATTGAAGAAAAAACCTAATGCCGGGTACTCATTAGCGAGCTGTAACGGTAACCGTTGCATGTATTGTAACCAAAAAACATAGCGTGTACGTGGTTCGCAAACCTGCTGCGAGCGGCACGCGTGCGGCTTACAGCGAGCCGACGTTTACAACGTACTCATTTCTGTACGCGTAACGTTTCTCGTAACTGTAACCGTTACTGTTTACAAAAAACATAGCGTGTACGTGGTCCGCAAACCTGCTGCGAGTGGCACGCGTGCGGCTTACAGCGAGCCGACGTTTACAACGTTCTCATTTCTGTACGCGTAACGTTTCTCGTAACTGTAACCGTTACTGTTTACAAAAAACATAGCGTGTACGTGGTTCGCAAACCTGCTGCGAGTGGCACGCGTGCGGCTTACAGCGAGCCGACGTTTACAACGTACTCATTTCTGTACGCGTAACGTTTCTCGTAACTGTAACCGTTACTGTTTACAAAAAACATAGTGTGTACGTAGTTCACGAACGCTACACGAGCGACTCGCAGAGAGCCGAAGATACTCGAACCTCGTTACTGTATCTGTTTGGTTACAGTTACTGCTCGCAAAATAAGTACGCTCTGTAAAAGCGTTCCGGCGACGTCGTGAGCTTAAACTGTAACACGCGTACACACTAGAACCTCGTTACTGTATCACGCATGTTAAGGTGGGTACGAATTAGAGCAGCCTATTTTGCTCAAATTCGTACGCGCGCGCAAGCAGCGCGTGGCGGCGCGCGGCGAGCCGCCGAGAGCCGGTCTTTTGACTGTGCTCAAAGGCGCCTCAGTGTGCCTGCGTCGCGTAAATTGGACCCGTATCTGTGCGTGCTGCGAGCAGAACAGCTTCTTCTAACCTGTCTGTGAGCAAGGCGCGTACAAATTTGATAAAGATGCTGAGCCGTTCCACTATTGAGGCAATTTCTTCTTCTTTTTGTTAATAATTCGGTGAAGTATGATAAACGCAGCCGCGGCTGTCATCGTGTCCGAAGCCATTTTGAAATGTCGGCTCGCTGCATGCACACTGCCTCACCCGCGCATGTTTATGTGCAACAATTTGGCTTGCGATCAGCTCGCCGCGCGGGGTGAGCTTGCCTCAGCCTGAGCCGCTCAGATTCGTACCCTGCTTTACGATTACGGCTCGCTATAGATGTAATCAAAATTAAAAATACATAAGCCAAAACAGTTTCCACTTATAGTATATGACATTTCTCTTGCTCAGAAGACAAACAAAAGACAAAAAGAACTATACAAAAAAAACTAATTATACAAATACTTGCCTATACCAACACCTCCCCCTTTCGTGTGGTTGCCGAGTTAGAATAGGCTCCACTCCCTGTTTTCCTGTGGATGGCGTAAGAGGCGACTACGGGAATAAGGGCTTGTAGTACTATTAGGCGATGGGCTTGCAACCTGTCAATAATACACTAGTAAACTTCTTGGCCTGATTGTGTAAAATGTTATTACAGAATTATTTACAAGTATTTTTAAGTTATTGGTATCTGAGCTATCCACCTACCCCACTCTAGGAATGTATGCTTGATATTATGTTGTACTGGATATGAAGGCAAATTAAAAAAAAACTTTATTTTAGCTGGAAAGTGACAAATCCTTTGGGATCTTCGCTCGCAGCCAAACGAGGGATGTGCGCGTGGCTGTCGCTGCCCACGGTCTGAGCGGCGACGAGGTCCTCCGGCGCAAGGTTCAACTGCTTTTGCATCCGGGGGACATGCTAATGGAAACTGAGCAGTGGATCAGGGTAAGACTTTTTTGTATAAAGTTAACGATAACCTATTTGAATCGAATTTAACTTTATCGATTGTGTCATTTCATCGATCACTATTTTCTACTGAAACCATGATTGTTTCAAGACATCTTAAACATTAATTACATAGGTAAAAGGTTAGGTTAAAATGACATCGAAATGCCTTTCGATGAAATGAAAATTCTGCGTAATGATACATTCGTTGAAAAGTGTTTCGATAAAATGTCAAGTAGGTACCAAAAGTTAACACAGACAAATCAATTTATTCGTTTTATTGTATTTATCTATGTAAACTCTTTTTTTTACAAACAGAAAAAAAGATATTTTTAGGTTACAAAAAGTATATGCAAAGGCGATTTTTTTCCCTTCAAGGGATTTCTTCTAGTTAACCCTTGAGCAATTGAGAGATAAATAATACAGCGGATGTCGGATGAACGGATGGTGGATATTGTCTCCATGAGATAACGATTAGAATTATAAAAAAACATCTTTGTAATGCTTGTTAAAAAATAATTCGAGTATCTATCGATATCGATAAGTTCATGGTAAATATTTAAGGTTAAAAAACTCTTATTTGTTTTGATATGGTAACAAAGACATCCTTTAAAGAAAGGGTGTATTTTGATTAAGAAATTATGATTGTGACATAGTTAAGTGTCAGTCTAAGTAATAAAGACTAAACTTTTCCGGCTAGCACTAATGTTGTAATTTCTCATTTTACTCTATTAAAAAACTGCATTTTCACAGAAAAAGCAAAAAATATCAAAGCAATTAGCAACCTTAATGAAGTAGGGATGATCAGAAATCTCGAAAAGAAACAACCTAAAAAATATCTTACTCCAGTAAACAAAATGCTTTGTTTTCAGCTGGTGACGTTCGGAGACACTGCAGTAAATAAACTGCGCTTTGCTACGGACTACGATTGTGGGACTGCAACTAATTGCACGTTAAGAGGTAACTTTTTTATTTCGACTACATTTTAGGTAGTTCGAAAATATAAAATTAAACGAGCTTTTAATTGTTAATGAAAGTTGAAAGAAGAAAATGAAACAGCTTGAAAAATAAAGCAACCTGACTACTTCAAACATTTGACAAAACTAACAAATGGTCTCACGTCTGAAGATAATTTTGAAGTCTTTCCAAATTCCGAAATCACGCAAAACTTTTAACAGTTCCGCTTGAGACGAATGGTCGCCTAAAAACTTAATTTCTCATCCCTCGTAAGAGAAAATTTATTCTTAAAAAAACAAGCGAAGATTGATGTTGGCTATAAAAAATGTGGCACGCTTCAGGGCGTAATCGTACTCGTTTAAGATAACTTTTCAATGGCCGAACTCTTCAACAAAATGACGACAGATGCTCCAACGCGTTTTAAGCGATTGTGAGAAAACCTAACCGTTGTCAAACCTTGTTTGTGTTCGCAATTTCAGTTTATTATCTTTTGAGTTGAGTTCCTCTTGTTAAATTCTATCATGTTTCATTATTTTTAATTAAACAGCAATTTGAGACTCAGGTTGTTATTAGTTTTTGAATTTTTAATTCTATCAACAACATTATCTTTTGATTTTTAAACGTTAATAATTATCTGGTCATACTTAACATTTTTTTATAAAAATGTCTCCAAAAACAAAAATAATATGATGGAATTAATTTTCTCAAGAGATTCTAATCCATCTCCAGAAATAAAGCAGGACGTAATGCTGGTTCTTTTATGGATGTTATTCGCAACTCTAATTTTGGACGCCTGCTCTAACAACCCATTACGCAACCCAGAACAACGCTGATTCCAAAAGCTAATAACGTTACGAGGAAGTTAGCGGTAACGGGCAACAGGGTTACGGAATGGAAGAGTTTTTTTGAATAGAGATTTCAGAAGCAAGTATTTCAGTTAATAATAAAAACTCAGTCGCTGCATGAAACATCCTTAAATGCAAAACATAATTAGTGTGCAAATTTCATCATACATCTCGAATCAACAGATTTTTAGAGGTCTAGTCAGGAGTTATAAGGCTATTTTATCGATTTTCTATAACGATTTCATACATTTCAAGTCAATAGAAAACAGAGACGTTAGCAACGTTTTAATATTGGCGACTACACCAGTAACGATTTACGTAAAAACGAATGAAGTTCCATAATAAACTTTTTGATACTACTATTACTGACATGCTTTGAAACGTAGCTGACCTATATGCCAAATAACATAATTATGAATTAAATTGCAATAGTAGAATCATCGTAATATTTATCCATTTATTACCTAAACACAACAAAGAAAATTACTTCTATCATATAAAAAAAATCTCCCTCTGTTTATATTATCCCTGTAAGAATGATTTGTGGACTCATAAACGCACGCAGAGGCATTTTTCTTGGTATTACACACCTCGTGTTATGAACAGTGTGTAGCTATATGGGAACACTCCATATGACAAGCAAAATGTTTTCTTGTGGGACGAAGAATGGAAAATACGAACTATTTTAATAAATCTGTATCCATATTCGCTCATTCTTGAGTTATGTATATCCTAAAGTTTATTTTATGCCAACCGTCAAAATAAAATTATTTTAAAACGAAAAAAATTAACTAATTTATTTGTTTTACTCGGGAGATTTATTACTTAAAATAATTATCTTGATTAATCTATTAAATTTCATTGACGCAAGTCTTTTGAAATTTTGACAGGTACTTAAAGAGGTTTTGTAATTCGAATGTAACTTCTCAATTTGTCAGAACTACACAACAATTTGGCAAAACAACACGATGAGGCGACGCAGCAGCGGATGAAAGAGTCTTGGGAGAAAAAACTGCCTAATATTAATGAGTATCTAACGCAGATTCTTCCACTACTGAAGAAGGCGTCCGAAGAAAACCGTAAGTTGATTCAAATAATCCAAATTTACTCCTAACCTATTTTTGGGTAATAAAGGGACTATGAACAGTTTTTAATGATTCACGGTTAATAATACCTTAGACGTATTCTGCCCTGCTAACACAAAAGGCAGTATCTCAGACAAAACTCCTGTAGCGAATACAACCTTATTACCAACAAGATAGGATTGAATCTGCTTTGGCCATTAAAATTGAGATACTGCCTTTTGTGTTAGCAGGCCAGTATTATCAACGGGATATGAACCATGACCTTTCGAATGTTTAACTCCTTACATTTTTATATTATTATGCGTCATAATGAAGGGTGAATATAAATTTCGGGTGGGTGTAAAGTTATACAGACAGCGCTATGTCTATCCTTACTTTTTTCCGTCGAAAGGTATTCGCATTAAAAATATATGTTGCATTATTAGCACACCGGCCAGATGGTAAGTGGACTGCGGTGGATATAAATATTTGCAATCTTAACGTTGCAATTCTACGATAACTATCTCAAGACTGCAATATTTTTTTATTACATTTTTATTTGATCACATTGGTTTTCTTACTACCACCGCACCGAAATCTGATGTTTGGCGGCCGATTCAAGGGCACAAATGTGATACTAGCGATCTAAACAGATCATGCACTAGATCCTTCCATTATTAATAATATCGTTCATAATATGTCTAAAGGTGGGTAAGAGTTAGAGCACCCTCGGGCTGACGCACGGACGGCTCACCTATTTTGTTCAAATTTGTACGCGCTCACTCGCTGTGCGCGAGCAGCGAGCGAGCGGCGCGCGGCGAGCCGTCGAGAGTCGTTCTTTTGACCGTGCTCAAAGGCGCCTCGGTGTGCGTTCCTCGCGTGAATGGACGTGTATCCGAGCGTACCGCGGGCAGAACGACAAGTTTGAACTTGTCTGTGGGCGAGGCGCGTACAAATTTGATATAGTTACTCAGCCGTTCCACCACCGAGGCGATTTCTTCTTCTTTTTGTCAATAATTCAGTGAATTATGATAAACGCAGCCGTGGCTGTCACTGCCTCACCGGCGCATGTTTATTTGCAACAATTTGGCTCGTGAGCAGCTCGCCGCACAGAGCGAGCATGCCTCAGGCTGAGCCACTCAGATTCGTACCCAGCTGAACATTATCATTGTTTAAGATAATAAAATAACATCATGTACAAAAGAATTTATTCGATCAATTTCTAAACCCAATTCTAACAAAGATCATTAAAAAATATTAATGATCTTTTTTAGAATTGACTAAACGATGATTTAATAAAATCTTCGCCACCATTAAATTCAAAAACATGTGACATGATCTTTATCAAGAAACATATACGAGTACACAAAGCACAATGATTTACAATTGTTATTTGAAATATACTTTTTCAGAATACAATACAGTCGAAGAATACTGGGACTCATTAGCTGAATTAGAAGGAGCTATTGTGAAGGCAAGGGAGCTATGGAGCCATGTTAAACCACTGTACGAAAAGTTACACAAATACATCGCTCTTAAGTTAAAAGGCACAGAGGCGGTAGGCAAGCCTCTCCCCGTTCATTTATTACGTGAGTTTCTATTTTCATTACAGATTTAGACATTACGAAATTATTATTTAAGCATGTTCCTTAAAAATATACAAAACTGTCTGTGGTGCGTTAAATCTCTGTTAAAAACATTCAAATACTTAACAAATTTGAATAACAAACAACTTTAAGATACTTTTCTCAACTTAATTTTGTCCAGAAAAAACTTCTCCCAAAGACAACGAAGGGCTACAAAAATTATATAAATAACTTAATTTCCATTAAACTCGCCAGAAATATCGTTGTTTCAGCGTTGTTTATGCAAAGCCAAATTATTAAAAGCCCATTGATTTTATGGCAAATTTCACAATGTTATGTTAGGCCGTTAGGTCGGCCAATATTCATAATTCAGATAAAATTTTAATGAAAATGTAGGTACTTATCCAGAATAATGAACCCAATTAACCGACCGAAGTAATATTAAGAAACCATTAAAACTTAAATTTAAGAGAAACTCTTTAGCAAAATTAGAGTATATTCAACCGTAACTTATTCGGAATTCACGATCCACCGAGCAATAAATTGTGAAAGTAACAGAAAGGCAAAATGCCAAAGAAATAATGTATTTTCATTCTAGGATATGGCACTCACTTAAATGCTAAAAACACTTCAACGAAGAATTATTTGCACTGTTTGATGATAAGCCAATTATGTTTGATTTCAGGATCCCTTACTGGAGACGACTGGTCTAATGTTATTGAGAGTTTATTACCAAAACATGCTGATATTTATCAAAAGGTGTATGCTAATCTTCAGTTAAAGGTTGGTGCCAATTTTATTACACTTTTTTCTTCTACTTATTCTATTTGAGTGTTCCACTACTGGGCAAAGGCCTCTCCCCTAGCTCTCCACGAGTCTCTGTAAAATACTTCTTTCGGACAGTTGTTGAAAAATGCGTCCATGTCGTGCCGCCATCTCCGTCTTGGACTTAACCGTATTTGTCAACCATGGTGCGGCACCTATTTGGCTATGACACTATAGCCCACCTTTCCGGGTGCATGCGGCAGATGTGATCTGACTCCCATTTAGGCCCGGTGGTGGTTCACAGATTTAAAATAAAATATTAATACAACTTCTTTTTCAGGATCTTGGAGGTTTGAATGCTTTCCAAGAAGCATCAAAACTGCTTACAGAAATGAATTTGCATCCAAGTCTAAGTAATTCATGGGAAAAATCTGAATTTAATAGTAGTTGCCCTCCCGTAATTGTAGATTATTGTAAACCAAACAAACTCAGTGTTGCGTCGTGCAAAGATGTTACTATAGCTAATTACATTGATGCTCACGAATCTGTGATGAAAATAAAATACAAAGAGACCGCAGCGATGTATAGTAACAATACTTATACACTTAGAGAAGCCAATCGGTATTCAGGTAATAAATAAATTTTAACGTTATGCGTCTGGAAGCTTGTAAATGAGCAACATTTTTACGGCAGTAACTTGTAGGTAGCAACAATACTTTCTTTAAAATATGAACAGAGTAAACCAACGAAAGTTGAAAATTGTATTGTTAACTAACGCCTCTACTAAAGTATGTTACTCACAAGATTTCAAAGAAAACGATGGAATGAGAAAATATTTTTTTTCGAACTTGGACACGAATTAAATGTGTAGCCGATTAAAACATAAAACAATTACGTAAATTTCTGTAATATGATTTCTCATACGCAATAATGATGATGTCATGGCGTGCTACTCCAGTAGTAATTAAACTATTTTATAATAATTATATAATTTATTCTACTAGGTCAAAACGATATTGATATGACGTGTTTTAGTATTATTTTTAACTCGGTCACCATTACTGACAAGTAAATAAGAGTTATCAAAACGTTGACAATACGGAAATACGTCATTTGTACCATGTAAAATCTCAGCCCTGTAGATTAACTATATCATTTGATTACAGCTGTGTACGAAGCTATACCTGGATTTGCTTCGTTACTGGCGATGAACCCGCACGCCTTAAACCGGGCTGGATTATATCCAATCGACAGGTTTAATATCAATCCGAACTATCATCGACTGGTCTTACAATTAATATCAGCTTTGCGAGATCTGCCCAGGCAAGTATTAATTAAATGTAACAAGAACTTTTGAAATAAAATATGTAAGACTGTAATCACAGTTAATTTAATCTAAATGATATTTTACAACATATTTGGGCATGTTGGGTCCCATGTGGTTGCCGGGTAAGAATAGTGCTTTTCCATGTCTTCCCGAGAATGTCATAAGAGGGAATAAAGGCTTGTAATACTGTTAGGCGATGGGCTTGCAACCTGTCACTAAGTAATACACTGGTAAAAAAAAAAACCAGATTGTGCAAAATGTGGTTACAGAATTATCAACAAGTTTATAGTTGTTAGTATTCTGTAGCTCTGCCTACCGTAGTAATTATGCACTTACATACTAACAAACTGTAGTATAAAATTTTATAATACGTCAGAATGGTTATTTTATTATTTACTGCAATAAGGTGTCAAATTGACAGCTTTATTATATGGCCACTGGCACGAAAAGTGCAGAATCTAATTTTACTCTAAGATTACAGTGACAGATTCATACTTTTTGGCACAGCTGGTTTTTCTTTTTAGATTTATGTTTTTGTTTCTAGCTGTTACGGAAATGTATGAGGGTAACTGTATTAACTTTTTTTTATCTTCGTGCAACAGCAAGGAAATAAAGTTTAACTACCTTTGCTCTTTAATGCCATTTCCAATTTTGAAACAAACATAGCACACCGAGTCTCACGAGGATATGGAAACTCACACGCATAAACATCTTACCCAAAATTTTGTTTTCAGACTGAATTATTATTTGGCTGCTGATGAGTGGAGGCTTCAATATTTGAATGAGTCTTCAGTTCAAGCAATAAATGTGAGCAGTTGGAGTAACTTCAGAGAGACTTTCTCTTTATTACAAACTTCTGACGTCGATTTGCTTGGACATCCTTTTGTTCTCCACAACAAGCCATTTATAGGGTAAAGATGGTGTTTTTATAATAATTATTTAGATTGGCTGAACATAAAACTAATACACTTTTGTTTTTAGGAAATTTATGGGTGTTATTCTTAAATACCAAATTTACCAATCATTTGCTGAAGAACTCATGTCGGATGAATATGATTTAATTGAACACATTTTCGAAAACAACGAACGTTTGACGTAAGTATTCTAAGAAGTTGTTGCTTTTACGTTATTTATAAAAATCCATATGTAACAGACAAAAAAGAAAGAAATAATATTTATTCAGCACACACAGCAAAATAACATCAAAAAAGCTATAAAGAAAGTCATTTTAACAATTCATAGTGAATTTGTAGGTAAAAGCAGCCAGCAATGTGTGTGGATGAAAAGTAATCACAATGCTGTTATTCTGTCAGAACCTAGAAATCTGCGAGTGCGTTAGAAAATTTGAGTCTTGGTTAATAATTGTTATAACAGTAATAATGAAATTTATAAATATTGTATAAACGAGTATCGAATGATTTTTTTAAATTAAAAATACATATTATTTAGCCTTCAGCAAGTAAATGATACTGTATAATATTTAAATACAAATCACAGTACCGCAGTTGAAATATAATAGTGTTATAAAATTAATAAAATAAAATGAATATAATAATAATGTAATTCTTTGTTTTTCTTAGATTAACTATGAGTCAAGGATTTGGTGTCAACTGGCCAGAAATGATAAGTGATTTATTAGCTAAACGAGAAAATGGATTAGACCACACTGGACTAACCGATTACTACAAACTACTAGATGACTACTTAGACTCCCAATTAGATCCTTCTATCGAAATCACTGATGATTACATTGAGCCTGTTGTTGAAGAACCAGAAATCACAGCTAATGAGATCCCTCCCGCTATAGAAAAGCCTGAAGAAACACCAGAGACACATGAAGATATTCAGGCAAACGTGATAGACACTGGTGATGAGAGTCACTCCAGGTTCGGTGCAGAAACATCAACTGTTGGAGTACTAGAAATCAAAAACCCTGTTGCATCAGGAGATCAAGGACACGGAGACAATAACATAAAAGAAGCTTCGTACAATGCTTATTGGTGGATCGGAGTAGCCGTTGCTGTAGCGATAGTCTTGTTATTGATAGCGATTATTGCGAGGAAGCGGCAAAATCACAGAAAACAACTGGAAAGGCAGAGAAGAGATAACACACAAGCCTGATTTGAGGAATATCGGTTCTAGAAAAGGGACCGATATATAACAATGAGACTATATTTAGTGAATTTGTGCCAACACAATTCATTTGATAAGTGTGTTAATTTGAAAAAAAATGTGGTTACGTGTAGTAGATTAGCGTTTCTATTTATTCTGCTTGGTTGGTTTAGCTAATAGTTTTCTTTAACTGTGTTTGTTAGCAATGTTAGTCGTAAGTCTAACATTATCTGAGGTGCTGTAATTGTATGGATACGTGAAAAGGGTTTCCCTTTTCGGTTGGTTTTAGCAAATCACTTTGTACTATTAAGGATGTCTAGTAAGTAAATATAAAGATAATATTTTTGTACATATCACAATTTGCAAAATAGTCTAAATGTTACCAAGAGTGTCTATGATAATTGTACATTATAGTTAAGTGTAATTTTGCTGTGCCTTAAAGCGTCTCAATTTCTAATGAGTACTCTGTATAGTATACAATATAATAGTTATGATGAGAACAAATTTGTAAATTACCTTCGGGTTCTTATTTAATGTAGTACCTAACTGAAATGAAAAAAGTGTCAGACCAATTTTAATGTAAAGGAAGATAATTATTATATTATGTTTATTTTTAATTATATTTTAGATCATACTTATTAATTTTTAAAGTAATTTTGATTTTAAATCATAATGCATGCCAATGATGTTTTATTTGTTGTTGTCTGTAATTTTATTTCCTTTTCTTTTACAACGAACATCAAATGTTCGTCCATTAAATGCTTTCAAATTAACGATGTAATATTTTTTGGTTCACATCGATTTTAACTGAACCTTCATTTGAAATAACTGAGCTATTGAGGAAGGAAATAAATGTTTAAACAAAGAAAAGTTTTTTTTTACCGGTTCTACGAGAATAGGGACGTGATAATTCTAATAACCTGTAAGAAATGTCGTTTTACGATAAAGTTATAAGTATACCTGAATTTACGGCTGCAAAAACAAAAGAAGGGAAATCCGACCTGCAACTAGCTGTTTGGAGTCCAATGGCTTCTTGGAAACTTGCCAAGTAGGTTTGGCGATACCGTATCTAAAGAGAGTATACCAACAAGGATGTTACAGATTGTACTCGCAAGATATTTTTCTTTGGGAATTTTGTAGATACGTCATTTGTTATTTTACGTGAGAGACTTAAAAAAAACTGTGCAGCTAAATGAATTAATTTGAATGGCAACAATTGATTGCTGTTGTTCTATAATTACTATTTAATTCCTTAAAATCAAATAAGAGCAAATTTACTCCTTAAAATCAAATCTACCATCACATTAACTAAGGTAATATGGAAGAGTTTCCTTAAACGGATGAGTTTGCTTTAGTATTGTTTTTAATGTTTTCTACAATAAAGATTAGTCGTTTAGGTTAAAAACCAGATTTCCTGGAGATGAAGACTTATCAGGGCTGGGATTCTACACGGTAATAACGATATCGTCTTTGACGTGTTTCCGTATTGTCAACGTTTTGATAACTCTTATGTCATTTACAACAATGGCGATTGTGACATAAACAATTCTAAAACATGTCTAACGCGATATCGTTATAACACAGAATAGAGGACCTGATTGATTTCGGGCCCTGTTAGAGACATTTTATATAGCGTCTTGTTAAAATTTGACACCTATATAGCAATTGTCATTTTTTAACGGGACGTCTTATTTTAACAAAACGTGTTGAATATACGAGTAGGAACCTAGGGTTTACATATTTTACAATCGGCAAAATAGAAAGCTGAACAACCATAGAACCGTGTCACAGTGACGTTAAAAATCAAATCATAAGAAAGGTAAATGTCACTATGACAGGTTTATGGTGGGTCAGGTACAGTCACCCAATAAACATGTTGAGCATACTTAGAACCTTTTCATTGCCAATGCCATTGTCATCGTCATGCTTTTCATTTGATATAAACTCTGAAGTTTATTATGACAAAGCACTAAAGTGCTTAACATTTTCGTCGGGGTAATGTATATATCACATTTGCACGATTATAACTAAAACTCGGCGGAGAAACGTCACTCAATTAGTGGATTTCCATTAAATCAGGTTCCATTAACTCGTTCGTTTATTACTAATCGGATTTCCTTGTATCTACAGTGTAACCGAGACAAGACGTGACTTGTGTTCACAGTCTTCATTAACAGAGTAGAGATTACTGCGTCAGGAATTGTGATTGATGCTAGCCTGGACTTAAACGACATTATCTACTAAACGCGACAATGTTTGCTATGACTATCTTTAAGGAGGAAACTATTGTGTAATTGTTTGATAACGTGACCTCACTTTTTAGGGTTCCGTAGTCAGTAAGGAACTCTAAGTAGTCCTCGGGTAATCTCAGAGACTCTTGGTGGTAAAAAGCTAAGATTTTTCATAACATAACGCCACCAGTGTTCGACACTTTTAGCTGAGATGCACATTTCGACAGAAGCTTGTAATTCAAAGGGTTATAAATTGACTGTTGCAAAACAAATGAATAACTCTTATCTTCTTTGAATATTCTTGGTCAAGTACTGGAGGACTAGCACATGTTGTCCGCGACTTTGCTTGTTGCTCGGATCTCCCTTTCTATATAGTATGTACGCAATGTGCGACAAGCGAGAACACAACTTGTGCTAGCCTTGCTGGTGCCGTTAATTGAATGCCTACAAAGTTGTACAAGTACATTTAAATCATCAGAATTACAAAAAATATGACGTACACTCAGCATGGTCCGACATGTGCTTGCCTGTTTTTTTCTATTGTTTAGTCTAACGACCTTGCTGAGTGTCAGTAAATGGCTATTAAGTCGTTACTTAATTACGATTTTTCATTAACATGTCTAAAAATGGAACGATTTAACTGTCTCTAAATATCTCTGAGTACCTACGGTGGTTAGTTTTTTTGTAATTCTGATGACTTTAGGGCGTTTTCAAAAAGAGTGTACATCGTTAAAGACAAAATCAAAAAAATTTAACTTTTTCCATTTCGTCACGAAAATTAACGTATCTAAATGTATGGCTAATTTTCGTGACGAAATGGAAAAAGTTACGTTTTCTTAACTTTTTCCTTAACGATGTACCCTTTGTTTGTAAAACGCCCTTTAATGTAATTAATTACATTACGTATCTTTACTTGCGCGGTTACCATGCGTCAATGTACTGTTGGACCTTATTACAACGCAATAAGGTGAAATAAGTGGATACATTTCTTCGTAGTCGACTGTACAGTAAAATTCATTAATGGGTGCGTTACGTGGCTTGTAACACCATACCCGCGAAATACGGAAGGGATGCTAACAATTCAACTTACGCCGTGAAAAAAGTTGTTGAAATGAAACTTCTTCAGAGGACTGTGAAGCAAAAAAATTCCCTACAAAATGCTATAACGTTTTTCTCCCCTTAAACGTTGTTCGATTTTTACGATTTTTGTATAATGTTGTAGATATTATGAAAATCTAGGTATGTACGTGTACCCCGTGTGGATGCCGGGTTAGAATAGTGCCACTCCATATCTTCCCGAGTATGTCGTAAGAGGCGACTAAGGAAATAAAGGTTTGTAGTACTGTTAGGCGATGGGCTTGCAACCTGTCACTAATACACTAGTAAACATCTTAGCCTGATTATGCAAAATGTGGTTACAGAATTATAAACAAATCTTTTTAGAGTTGTTGGTATTTCTGTGGCTCTGCCTACCCCACCCTTGGAATGAAGGCGTGATAGTATGTATGTGTATGTATGTAGGTATGTACGTTTTCCTTTCAAAGAAAATAGTTATTAGAAATAAAAAAAGTAAAAAAAACTAAAGCGGAAACGTACAGACCTAGATTTTAATAATATCTACAACATATTCAAAAATAAGGGAATAAGGGCTTGTAGTACTGTTAGGCGATGGGCTTGCAACCTGTCACTAATACACTAGTAAACTTCTTAGCCTGGTTGTGCAAAATGTGGTTACAAGATTACCAACAAGTCTTTTTAGAGTTGTTTGTATTTTTGTAGCTCTCTGCCCTGCTCACACAAAAGCCAGTATCTCAGACAAAACTCCTGTAGCAAATGCAACCTTATTACCAACAACATAGGATTGAATCTGCTTTGACCATACAATTTGAGATACTGCCTTTTCCGTTAGCAGGGCAGCTCTGCCTACCCCACTCTGGGAATGAAGGCGTGATATTATGTATGTTTGTATGTTCAAAAATCGAGGAAATCGGATTAGATTTAAGGGGTAAGAAACGTTATCGCCCGGAGCTAAATTTGTATGGATTCTTGACAGCTACGCGATTTAAGCATCGCTTCACAATCCTCTTAAGGTTCGAGTGCCGAGGTAAGAGCGCGAGCGACAGACGGAGCGAAAGCTGTAAATCATTACAGCTATTGCCTATCAAGGCATGAGTATAGTCCGAGCTAATGCAACGTTGCATATTTCTGTAGCCCTAGTGAAAAGAGATATAAGTTTCCCGAGGTTTAGGTGAAAAACGGTATAAGTCTACTCTATACATGACTTTTTCCCTTTCTTATTAAGGGCCAAGTCGACTTTTATCCGTTTTCACTAGAGCCACAGATTTACGGTTTTCTAGTCAGCTAAGGAAGGTGAGTGCCTAAAGGCAACATGACCTCGCAACTAAAGGTATTATATCGACGTAAAGATAATCAAAAAATGACAATGTAAATGGCTTACTCGATAAATATAGCTTTCACTTCTACCGTAAATTTCACATTAAGACTTCACGCAGACGTCATAAAGTGCCAGTTTTATGCACTAGAGCGTAAATAAAGTTTTATCTTTTTATAACTGAGAACATCGGGAATGCCAAGTTTTGTAAAGTTCTGAGCAAAAAAAGTAAGTGAGTAGAATTCCATCAAAATGGTAATAATCGAGAAGATTTGTGCGAGTGAAAATTCGCGTAAACTTTGTTTTTATTTGCAGCACCATAATTTAATTCAGGCCTTGTACAGCCAAAACGTAGAAATTCGACTCTTGAACATGACTGCATGTTGAGTAGCTTCTCGTTTTATTCCCGAGTTAAACAATCGCCTCCAATATTGCAAAGAGATTTGAAAACGATAACATTAAGCAAGCACCTACGGTCCTTAATGGAAGACTAAATATGCCCTTTCATTACCATAGTGACAGATTAATGGGTAACACTCGAAGGTGGGCTTACTAGGTACTACCCTAGCTAAAGAGAAACAGCGAACGCGTTATGAATTATTTTCTCCATTATCATCTTTATTCTCCCTTACCAAAGGTTGAATCTGCTAAAGCTGTGAAGTTAAAGATGCGCCCTTATCAATCAGAAATTAGTGTAAGCGTTTACCATTATTGGTTTAGGACTATGGAAACTAAATTAACCGTTTTATTATTATTAGCTTGTTCAAATATTTGTGGGTATAATTTAGTTTAGTGTTGGAAAGTACATTACGTTAAAATTCAAAAACTTAAACTTATTAGAAACGGTTGGCCTTATAAGTAGCTATATACTTTATTGCATTGTCACTTTAACGTCATGTTTCAACTGCTGCAGTTAACTGTCAATGGCGTTAAAATGGCATGGTACCAAAGTGTGCAATCAGGCCACCTGTTTCTTCTGATACTACTCAAAGTTTTCTTTTTTTTAAATGCTTTTGTTATTTTCTGATGCGTATGTCATATTTTTTTTTCTATCAAAATTTTTCTGTAGCAACTTATATGAATGCTTGTCAAAAATCTCAAAATTTCAATTGGTAAATCGGTCGCGCCTGTCCTAAGGGAAATAAACCAAAGCGAGGTAAAAACTGTTAACAAAAACCTTGAACTTTTCTCTCGTCACGCCTCGTTTGATGTAATACATAAATTTGTCGGGTTATAATATTTCACGTGTCAATAGTCGTGTCACGTCGGGAAATATACAGTGTGTAAATGGTATACGGGCGTTTATTAAAAGGTATGGGATGACATTCTCGTGCGTTTCGATAAACCACGTCGACTGTCATCGCATACATTATGAGCGATAGAAAAGAAAAACGTTAGGAGCGTTTGCTTCTTGGCTAGGGCCCCTGTTTTCTATCGACTCTAAATGTTTGCATTGACATAAGCGTTTGACGCTATTACGTCTCAATCCCATAAATTTTGTCCATTTCCGAAAATCGCTCACATACCGTCATGTGTCTTGACTAGCGCTTCAGTGGGCCTTACACGCTGCCACGGGACAAGATTTTGACATAGGCTCAGGACTGTAAGTGGTCTGGTTTACCCTTAAAATATCGACACTCATTTCATCGAATGGTTTACTTCGCCGAATTTTCATTTCATTGACAGATGTTATAATTTTTTGGCGGTCACAGGTCTAACCTATTCTTTGTAACGTATGCTTAAGACAACCTTAGAACAATAAGGCTTCAGAAAAAAAAGCTTTTGATAAAATTAAATTTGATGAAACGACACATTTGATGAAATGAGTTTCGACATTACAAGGGGATACCAATTCGTCTTTTCCATATTCCAACGTTAGAATAAAGTGTTAAGAGTTACAATAAGTGAGTTTTATGTGACTTGAGTCCTTTTATTACTCAACTTAAGCCCCATGTGGCTGTAATTTTAATAATTTCATTATTATAAATTATAATAATAAAAAATATCACAGGACAATGTCACACTAATTGACCTAGTCCCAAACTGAACTCTAAGCTTGTACTATGGGTACTAGACAACGATAAACATACTTAGATAGAGAAATAAATTCTTAAATAGGTACATAGAAAACATCCAAGACTCAGGATCAAATACTCGTGCTCATCACACAAATATCTGCCCTTACCGGGATATGAACCCGGGACCGCTGGCTTCGGAGGCAGGGTCACTCCCAACTAGGCTAATGTGTCGTCATATTTGTCACCGTTTGACGTATTTGATATCTAGTTTTCGTGGTAGCGTGTTTCACCAACAGGATGCTGTTTGCGCTGCCGCTTCGCCGATGTTCACGGAAGCGCGACTCTTACTTCTATTACTAACTTAGTTTTAATGAGATGGAAGTCTCCTCAAAATTCATTAGAAATTAACGAGCAGAAAGTCTTTGTATTGACTTCGCTTCCAAGTTTCAACGTAAACAAGACGTTTCTCTAATCATCGTATTTCTGGTCATAACAAACCGGAATACTCCGCTGTCAGCTGATACCCGCCATCTCAACACTCAAAACATCACTTTATAAATTAATTCCAAAGTTTGCGTTAACGATATTGATGGAATCTCGACAGGAAAGGGAAAATCTGTGATGCTAGTAGAAACGGGTTCAAGTCGGTTTAGCCCGGAATAAAAAGGGCATAAATCTTGTAACAGTACACAAGACTTAAAACGTTTTTCACTTGAACCTAAGAAGACTTACACCCGTTCTCACTTGGGCTGCAAAAATATTGTGTTGTGGATTAATTTCACGGGCTAAGTAACCGACTCGTAATCGTTAAATAAATTTTGTTTAGGATTTATTTACAACGTTGATGGAGCATTAGGAGTTTAATGTGCTATTATAATTATTTAATGTTCCTTAATTGGGGAATGAAATAAATAACAGTTGGAATTTACTGTCTAGGGCAACGAAAAAACACGTTACACTTTAGTGGAATGATGAATAACCAAAATTGAACATTATCATCATAATTTACATTTGTTTCATCTTTATTGCACAAAAAAGCACAAATGGCGGTCTTAATGCCTAATGACATTCTCTGCCAGTCAACCAAATAATCATACACGAACTAACAAAGTAATGCACAGAAAAAATATTTACAAAATGATAACACTTCATAGACATAGACAAATAAATACAATAATTTATATAGGTACCTATAAAAATAACACAAGACACTAAAACATATTTCATGATGGGTCAAGCCTAGTTATACATATTATACTCTACGTAACATCCCGTTCCAGGAAATTCTTACGGAGCATTCGCTTGAAATAAAGCTCGATATGGGCTCATCTAATATGAAGTGGGAGCGCATTCCAGAGACGGTTGCCTGAAGGGCCTAAGAGTTTGACATTAAACCAGTGTGGCGGAAAGGACTACCGAATTCAAGAGAGCGGAAAGAACCCAGTCCTCCCTGGACGGGAAGTTACAAAAGTAATAAATAAATTATATATCACCTTGTAGACGTCCACTGCTGGAAAAGCCGATGTTTTGCCATGCCATCACGCTTTCTTTCCCAGAGTGGGATAGGCAGAGCTACAGAAAAACCAACAAATCTAAAAGTTTTGATAATTCTGTATCCATATTTTGAACAAAGAGGCTGTCACTAATGCCTACCAGTGTATTAGTGACAGGTTGCAAGCCCGTCGCCTAATAGTACTACAAGCCTTTGTTCCCTTAGTCGTCTCTTACGACTTCCACGGGAAGAAATGGAGTGGCACTATTCTAACCCTTTAACCACACGGCACTAATAAAGTAATAAATAAAACATAAAAATACTCGTAGTAATAACTAAATCCTACTGCCTACTAATATTATAAACGCGAAAGTTTGTGTGTAATAGTTTGTTAGTCTTTCACACTGCAAAGGCTAAACGGATTGGAGTGTACTTTGGAATGGAGATAGCTTATACCCTGGGTTACTTTTTACGTTAAAATATTTAAAAGTTCCCAAGGGAATACCAATAATCGGCAGAAGCTAGTTATAAATAGTAATAAATGTGAAAAGGCTACCAAAGACTTCATCTAATATTCGATTACGACAGCACAAGGATGAGACAAAATTATATACTTTTAATATCTAAGGGGTTACCATGACATGGCTACACAATTCAGTTCACGGTGAGAGAGAGACAGAGCCGTGCAACTGCTATAGCTTTCCTTGTCCTTTACACTCACCTTAAACTGAATTGCTTAGCCATGTCACGGCAATTGTCTATAAATAATTTTAGGAGCATTGACTACATAAAGTTTGTAAGTGTTGTTGGTATTCTACTCGATAAAACAATATTGCTTTTGACGTGTTATGGTATCGTCTTTCAGTCGTCGGCCATTACTGTCATGTAAATAAGAGCTATCAAATCGTTGACAACACGATAACAAGTTAAAGGCAATATTCTTTTACCCAGTAGTATACAGGCTCACAGCGAAATTCTGGGATTCTAGTGAATGAATGAATATGAATGAATGAATGAATTAATTAATAGTTTATTTGTCAAAAATGGGTGTACAACATGGTCTTAGTTATAACATAGGCTCTTCACAATTTGCCAATAGACTGGCGTACAAATTTTCATCATATAAATTATATTATCAAGAATAATTTAGTATCATAGGATAGTGAAAAAGGGTATAAGTTTTCTGAAGTGTAACTCATCACTTCATCGAATGTATCATTTCATCAAACGATATTTTCTGCTGGAACCATAATGTTTTCAGGGTATCTAAAACATTAATTACTTAGGTTAGATTAGGTCTGTCTTAGGCAACGTAGCTATGAAATGGATGAACCGATTTGAATGCGGCTTTTTAGGGTTCCGTAGTCAAACTAGGAACCCTTATAGTTTCGCCATGTCCGTCCGTGCGTCCGTCCGTTCGTCCGCCCGTCTGCAATCTAGCGCAGACTCTTATTACTAGAAAGCTGTAATTTGGCATGAATATGCATATTAGTCACGCCAACAAAGTGGTATAACAAAATGTAAAAAAAATATATTTGGGTGCCTCCCTTACAAGTATCGTTGGATAGCTCTTTCAAAAATATTATGAGTTTGTGTAATCTGTTTATGAAATATTAAGTTTTATAGCGCTAATTTTTATTAGACTCAAGTGTCCCCCCTACAGCCAAAACTACAAATACTAAAAATCTGAAAAAAAAACTTAAATTGAAGAGCATATAACCAATTTTAAATGAAAACTATCACGACCAAGTAGACATCATTGGTTCTTGAGATACAGGCGATTAAAGTGTTTATACTACTAAAATTATCTAAGACGGCACCGATTGACTTTAAATAGGTAGGTAGGTAGGTAGGTAGTCATTTATTTCGTATTGGAAATTACATTATTACATGTCGCATAGTTAGGTAATTCATTATACCTAACAATAAGATCGTCAGTGTAAAAAAATAAAGTAAAAATAAAAATGTAAAAATCAAATAATGTCAAAGTGTACAAAAGCAAAAAGTACTTAATTGTAAAATAAAAATAAAATACTAAAAAATATATAGGTAGTTCAAATGCTTCAGTCAGAAAATGTCAAAAATACAATTTAATTTTAAATGTCACAATTCAGAATATAAATTAAAGTAATAAAAACAAAAAATGAATATCAAATTAGTTATATTACTTGTTGATTTTTATGTTTGTCAGCTTTGGAACCCTACACTGAGCATGGTCCGACATGCTCTTGCCCGGTTTTTTAAATTGAAAGCAGCTTTTCTAGCGGTGGTTCTTATACCTGTTTTTTACTACGAGTTAAGTAGTTAATACCTTTTTTACTAGGACCCCAAAATTATGTCCTAACTCAACGGGTATAATAATGGCCTTTAACTATTCTACTTGGCAGAACAATATTGCTTTTGACATTGTTATCGTATTGTTTTCAAATCGGCTACCATTACTGTTATAAAATAAGAGTTATCATAACGCTGACAATACGATAACATGTCAAATATAATATGGATTTATAGTGTAGAATATATACCTACGTTTAGTTTGTAAGTTCTAAAATACTAATAGACGAAACAGAAAGAGCACCAATGAGAAAAACATGGGATCTAGTGTCTGAATAATCTATTAAGCGAAACGGATAGACTTCTTACAAAAGGAGGATTTCTGTGTTGCAATTTTAGGACATTGTGAAAGACAGAAAATTAAAATTCCACTAAAGAAATGTTTTTTTTTACTAACGAGGTGATACCGCTTCGAAGAAATAAAATCTGCGAATTTAAATATTTTATATTGGGTGCAAATACTCTGACCAGCATTCTAAGCATTGTTACATTTAAAGATGTTTCTTCTGACAGTATTCCATCATCATCATCATCGGATTTCACTTCATCGATTGTACCATTTCATCGATAGCTATTTTAATGTTTTCAGGATTTCTTAGGTAAGGAGGAAATAACTTTCGATGAAATGCAAATTCTGCTTAAAGATACGTTTTAGTAGAAAGCTGGATCGATAAATTATAGTTACCCTCTTCTGACATGTGTACTTAATATCAATTTCAATTGAAAAGTGGTTATTGGGTGAGTTTATTTTTAAACAGGGCATCTGGTGCACTCTATTTTAACTGTTATGTGCTTTTTACTGCATCTCTATGGTGAGTATCTTATCCTCTAATTACCAATCCTTTTTAATAGTTTTTGTTTTACATTTAGTTTTATATCGATATTAAACTGCAATTTTATTAGGATTTATGTATGTAAACACTTTACTATACAAAACACAGAAATTGAAACACAATATTCAACAACTAGGATTGCAAAAAGGTGAAATCATCCTTCTAATAGATGTCTTTTAGGTAACCCGTGGATGATTGAGGAAAATAAAAAGTAGTTTCAATTTTATTGCGTCATAGAGTTTACATTTAATTTATTGAGCTATCATTTGAGACGTGCAGTACTGTACATTTGAAAAGTTTCATCAGCCTATTTCAATCTAGCTCTGATGAGAACATATTTGGCCTTAAAATTTGCGTGCTAAAAATAAACATCTGAATCGAGCGCTGCCTTCCACTTGTCGAACTTGACGGTACTGGGTTTTTTTTAAATAAATATCAGGGGACAATTTCACACAAATTGTCCTAGTCCCAAGAAAATAATAATGAAGACATAAGTACAAAAACGAAGAAGATACCAACACAAACTGCGTAAACTAAACTTTTGACCTGTTTCCGATTTCATAAAAGCTAGTAACTTGTCATACAAGTGGAAGTCTCTTTTTAAGACGTACTGATGAAAAGAGACTCCCACTTGTATTACAAGTTAATGAAATGGGCCCCTGAAGTAATGAATAGAGACCTACTAGAGATTTATTTAAGATTTTAATAGGTTTTTATTTATTTATTTAGGACCTTCAACAATAAGCACACTGTTGCATAAATAATTGACATGCACACTTCCAAGCTACGCGACTTATTTCTTACATAACATCACCGCATGCGTAGAACAAAAAAAAGTAAAAAGAGAATTAAATGCATTTAATTAAGTTCGGCTTAGTTTTTTATTGGAACTAAATACTTAATATTAAGAAGTTCTTTCCTAATTATTGGGAAAGAAGTTGTACTGAGATCGATCTTGTTTTGATGCTGCTTATAAATATTAAACATGCGTGTCTGAGGACGATGCCTCCTGAGGTTGGTGCGACAATTTGGCAGACAGAATAACTTAATATTCAGACATAGAAGTCGCGGTGGCAATAACGTCAATTAACTAGGGACTTCCTTCCGATATAAAATTTATCGATAGCAGAATACTTATTTGGAAGTGACATTTCATATTAGCTATAAAGTTCACCGGATAATTGAAAATTAACTAAAATATGATGATTACTACCCGTCAATGTTACCTATAGGTATACTTTTTAGGAGTTATAAAATTCAAATAAAAATCAACATTTACAAGTAAATATTTTGCAAAGTAAACTGAAACCTAGAAGTGCATTACATTATTTTCATCCAATTAATTATGAATCTTATATTGGTAATAATAAAGTATTTCATTTTTTGTTTATTACTTCAAATGTCATATCTTAGATCCACTTATGTAATCCGGAGAGTTTTTTAGCCAAGAATGTAATAAATTTTCACGACACTGTTTTCTAGGTGGCATTTTACGCGTAATATTAATCTATTAATTCCTTCCTTTAATCTCTCTGAGCGGACAAGATCATTATTATGTCAACATCACATCTTATACATCCATAAAGTATGAAAACCGTTATCTTCCTTAATCGACCTACGAGTATATGGACTCGAATCTTCATACTGTATAAATTATACAGTATAATAGGTATTGCAAGTTGCATATTCATAACATACGTTATCTCACAGTCATAACATAAGTACTGTCATAAGAAAGTACAACTTATCGATAAAATAATATCGTGTGGAAGTCCTTAGCTAAATTTTATTCGTGCCACCGCGACTTCTATGTCTGTTAATAATACATGATCCAGGACTCCTGGAAGGACATGAAATTTATTTTTTGTAATAAATACGGACAGTCAAAACTATCTTCTTTAAAAACTCAAGATCTAACATGCACAGCTTCTATCAGACAATGCACCTATTTTAAATTGTTTTAGAAGCGCGTGATTTTAGCCTTTAATTGATAAAATAAAAAATATATCTGGGTATATTCTTTCGTTAAGCACACGAAATGGGCGGAGAGAAAACGCGATTAAAACTCTCATTTTGACGAAACAATGGTACTGAGATGAAACAAAAATATTCATAGACGTGACCCTTACACTTCACTGAAAAATCTTTATTAAACTTAAGTAGGTATAATGGGATTTGGGATTTTATGATCCGTTTTCTTTATTACAGCTTCTATTTTTGTTTGGTTTTTCCTGACGACACGCTAGCCTAGTTGGGAGTGACCCTGCCTTCGAAGCTAGGGGTCCTGGGTTCAAATCCCGGTAAGGGCAGATATTTGTGTGATGAGCACGAGTATTTGTTCCTGAGTCTTGGATATTTTCTATGTATTTAAGTATATATTTCTCTATATAAGTAAGTTTATCGTTGTCTAGTACCCATAGTACAAGCCTAGCGCTTAGTTTGGGACTAGGTCAATTTGTGTGACATTGTCCTGTGATTATTATTATTATTATTTATTAGGCTATAATTTATTAATAAAAGTGCATCATAATAATAATATAGAACCTACGGTTGGCCTAAGTAGCTACGCACATTTTAGTGCTTTGTCACTTTAACCTTTTGACCGCCTTACGTCAAATACAAAGCGTCACTGACACGCCAAACATGTAAGTATTAAAAGTTATGCAAAATTCAACTTCATCCAAACGAAATATCGTCTCTTTTAAAGTGTATATGTTACCTATTTTAAATGGTCGGTGGCGTTGTAGGAACGACAACTCGTGACCACTCTAGTGGTCGTTGGTGTTCAAAGGGTTAATGTTATGTTCAAATTGCTGCACGAATCTGTCAAAGGCGTTAATTTATTTATAAAGGTACATCATAATAATTATAGTAAGGTTGGCCTTAGTAGCAGCCCACATTTAAGTGCTTTGTCACCTTAACGTCATGCTTGAACTGCTGCAATAATCTGTCAAAGGCGTTAAAGAGACAAAATTTAGCTAAACCTTTTTGTTGCCTGTGCAGGAATAGTAATAACGGTATTGTGTTACTGCTGCCTACATCATCAATATTAAGAAACTTCATGGTTGTGCATGTGTCAGGATTTATTTCTTATCTACCTAGAACTGTGGTCGCTAGTCTGGATATACTTATGTTTTTCTTTTAACAATAAATATATCAAAATATTTTTTAACCTAAACAATTTAAAGGTCACTGTGGTTCTTTAATATTTTTCATTTATTTATTTACAAACACACAGTCGTACATAAACATCAACAGGGCCTCTATTCTACTGCGTTATAACGATATCGCGTTTGACGTGTTTTAGAATCGTTTATGTTACAGTTGCCATTATTGTAAATGACATAAGAGTTATCAAAACGTTGACAATACGGAACACGTCAAAGACGATATCGTTATTAGTGTTATTACCATGTAGAATCCCAGCCCTGATACCAAAAAACAGAAAATAGACCTATAGTTTCATAAAGGTACAAGTGGGCCCTTAATTGATATTAGGGTGTTAAAAAATAAAACTTTGCAGTATAGGCGTAAGGTGAACCTTTTAACTTACTATTGCTCTATACTAAACTTCAGAACAAAATAGACAATCCGTTGACTCTTGAGCAGCTTCGGTTATTCGTTCCGCAGCAGTACGTGCGGGCCGGGGCGCGGCGCCGCCACCAGCTGATCGCGACTCAAAAATTCGGGACTCGTAGAGCTAGCAACTCTCCCAAGGCTAGGGCGCTGGCGTTGTTGAACACTTTCGTCTCCGAGGATGCAGACGTATTCGCTGACCGCTGGTCAATAATGTTGAAAAATATACGCCATTTCCTGAATGAAATATATTTTCCCATACATGTTTAGTTTGGTTTGTAATGTTAACGAGTGCTTAATCTGTTTTGTTTATTTATGTGTGCTACCTTGCCGCTTTAATCGTTGTCACAATTTCATATGACAGCTTAAACGTGACGTTAAATAGACAAAGTGTATACATATTTTTGCCCTTGACTGTACTTTTCATAGGGGCAAAGGACAAAATCACCATTTTCTGTTTTTATGAATTTGTTTTTGTGGCATATAAAAAGGTGTGAAAAAAAATATAATAATAAGGTAAGTGACTTCTACCCTATAGAACATATTTTTACTCTCCAATGTGATCAGAACTCCTAAAGAAACGTTTCTAAACAAAGATCACTACAACTATTAGCGTGGGAAATATACACCTTATATCCAATTAAGTGTTAACATGGTTAACACAATTTTTAAAAACATTTTTTTTGCATTCGGTACTGGCGACACGCTTGTGCTATCAAATTTACTTACAGCATTTAGATCGTAGTAGCGAATATGCTACCATAATCATTTTCCGGCCCCTGATGCTATACAAATTGGTCTCGATTAGGAGTTCTCGGCACACAATGCGTGAAAAGATGTCCACCAAGGGACGTTCTTTGTCCATTATTCAACGTAGCGTGGGTACTTTATCATTTATATTAATTAACTTACTTCAAGGTAGTCAAGGCACAAGGATTTTTTTTTAAACGACAGCTAGAGGCCCGTCCCAACTACACCCGGGTATTATACACATAAAGGTTGGCGCAGACATAACTGATCGGCAACTTAGTGTGCGTTACAGTTGCGAGAGTCATCAATGAATACTGAAAGGCTCGAGCGGTTATGTCTGCGCGAACCTTAATATACAGCCTATGTCCAATTGGCCTCTATTCTACTGCGTTATAACAATACCGCGTTTGATCTGTTTTAGAATCGTTTATGTTATATAGTCGCCATTATTGTAAATGACATAAGAGTTGTAAGAACGTTGACAATACGGAAACACGTCAAATGCGATGTGGGGGAGGTACACTAAAAAAATATTTATTCAAGATTTTATTTTACCAGTTTGTTGGCGTGATTCGTACGTATATTCATACCAAAATTACAGCTAAGAGTCTCTCCGCGGAGGGACGGATGGACGAACGGACATGGTGAAACTATAAGGGTTCCTAGTTTGCCTACGGAACCCTAAAAAAGAAAAGGTCCATGGGCACTTTTTTACATATTATGAACACTGCGCCCACTTTTTCAAAAATGTGCACCAGTGATGGAACCTATGTCATATGAAAGCTCTTGGCGGGTACTTAATTTCATTTAAAAGCCACTTTCAAAATAAAAAGATGGGTAGCTACTGACAAACAGATTTGTAAAAACACACCAAAACACTATTTTTGAGCTGGATTTGACCTTAGCTATAAAATAATGTACACTTTAAGAGCTTTCATATGACATATTATAAATTCATCACTGTTGAACAATGTTGAAAAAAAGTGGGCCCAAAATGGCATGGTCCTTTGATAAGAATTTTCAGCCCTTATGCATTAGTGTGTTCACTTAGTTTTGTTTTGGTGTGCACTTCATTTTAGTGTGAATTTCATTTCGTAATAAAGAGCATAATTTAAACAACTGCAAACTAAAAGACAGGAGAGTCCTCCGCTGCCAACGTTCTTTTATCATTACCCTTAACGACCTCATTTCAAAGAGTTTTTTTTCCCAAAAAAGTGCTAACAAATGAGGAACTTAACGCTTTGTAATTAAGCTTGATCCGGCGGTATCAAGTCCGCTCAAGTGTTGCCTCGTTAATCAAACCTTTCCTCCAATGGAATTACGTAGGAAATATAAGAGACACTGCAATTAAAAATACTGGAGTCGGCGAGTAATATAGCTATGAGTTAAATAAATATAGTAACAGAAAATTTAATTAGTGCATAGAACAAACTAATATGTTAAAGCAGCTTTGAAAATGCGACTTCTTTTGTTAATAAGTTTCTTTCGAGTTTCATTTTTCGAACAAGATTTTGCTGACTGTACTTTTTTTGTAAAATCTTTATCTGCTTATCGATACCAAACTAATTAGTCTCAACAAGGGTCTACGTTGAGTATAGCGGAGATCCTTTTGCCATCTATCAGCTCCATCAGCAGATAAGGTCTTTAACAGCTTTGCATTCATTGCGTCAGAATTTCAGGAAAAAGGTTGGAATTGATACATACGAGTACATACAAAACATCACGCCTTCAAAGCCAGAGTGGGGTAGGCAGAGCTACAGAAATACTAATACTAAAAAAGACTTGTTATAATTCTGTCACCACCTTTTGCACGATCAGGCTAAGATGTTTACGAGTGTCAGGTTGCAAGCACATCGCCTTTCCTTTCTTTTTGCTTTTGATACTCATCGGGAAAAGTCTAATTCAACGATTCCTCGCATTTTGAAATCCATCAACCCTAAGAGGCCACATATGATGCCACGCCCACACAAGAATCAAAAGGGATGGCTTAATGTGCTTCCGCGCCAAGAACGTGAGATGGAGATAGTTTGCAACGCCTCGATTGCAGCGTCAAATTCAAATAATTGCTGTTTACCTTTATACCACAACATTTAAAACAAATGGTTTACCAGGATTAAGAAGATATAATTAAGTACTTAACTATTAAATCAAAAATCATCGTTAAAGATCGTATGGTTTCGAAGATTTAACTAAATACATGCGAAAAATGTGACATGTTTGAAAAATAAAACTATGGACCATTTTGTTCCTAATTGTGTTTTCACGTTTAACAGTCTTAAGGAAATATGATCAACTTATATATATCTAAAGAACAGACACGTAGGTATTGTGGTTATTCAGATCCAGATCGTGGAATGCTACCGAATTTATCATAAATGTGGCCTCTTAAATCTACCGGAGGTCAAGAAAAAACATGGATAGATACAATCAAAAACACACACAACGTCACGCCCTAAGTCTCAGAGTAGAGTAGGCAGAGCTACAGAAATACCAACAACTCTAAAAAGCCGTGTTGATAGTTTCTGTAACCACATTTTGCACAAACAGGCTAAGATTACTAGTGTATTAATTACAGGTTGCAAGTCCATCGCCTAACAGTACTACAAGCCTTTATTCCCTTAGTCGCCTCTTACGACATCCACGGGAAGACATGGAGTGGCACTATTCTAACCCCGTAACCACACGGAACACTATTTTGTTTTAATCGTATTTTCACGTTTAACAGTCTTAAGGAAATATGATCAATTTTAACATAATGCAAAGAACAGACAGAGGTGTTGTGGTTACTCAGATCTAGATCGTGGAACGCTACCGACTTTATCATACTGGAGATAAAGAAAAAAACATGGAACAATTCCTTTCTTAGACAACCGAAAGAAAAGTAAAAAACCAGAGAAACTTGATCATAAACACTAGAATAACACTAATGTTGATTTACTAAAATCACCTTAACTGCATGCTTTTGTTGCTGTGAATAAAGTTTAATTTTCTGTACTTTTATTATATTCGTTTTGAACAGCAAAAAAAGCCCAAAGGAATTTAGATATTGATTAACCGTCAATAGAGATATTGTCCATCTAAACTCAAGATGAAATTCCCAACAGAATCTCCTAAATTGCTCCTAAAATATTACTAATAATCGGACCATCTCTAATTTTTATCCAATATCGAGATAGTCAAGTTCTATATTCTTTACTAAACATATTTTATCAGCAAATGCTCAACTTTGTTTACGCATTATTTAACTGAATGTTTGTGCAAACTTTTCATTTCAAAAATGAAATGAAAAGTTATCATCATCATTTAGATTTTAGATTTTTGATTAGTATTTAGATTTTGTTATTGTGATTTTTTTGCTGTTTTTATAGATCATTCATCATTCATCGGAAAGCTACGTGCGCTAGTCCGACTTGCATTTGGTTGGTTTTTTACAGACCTCACACGAAGACATAATTACAAAAAAAAACCTAAAACCCGTGACATAATGGCTAACCCAGCTTCATAACTCTTGACTCTCAGCCTTATTGATTTCTATCAAACCTAGCTAAGAAGTAGCTGAAACAAATGAACTTTAAATTTAAAAAAATGACCAAAAAGGTTTTCTTATTTTTGCAGATTTTTTTAAAATCCCTCGGTTTGGTATATTATGCCTTTGCAAGCTTCTTCTATTTTCCCCATTTTTAATTAGTCTGCGGCGTGATCAAAAGTACGGAACCATAAACAGACAGCACCTAATACCAATCACACTTAAGGTGCTTACAACCAAAGATGCAAACATAATACATACTTACATGCCTTCTCGCCTGTCTCGCAATGAGGTAGACAGAGACTATGAACGCCAGATGCAACGGTCTTTACATACATTTTTCACTTCCCCTACATTCAACAACCTCTTTATGCAAGTACCTCGGTTTAGCAGGTGTTTTTGATTTGGCCCTTATTCAGTACATCGCGAATCTGATCACTGTATGCGCGTCTAGGGCGTCCCCTAACGACATCTCCACCCATTCTTTCATGTATTATTTTTTAAATGTCAAGCTATTTTCACCCTTACACATTTTTCGATTTTTGTCACTACATTTTTCTTCTTTCAATCCACATCGATGTGGATGTGAATTATAAAAATTCGGCTGCACCATCCCTTTCTCTTGTCTTCCATGGCTTGATAGGCAGAAAGAGATAGAAAACGTAACTTTAAACATACCTTTTCAGAGCAACCATTGCAAGGTGAAGTTCTCCGTCACATGTTTACACAGTTTGTTGTCGGTACAGAATCGTTTTAAATGCAAATTTTATTAAAACACTAGGCGATCAGAAATTGATCAGAGTTAAACCAGCGCACGTGGGGAAGCCACGGGAAAACAAACAACGTCGTTTTGAAACGTGTGCGTAATTACGTGCTTCGTTTGCAGCAGTGGCGGAATTAAAAAGCATGCTTAAAAAGCCCAACTGCATTTTTGATACTGTCGCCTAAACTATTACTATCGTGTGTTTAAAAAACTAACCCGCCCTTTTGTTACTTTTTAGGGTTCCGTAGTCAACAAACAATCTTTAAAGTTTCGCCATGTCCGTCTATCCGCGGTTTAACTTAGAGACTCTTGGTATTTACAATGCTGTAAGTTATTGGCATAGTTGATTGGTTTAAATAACGCTAACAAAGATGCAAAATTTGTTGCTAGTTAAACACTTTTTTCGGGTCACTCAGAAGCCAAACAAAGGCTCGGCCCGCTAATTACCTCGTCATGCAATCCCATTTCTACCGAAGCATTTATAATGATTTTCTCAATAAATACAAGGAAATGATACAAATGCATAATTATAGGTGTTTGTAAAAAAATATCGATGAATTGAGAGAGAAAACTACAAGTATTGAAGTAATTTCACAATGACCCGCCGCCCGCCGCCGCCGCCCAGCGCTGCACAAACTGGTTGTATGGGAGTTTTTTCATGGTCTTTTTGAATTTACAGGCAATAGAGATCAAGTTAAAATAAAATATCGCAGCGGACAGGAATGTGTTTTTTATACATTTATTTTACTCCTAGGAAAAAAACAGGCTCTTCCGTCATTGTTTTTATAAGAAAAACTATCATATCCGAGCATGTTTGAGAAAATGTATTTTCCCAAACACGCCACTAAAATATTATATCGAGATAATTTTGATAGCTCTTAAAAATGTTTTTGTGCGAATAGATGTGTAATTATCTATTTTAAAATTTGGGGGACCATTTTAGAACTCTCGAACTCGAACCAAATTTTCGAATAGTAAAGGTGATTCGAAAACGTGACGTATGATTGAAACGTGCTTGTGGTACAGAACACGTTTACGAATAGTAAAAATTCGAAAACGTGATGTTTGAGCAGGGTTCGGGTTGCACTGCTCGGAAAATATGCTCTGTAATACCAGCACTACTTGGCTGGTGCGACCACTGTCTTCGATGGCCAGTATTCATCGAATGGGTACCGGTTCTACACACCATGTGCTATCCCCAACGCCAGGGTCCTGACACCGCACTCAGTTGCCAACGTCTTCTTGTACCGCTGCTCCGCACCTCTAAACTGCGAGGGACGTGTGCTCTCTTTTCACGAAACTAGATCACGCCCTAAGAATCTACCTACCTTCTTCTGCACGCACTACCGCAGTTTCATAGTAAATTCTTAAAACTTCTTTGAGCTTCACTTTCCACCAGGTAGTGGTGGTAAGACCCTGTGCAGGGTCCGTTCGGATCGCTACCACCATCTTATGGTTTACCCTTGAAATTTCGACAAATGTTTAATCAAATTTCAGTTCAAAGTCAACGATACGCACTTTTTCATTTAATCAAATATTCATTGCACCGAAAATTTAAATGATGTATTTTAATAACACCGATTTTAACTCCGTAGAAATATTGTTTAATATACACTTTATTTCACATATCTTTATTTAATATTCCATATTTTATTATTTTGTATTAAATTTCAAATTGTAGAAAATAATTTCAGAATTTATCATTGTACAACTTCAATTAATTATGTGAGGAACTAAACGCAATGCACTCGCGAACGGATGTGGGTAGATATTATGTTTTATGTGTGTACCCTTTTGTTTACGCTCTGTATTGAATTTGTTCCGTAATTGGTAGGCGAGCGTTTCTAGTTGTTGGCTTGGTATTTACTTATATTTTGTACGAAATTAGTGATTTTCATTTTGCGCAGATAATTTACAGATTTTTTTTTCTATTAAGGACTACCGTTTTTGAAATTAGTTTTCTAGTAACACATAACCCTAACCTAACCTGCCTATGTCTGCGAGTAATATAGCAATAGTAATTATTATATTAATAAATTGAATTTACTTGCTTGAGTTTGTTTTTTTTTCTCAAAATAATGTGTTTAAGTATGAATTAGTTATATACTAATACATCGATGAAATAATATAAATTATTTGATGTTCTGTCTTTAAAATAATCCATTAAATGTAATTTTAAGCATTTAAATTTCCTTATATCATTACTCTAATTATTTGTTATAATATGTAATGAATAGTCGATGAAGCCATAATACTCCAAGAGATAATATTTATACTGAATATTCTATAAATCGTTTTCGATGAAATGAAATTAGATCAAAAGTTTGTCGAAATTTCAAGGGGCACCCCCATCTTATCCATTAACCACCCGCCAAGCAACAGTGTTCGCATTTTTGTGTTCCGGTGTGGGGATAAGACAACCGGTGAAATTACTAGCATAGAGGCATTCCATCGCAGTCCTCAGGGTTGGCAACGCATTCGAGGTCTTAGGATTCTAGTCTTGAGAATTCAAATGTCTATGGGTCTCAGATCCCACTTACCATCAGGTGGCCTGAGTGCTCGTGTGCCTTCTCCTTAACATAAAAAAAGGACGTGACAGTGATGAAATGTTCGTGGTCAGGGTACAAAATACGTTTTGGAATACCAAAGGTGATTCGAAAACGTGGCGTTTGATTGAAATGTCCGTGCTCTAGCCACTCGAGCATTTATCTTACTTGTAACTTAGTTTACTCATCAATTTACTTAAGAAGTTTGTTAGCGAAGTTCAAATGACAATCTACTGTTGTTAGTGTAACTTTGAAGCACGTAGGTATGTTGTTATCATAAATGAGGTGGCAACCAAAGTTTTGACCATATTATACTATAAATAGTTCCCATAGGATTATGTTAAATACAATCTTGTTTAACAGTGATACGTAGTAGGGTACTGA
Source organism: Acleris holmiana (assembly GCA_949316455.1). Taxonomy (NCBI): domain Eukaryota; kingdom Metazoa; phylum Arthropoda; class Insecta; order Lepidoptera; family Tortricidae; genus Acleris; species Acleris holmiana. The sequence continues at coordinate 2,800,301 of OX438771.1, read as the reverse complement.
CTTAAGTATTTCAAACATGCGAACCCATATGGGGCTTCAGCAGCAAGCTTAAAAAAATACTGTTTTATGATAGCAGTCTTGAGATCGTGATGGCTCTCAAATCCCACTTACCACCAGGTGCTAGTTTGCCTTCTCCATCCCAATAAAAAAAATCCGCATCTAATAAATAAGGTAGGGATCTTCTTTTTTTTTTAATTATTTGCTAGCTTTTTATTTGAACTAGTTTTTACACTGGTGTAAGTGTTAAATAATTCAAATTTATTTATCAAACAATATTTGGCAAGTCACAGATTAAAGACATTTTCGGCTTATCTAAACAGAGCTGTCTACACGAGGAACAGCCTGTATTGTTGGTAACCGATATCCCCTTGAAAAGTCTTTCATCGAATGTGTCGTTTCACCGAAAGTTACTTTCTGATGAAATCTTATTGTTTTTAGGTTATGTTAAGCATAGGTTACTTAGGTTAGGTTAGGTTATACCTGTGACCACCAAAAATTATAACCACTGTTTACTACTTTTCTATATGCATGACATTAATTTATTATTTAAATATTTTTATCCTCCTCAAAACTTATTTTTACTCTGACATTATTAAATACATACTTACTTTACATTAGGCTTTAATGACATGCATATTTAAAAACAAAATATTGTGCGCCAAATTCTGGCTGATTGTGATGTACCAAATACTAACCCTACCACCATTTATAACCAGTCACATTCAAACAATAATTAATTTTGTATTTTTGTATTTCGTATTTAACTTCTCCACATGGAAATGACTGACAATGAAATGAAAATTCGGCGAAGTAAATTCGATGAATTAAGTGTCGATGAACGAGCTGTTTGCCCGTGGATGTATGTTAAAGAAGGATGTAGATTGTTCTTGAATGTAAAAGACGACTGAATTGCTTGAGTGATTTATTAGCACTGAAAATTGCACCTATTCACATAAATTATATACATACAGTGTAAACAACTTAATTAGTACACAAATGCGCTATGCTAGCATTAATAGAATTAGGTACGTTACATTATTGTGCAACTTGCTTGTACAGTCGATATTTCAAGGGTAAACCTAATTTAAAACAAAGATAAAGAAACGTGTTCGAGAATGACTACTGCTATACTTTAATATAATTAGATAGATAGATAGATAGATTATTTATTTGCCAAAGAAGGTGTTACATTTAAATTCACACTAGGCGTAGCCTGTATCGTGGAGGTCGATATATACATGAGAATTTCAAAAACACAAGCGGCTATAGCTAAGACAAGAAAAAATAAACACTAATAATAAATTGGATAAGAAAAGATATTTACACTAGGCAAAAATTATCCCAACTTTATTTTAAAGGTTAAGGGGGTTATTAAACCCGAAAAATATTCAAATAATTTGTAGTGTGTTTGTGTTAATGTGTGAGTGTAAGTGAATGTGGAGTAAGTAATGGGACAGAAATACGAGTAGTATCTAACTCAGTAGTACTGCTTCAGCCTGATCATAAGACCAGGACATCAAGAGCTCCCGTATTCGCATTTTAGCCACAACAGCTCGGCAAAGTTTAAGAAAATAATTCCTCAACTCGGTTCTGCATATTAAATTTTCTTACCACGTTGCATGTCTCTTTGAACGTTCCATCCAGTATACCTACGCTAAGACTAAGTTGTTATATTTAGCTTCCAGGGACTTATTGTAGGTAAGACAACATCACCGTCTAATCTGTTTTAATGTTAAACAAAGGTGTAGGTTCATTGGATTCAGAAATATTCGTTATTATTAGAAACTATAAGTTTTATATGCAAAAACGTATGCAAGGACACTAACCATACTAACTTGCAGGCTTTCCTTTTTCACTAGTGCATCTTTTGATTTAAATAAACATGGCACTTGACTCTAACGAAAATAAGCTCTTTAAAGCTTAATATTTCATAAACGGATCACAACATTTTTTGAACTTCACTCATACGTTGAAGTCTGTAATGGAACTTTTTTGCTAAAAATATTAGTGACCCTTGTGCCATGGAACTGATGGACGAAAATGTCTTAGTTGTTCCATTACGGGACTAGTGGGATAGATAGCAATTCAAAGCCCTGTGTAATCAAATCTAGACTAGAATTTAGAGGTACAATATGTTGCATGTATAGTATGTACGCCAGTTGGTTCGATGCGCCAATAGTTAATCCAATCAAGACCTCTGACATTGAGTTACTCCAAGTGCTGTATTGGAAGTAATTGCTTTGCGGCGATTCTCGCACCAACAAAAGCAGTGATTTAATTAGGTATTGTGATACTTAGTTTAAATTAAGTATGATACAGTAGCCATTATTATAAATGACAAGAGTTATCAAAACGTTGACAATATGGAAACACGTCAAAGACGATATCGTTATTACCATGTAGAATCCCAGCCCTGGTAAGTTTGTTTGATTTTCTATTTTCTCTTGTAGACTAAACAGAAGCACATCATGGGGTTAGTTCCAGGTGCTTCTGTCAAGTCCTAATGTTAACCTTAAGAAAACAAAAAAAAACAAGAACGTAATGATAATCGCAAAAAGTTTTAATATTTTGACAGAACCAACATCAGACGCTGCGAAGCTCTTATCATTTTAACCGAATTAAACAAAACAATCAAATTGAATTAAGAACCTCTTCCTTTTTTTAAATCGGTTGTTAAAAAGAGGTTCTCAATTCGATTACATTTTTACAAGCTTTTATTTAACTTGAACTGTCCCAACTAGCAAAAATATGTTATATAAAGGTTTATAAAGAAAAAAATAATATTCTTATACAAATCACATAAACGTTTATAAGGGTGGACTTGGGCCCAAATTTTAAGAAATTAAACCTTATGATTACCATATTCCAGCTTTATTATTTGCTATTTATTTTGATATCAGATGTATTATGGTTAGCAATAAGTGTAATTCCCTTATAACTGCCAATTGTAATTCGTTTATTTGTTCATAATCCTTATAATTGAAATTTATAAAGCTTGCCTAAGAAGAATTATCTTATAATTGCTTTATAAACTCCAGTCGTAAGAAGTGTGTTCTTGTAACCGCTATGTAAGGATCGTTTATAAGGTAATCCTACTCATAAACGTCGCAGCAATCATACAACAAGAATTATTGTTACGTACGTGCGTTTCTACAAATGACATATTTATTTTATTGGTGAACCATTTTGAAAAAGGTAAGTCTGTGCCCTTTTTTCTGATATTACTTGTGTGTCTTTAATAATTGAAACTAAGTGGAAACTCATTTTTATGAGGATATGGGGTATCGTTTTCAACTCATTTTCAACGCCCCCATGAATTAACAATGTTTTGTGATGAAAAAACTTTGGATTATTTTTCATTCCTTCGTTATTGTTTTTATAAGTCTTTAAGAAAATTACATAACCTGTATAAGCTGTTTACAAGAAAAAAACATTTATAGCGGTTATGTTATGTATTAAGTATTCTCCATCTTGATATTTTTTAGGGTTCCGTAATGACTAATTTAAGACACATTTTTCCTAGATTTGCCAAACTGAAGACTATGGTTATTTTCATTGATTTGGACCTTACATTGTGCAACATCGCCGAAATAAAAAATATATCTCCCTTTGTGGTAAGTAAATATGAAATAATATAAAATACCCCAGCTACTAGCTCAATACACAATCAAGTTTTTATCTGTAAACAGTATAATGTCCTTGAAAAAATACGTAAATTTAAGTTTACCTTTGACTAAAGCTCTTGCCGGCGAATCACATATAAACTGCAGCATTACCGCTGCAAAGTTAAACCTTTTTTGCATAGTCGTATTGTTACCTCCTTGTTCCGGTACGTGATGTTATTCTTTGGTCGCTTGTCATATATGTTTTTAAATTTTTAAGTTCAAAAACTTTCGAATTTTTCCTGACGTTCTCCGCTCGCTTGTTCTCGGTCATTATGAATTCGGAGCTGACATGTTGATAGTCACATAAAGATTATTTTTTTGAAGAAAAGTTTTGATCAGTGAAGGCTCTCTAGTGTATCGCCTGCAAGACGCCTCAGTCTTCAACCTTTTTTTGGCCAACTTTGAGCCTTGTATTGCCTCACGAAGGCACCGTAGTACCGGTTTATTCCCCGGGTAAGTTACGCTTCGTCTGTGTTCGTTTTCCCAAGATTCCGTTCCCCTCGTTTGGTTCTCGTAGATTTATTAGTCCATTCTTTCCAGTTCCTACCGCCTACCCCATTTGGCACCAGTGCTATTACGCACCAACCAGACTCCAGTCCTTCCACCTAACCTAACCGGCACCACGGCGTGGAGAGGTTGACTCCGCACCACCACCGCTCAGCCCGCACCAGACTACACCCGGCGCGCGTGCATTTTTCCTTTTTAATTTTTATTATCTGTATAAGTTGTTTTAACCGGTAGTCTCTGTACACAAACGTCACCCCAGAAACCGTGAGTATACCATTGTCACATTTCGTAGTGTTGCTTTAGCGACGTCTCTAGAGTAGCATTCCAGTATTTGTTGACTGGTATTTTAGTCACCATCTCACACCCTTCATTCAACCCAGTAACCCCCCTAAATTCAAAAAAGGCCCGCGCGCCTGATCGAACAGCATTTATAATGTTCTTTTTCGGTTCTTAATTTGGTCATCGATAGTTGTATTTGTGAACACATAACCGGCTCGCTTTCCTCTTTTACGGTGTGTGTATTTCTCATTTGTGTATTTCGACTTAGGATTTAATTAAAATAAATCTTTGTCTTTAAAACGTTGTTCGGCATTTTTAATTCCACAAATTCTACGTATTGAGCACCGGTATACTCCGTGTGTTCGGTAGTTCGATCATTTAAAAGCTTTTTTTAAATAGTCGTGCTACAAAACGTTCTGATGCTAACTTCAATGGTAAGTTTCTTCCCTGTCGAAGTAGGGGCCGTCAAATCTTTTTGTAGTTGGAGCATTTCATTAACAAATGGATTTAAGTATAAGTTTAGATCAGACGGTTTTGTCTTTCCTTCGTATAATATGCCACCACAAAGGGAGATATATTTTTTATTTCGGCGATGTTGCACAATATTGGCCAAAGTTGAATATTTGAGCTTTTATAAATTGTTAACCCATCTATATTGACATTTAAAGAGATTTTAGTTGGAAGATCATTGCTTTTTGACAGCGTTTTCTGTAATTGAGTAATTAGACCGTTGTGCCAGTAATGTCCAGTTCCCATCTCTATAATGCATGTATTTTCTTCATTTGTTTTAAGCAACGTCCGCGCATCTGATGGCAAAGTGTACGGCAATGCGTCATTTATAATTTTAGATAACTCATTTATAGCTATATGTGCAATGTTATACTTGACAGCCCAATTCCGGATATTCTTACGTAAGTTGTCTTTTTTAACTCAACAATTACACTTTCGTCCACATCGTAGTCACTTCTTGGTTCCTCACTGTCATATTCAGAATTTTCACTGCCATGTTCCGAACGATTAATACCGAAATCCGAACGTTCTGAGTAAAAATGTTGTACGGAACCACTTGCACTTTCAGATGTGCTGTCCTTGACAGAAGAAGTGAGGTTGACATCATTAGAAGTTGTAGGTTTATTAATGTCATTATTAATTTTTTCGTACATCCTTTTCACTTTCCTCTTGTAACCACCACTTCTCTTGAACTTTTTCCACTTTTCCAAATCCATCTTTTATCATTTTCCTAACGCAAACAAACTTTATTCGTATTATTATGGCGGACTTTGTTATATAAACAAAGTATATAAGAATTACACGCTTATAATTACTATATAACAGACTAACCAAGACCTCAACTCTTTTAAAAGTTATATAAATGATATGTATTCCATTGCTATATAAACGTAAAAATTCTGACTCCTATAAGATAAAATACTTTATAACGATCCTGTGCATTTCATTTACAAGATTAAATAGCCCTAATGATCGCCTTTATATGGCTTTTAATATTATTTGGCTAAAAACCTGTATAATTAGCCATTATAAGGTATTCATAATTTTAGACTTATAGTAGCCATATTATTTCGTTTTATTGGTGTTTACCTGACCCAATTATAAAGATTGTAACCTTATTAACTAAAGGTTTTATCGTAGCCATATTATTTAGGTTTGTTGACGTTTACGTAACCAAATTATAAAGTCTGTAGCCATATTAGCTGACTCCTCCGGTAAAGTACATTTATACGATATTTTGACATAAACAATGCCTTTAAATGACAACTATAAGAGTTATGGACATATAGGCCTTTCGTTATAAGGTAATTTTGCTAGTTGGGGTTGGTATGTAGGATGTCCGCTTCAAATCTTGCACTTAAATTTTGAACCACATAACATTCCGCCTTCATTCCCAGAGTGGGGTAGGCAGAGCTACAGAAATACCAACAACTCTAATACACACGTCGCAACAATAACCAAAACTTAGTATTTAGAAGAATAGCCCATACTCCCGTTCCATAAATATATACAATAAAATATGTAATAAAATCAAAATAGAAGGAAAAACTAATTGATTCATAAAAAAACTAAAAGATTTTCTTATCAAAAAATATTACTACTCTATAGAAGAATTCATGACGGACAATTTAAAATAACTAAAGTAACTAATAATACATACTTAGCAAACTTTATTTTTATTATAGGTATGAGTGATAATATAATGACATTATTAAATAATATTAATAGATTGTTTAAAGAATAGATAATGACTGTTATGAATGTTACAGATATTCTATTTTTGTTGTTAGAATTACTATAGATTAATTTTATTTATGTTGTACCGTAACATTACAATACTTTTACTGGGTTGTACTTAGGAATAAGTATCTTTTGTAAAAAATGTAATGTAATAAATAAAAATAAAACATTAATTAAGTAGGTTAGGTTAGATTGACGTTTAAGTTACCCTGAAAACATTATGGTTTTAGCTAAAAATAGTGTTTGTTGAAATAATACAATCAATGAAAGGTGTTTCGATAAAATGATAGACACCCGTCAAGAACAATATGAATTTACCGATTGGAATAGACTACCAGCTGTATAAGTAAGAGTGTGATTGCACAAAATAACCTACAGGGTATATCTAAAAGGCATTATTTACGAGTAAAAGGGTTTATTAGTACAGAATAATATAAAGTGGACAACCGTATAATTTTAGCTAAGTGTAAAAATAAAGTTTCTATGAGGTTCCGCCTAGACGGACCAACTTTTAAAAACTTTTAGCCTTTCTTTCCAGAACTCTGTTCGGCTGGTACTTGATCAAAGAAAATAAACAAGAAAAGTTAGCCTTTGTTTACCTTTGTCACTCGTATCTCTATTTTATGCTTGAATAAAAAGTAGATTTTTCCTCCGTGTGGTTGCCGGGTTAGAATAGTGCCACTCCATGTCCTTGTAATTTAGTAGTTGTAGTTTTGGCTAAATTGGCACTTGACTCTAACAAAAAATAGCGCTTTAAAGCTTACTATTTCATAAACAGATCCCTTCTTGAAAGACCTATCCAACGACACCCCACACTATGGCGTAGACGACAAAAAATAAACATCCCCACGTTACGTGTAGGGCAGGTACCCTAAAAAACTTTGTTGGCGTGTCTAATGTGTATATTCATGCCAAATTGCAGCTTTCTAGTTCTAGTCTCTGCGCTAGGCTGCGGACGGACGGACATGGCGAAACTATAAGGGTTCCTAGTTTGTCTACGGAACCCTAAAAACGGGCCAAGTATAAGTCGGACTCGCACTTGACCAGTTAAGCACTTGAGTATCTATTTAATTTGTTGCAGTACGACGTTTAAGATAGTCTGTCGAATAGAATATCTGAGGAATGCCCAAGCCAAAAAAATGTTAAAAAATAAATAGAGATTGTCTATGCTCACAGTGTAATGTCTGCGAAGGTAGGTAGTTGTGATGATTAATTTCTTCTGAGCGAGCGAAGGGCTAACACTCATTACAGACAACCTCTTAATCATTTTGACAATCAATCGTAGTATACCTAAATCATCCCTTTGTGTATTGGTTTCATATTTAACGAATAATTAAAGTGTTGTGTGACGAATCATTCCTATGTATGATTGTAATACCACCTGATTCTAGCAACCACGGTGGACAAGAACTCTCACGCTGATTATCAAGGTGAATTCTCCCATCCTTCGACAAATTTATTTTTTTCAGAAAAACTACTAATTCCTTATTGCTTGTTGCCACCGGAGCCCATAATTCGTAACCGATAATTGCTCACGCAATACAAATTGTAACGAACATGTATCTCCTAATAGCTAGAGTCTGCACCAAATAGATATGTTAACATTCAATTTATTCCAAGGGTCAGTAGTAAAAGACGATTTATATACGTCCTTTTACATGAAACGGTGTTTACACCGGAATGTAACAACTGTTCGGAAGCTTTTCCACCAGAGTGCTATGAAGCTATGCTGTGATGACGTGAAAGCTACCAGTTACCCCGAAAGCTATGTGGACCATTGAATACAATCGGTGGATATCAAACGCATTCTTAGCAAACGTAGCATAACACACTCTAGTGGAAAAGCCCCTTAGGCCTGTGGTCGAAAACAGGGTTATGACTTTTTTACCCGACTGCCGAAAGATGGCGGGCTGAAAGAAGAGCTTTTGACCTGTACCTATGTATGGTTCTTTGTTCCCTGTTTTAACCTCGTAAGCCCCGATGTGCATTAGGATGTACATAATCAAGGCAATTTAATTTAAACTACATTATTTAATGATAATAAAGTCTAATTTTCTTTGTTTAAAAATTGTCACTAATACACTAGTTAACTTCTTGGCCTGATTGTGCAAAATGTGGTTACAGAATTATAAACAAGTCTTTTTAGAGTTGTTGGTTTTTCTGTAGCTTACCCTACCCCACTGCCCTTATAAGCGGTATCTCAAATTCAACAGCCAAAGCAGATTCAATCCTCTTGCGTTAGGGATAAGGTTGAGCTTGCTACAGCAGTTTTACCTGAAATACCGCCTTTTTCTCAGCAGGGCAACCCAGTTTGGGAACAAAGGCGTGATGTTATGTGTATGTAAAAATTGAAATTGGCATTATAGAGCAGACGAGTTTGAACTTAATTTCCTTGCTGCTAGATACAAATTCCAATTCGCAAAAATCCTCCTGTTTGTTTGTATGGTGAGGATGGTGGTCTTATGAGGATAAGCTGAAAGGATGACCCAATTTTGACAAACGAGGTGTCATTATATACGTCAAAGTGTCGCTATAATGGGTATTTTAATTTAAAAAACATACATTGGCGACAATATCAAAAATTGCAGTCGGTTTATCAAAATTTCCTTTTAGTCACAAGAAATAATAAAATCGCCGTAGCAGGTCTACAGACGCTGATGGGTCGTACACAGATTTAGGTTATTGTTTTTTCTGTGGTCACACCGGAATTTAACGTTTTTAAGGCCTAATTTTCTGGCTAAGCCCATTCCCGCATAAACGGCGTCAGGACTGTTTTAGACCTATCATATAAAAACATCATTAGTTAAAAGCTTGTGTGCATAATACAAGCTTTTAACTATTGACCACAGCAAAGACAACTTTTATTTTCAAGAGTGTGTATGACCCTGATATTTTATAAATTAATAGTTAATGGTATTTTTTTCGAAAATTAATAAAACTGATTTTCTGTGATGCCTCGGTTATATCTGACAAAAAGCTTTGGGAAGGCTACCAAGGCGACCTGATGGTAAGGCATTTCATTGGCTATCTTATCCTTTACATGTTCTATTGCTCTCCTCGGTGTGACAGGCAGCCCGCAAGCTCCATAAGTTTTGACTGGCCGTTGTGACGTTGTAACGGCGTCACGAACAAAATTGTCGGTCGTTCAAAAAGACCAGCCTGAGATTTGGGCGGGCGGGAAGCAATCTTCGACTCCCTCATTCACTGAATCGATGAACAAGGGTCGAGGATGCCGTAATTTTATAACTGTGTTTGGCTTTTTGGAGACAACTGGATAAAAAGGTTTATGCATTTTTTGTGAGATATAAAGGGTGAAGGGTAAAAATATCGTGTCTTTAAATATAATATTTTTGTGATACAGTAGACAAAATGTAGAAACACTAACCAAATGAAAATAAACACTAAAAAGCTAAGACTAAAAAAATCCCTGTGGCATTGTATCGAAGATGCTGGCAGCAATTCCTCACTGAATAGTTCAACTAATGCGTTGACTGAGGAAACTGCCAGCTCTTCGGTCTCTAGTAACGTCAATAAGCTTTTTCAAAGTTTCTTTGAAGAGGGTTAGAGCGCTAGGACCCCACGGACCAAGGATCTCGGCGCGGAATGGATTAACAATAAGCTCTGGGGCGAAATCACTCTACTTGCCAACATTAACCTCATGAGACCCAGTGTGCCATAGGAAGTGCATAACCAAGGCATTTTAACGAGTATAAATTCCATTTTACATACATAAATACATAACATCACGCCTTCATTCCCAGAGTGGGGTAGGCAGAGCTACAGAATTACCAACAACTCTAAAAAGACTTGTTGATAATTCTGTAACCACATTTTGCACAATCAGGCCAAGAAGTTTACTAGTGTATTAGTGACAGGTTGCAAGCCCATCGCCTAACAATACTACAAGCCCTTATTCCCTGAGTCGCCTCTTACGACATCCACGGGAAGACATGGAGTGGCACTATTCTAACCCGGCAACCACTCGGACTATAAAGTCCATTTTAAATTGTTACAAAATTGAAAATGGCATTTAAGAGCAAAGGTATTTTAACTTTATTTCCTTACTGGTAGATTCAAATTCCCATTAAGAAAATCTCCGTTTGTGGTGTGATGGGCCTCACGAGGTTAAGGCTTTCAGCCGCTTCAGCTGCCGCACCAGCTCTATTAGAGTTCCTGACGGGGCTAGCGTTACAGTTACTTCCTGAATCCTGACAATATTATTGTCATAAAAGCCGAGAGTCCTGAACCTTCGCTTGATTTAAGGTCTAATTATTGTAACTGTTTTTAGCTAGAACAAAATTGATTTTAGCGGTAAATACAATACAATACAATACAATACAAATACTCTTTATTGAACACCAAAAATTAAAAAAAAAAAACAGAACATGGAACAGTACATTTAAATCATAGGTATACAACAGGCGGTCTTACCGCTAAATAGCGATCTCTTCCAGACAACCTTGTAAGAGAAATAACTGAGGACACAAATTCATGGCAGGCGGTGTAAACTAATTCGTTTAAAACTCAAACTAAATAGCTACAAGAAACAATTAAATTATTTCAATTTTGAATTTAGAACTATTTATAAATAGACTAAATATAAAAACATAAAGTAAATAATTGAATAAATACATACTAAATACATAATAATTATACATCTATATAATATATACATACATAAATCCTCCAAAACAGCCAAACAATGACAACAGACGAAGCTTGAGATAGAACAAAGAAAAAAGTAAGGGAGATAATAGAAAAACTACGGAAGTGATAGAAAATGATCCTTTAGCTTGCTTTTAAAAATGGCAACAGACTTAGTACGTCGTACCTCCACAGGCAAAGCATTCCATAACCTGATCGCCTTGATGGTAAAAGAATTTGTGTAAAATTTAGAGGAAGAAAAAGGAACTGACAAGAGAAGGCTTTGGGACGCTCTAATAGATTTAAAATAAATAAATATTAAATAAATATTGTGTACTTCATAAAATACACTCGAATTTTTTCGGATGAATTTATTTGCGTAGTGTCAGGACTTAAAGTGATGTACTGACCCCAAGTCAGCCAGCATATGTATAAATATATAGATATATATAGGGTATAATTTTTTTTGCTTACATAATCATAAATTATATATCGTCACTTATTATAAATAGGAGGCGTAGGACTTGTCTGATCATATAAAGTTATAAATATGGTTACGAGAGATGATACTGGGTTTTTAAACAATAGAATAGGTCAGATGTGTACTTAAATATTAGTACAATATGTCGACGTATTCAAATATATAAGTTATAAAGCTTAAAACATATAAATGGCGAAATGGTGATATGAAAAACCACTTTGGTACTTTGTCGCTTTAACGTTATGTTTGAGCTACCATATTAATTTGTTAGAAGCGTTGGGGCGACGGGGTACAGTTGCGTTGCGGCTATATTTAGCGAAATAAAGTAGGGTAGTTATAAAGCCTAAACCAATTAACTGGCGAGGCGGCGATAAGAATAGACACGTTGGTGCTTTGTCGCTTTAACGTTATGTTTGAACTGTCATACTAATTTGTTACGGGAATCAGAGCGATAGGGTACGATGATGTTGTTTGCTTGTAAGAAAATAAAAGAAGGTAGTTAGAAAGAGCGGGATTATGCGGGTATAGAATGTTATTATGGATATGCCTTGACAAATCGGTTTATACATTTATCGTTTACTTTTATAAAGCTTGAAATAATTTATAACAATATTAAAGATTGGAAAAAAAGGAAAGATGAATGATTAAATAATCGTAGGAGCGTATAAAAATATCCATGGTATCTTCTTGTTAGCTCAGGTCCATACAAACAGTTAAACAGTAATCAGTACGCAGAACATAATCAAGAATACCTAAAATAGATAATTAATGAACACAGGTTGCAAAATAAAAGTACCTCTTCCTTCTTTTCTTACCTATTTAATCTCGATTCCATTAGAACATATATTATATTTGTTTGGTTGATTGCCGGGTCGCTATATAACAATAAGTACCTAATCTCAGGAAAAGTTGTTTATGTTATTTAGCAAATATAAGAAGAAGTAGGGTTTAACAACCTTTTATGTAATTGGACACGGAATTAAGGAAGGACAAATTATCTGGCTCGGTTACATAGGTACTAAATATTCAGATTATAATTGCGCTTGTCCATACTAAACTTACGTAATCTGTTGGAAGCAAGAGCGACCAGTATAAAGAGAACTAACGAGACGTTGTTGGGACGTTTTTACGTTTTAACTCGTTATTGGGACTATGGGGAATCGTTACGGGGACCCTTTTCCGTTATTGGTACGGGTCTAGGTTTTCTGGTCGCTGAATGTTAGGGTCGGTGGGGGGAATGGTTCGAGTATAAAACGGGTGGAGGGAAAAAAAGAGGGAATTAGCACGACGCGGGACGGAGAGGACGGAGGAGCTTCGCTAATATTTGATTGAAAGTTCTGAGTGCTTGGATGGGGAATCGGGACCTGTTGGGTGAGTGTGCCTCTGCTGAACCAAGGCCCCTTTAGTGCTGCTATTTTTATAGCAGTCCGGAATCTGAGTCTGGATTTCGGGTAGCGGAGTGTCCTTTTATAGTGTGGGCTGATAGGGCTTCTTTAGGAGCTCGGGCGGGCAGTTAGGGCGTGCAGCTGTGCTGTTTGTGGTCTCTCGGAATGTAGGGCTGGGGAGTTGGGGAGGGGTTCCTTTTGATGTGTTTTATTTTTTGTGTTGTGTTAGAAGGGGAATGTGCACGAATCAATTACATCTAACAATACAATTGGCTATTTACTATCGTTCCTTAATGATTATGTACAGGCATTTGACCTTCCAACAAACATGAAAGCATTGTGACTGTTTGCAGTGTAATCATGATTGGATTTTGAATTAATAACTCCAGGATGAAGTATCAAAGAAGTGAACCGTATTATGTTACTATAAAGTAATAATTGAAGTTCGTGCACATGTCCTATGAATTTGCTTGGATTTTGATGTTATTTTGTGTAGTAAATATGCTGTGATTTGTGTTTTGTTGACCTATATTTTATTGTTGTTTTGTGCGGGAGGGGAATGTGTACATTTCATTACAGTTGGCAAAATGTTTAATTCTATCCAATTATTATTTAATGTTGCAAAGGAGAGCAATATTAAAGTGTAGAAGTTGGACCTTCCAATCATCAAATAGGAATTGCAGTAGGCTTTAATTAATTTTGATCTAACTTGTTATATTTGTTGATACAGGCTGGAATGTCTGAGATATTAACCTCATAATCTCAATGTTGTAAAAATGCTTATGTTGTGCATGTGCCCTTTTAATAGCTCCACGGTAAGGTGAGTGGTTTTTGAAATTTAAACTGTGATATATTAATCTCATATTAGCGATTTCTGCTTTAGTTGGGAATATCATTTTGGTGCGACAAAATAGTTTAATGGAAGCAATATGTTCAGACTTAAATTCGGTTATTGAAGTGTCAGCCGAGAGGCGAAATGGTCAGTAATTAATTGGTACAAAGAGACTGGAGGTAAACTCAGCTGAGACTTCTCCACTAGGATCAATCTAGGTGGGGCAGAGAATGTTTGAGAGCTTCCTTGTGTGTCACCTTTATCCTTTTTGACATATAGGTCACTTGACCTTTACTGCAGGAATTGTTTGTGAAAGGGGATTGGGAAGTATGATTAATAAATCTGGGATGCCTGAAAGGAGTAAGAATATGGGAGTGCCAGCGTCTATGGTAGTGTTCTGGTATTTTATTCAGGAACCAATACATTGTTGTAGAACTTTATTCAGCAGCTGTTCATATATTTTCAATATGCATTCAGGGTTGGGTACCATGTAGTGGGATTTGATTCCGCGGATGCTCCTGCATTTTCAATAAACAAGCAGAGTCCTGAAACAAATTGGTTAAATTATTTTCAAGTCATTTCAGGAGAAGGTTTCTAGTTATATGCCTACCATAACAATTGTTTTAATAACGGGACCATTTACATATTTAACTAGTAGATGTTATCATAGATAGTACATTATTTACTCATAAAAGCTATAGGTAATACCTAGCTCTGGTTTTCCCAAAGAAATAACATTAAGTACCGTTTCAGATACCTTTTAATTGAAACAATGATTATTTATGGGCTTTAGAGTACTAAAACAGAAACAACAGGAAAGGGTTGTAGTTAACTTTCACGGAGAAGAGTTAAGCCTGAGATTCTGCATTCGGTTTGTAAGATTATTAATAACAAGGGGTTCCAATTTACAGTTAAATATTAAGTAGTTATTATAGCAAATAGGGGTTTTTATATACTTACATTTGGCATTAGTATTAGTTGTATATCAGGAGACCACAAGGTCGAACAAAGGGTACAATTATTATTATGTATTCAGTGATACTGGGATTCGGGGCTTGTTTGATTCAAAACGTATAAATGGATTACTGAAATAAATTTGGGAGGTTATGATTCTTAAAATTAACAACGAAGTAATAGGTGTTAACCTACTTTCAGAAGAAGGTTTTATCAAAACATAAGTGCCTAGATATTATATTCATATGAAAGAAGCTATTTTTCGACAGTCGATTAAAAATATCTAGTCCATTAATAACACTATAAGTAAAGGCTTTAGTTTGGTAGATTGTTGAAATGTTCGAAGTGAACAAATAGGCATAGGGTATTTACTTATTTTAGGGCGAAGTAGAAATGCTTAACGAGTGTATTTACTAACCTGTACTGATGTTTCACTTATAACCTTTTATGTGAAATCCAGGCGTGAATCAGAGTAGGGAACTTGCTTTGCTTGATTTGTGTCCGGGTGAATAGCGCTGGGTGTACTATCCAATTAGGTACAAGAAATTCGTTAACGAAGTATAAGATTATTAAGTAGATTTTATTATATGTATAGATTACATAAGTTAAGACTTGTTTTATCCCAGAGGGAAAGGCAAAGGACATAACATAAGTTAAGAGTCTACAGGTTATTTGAGGGTTTTAAGGTGAACAGGATGGGGATAAGGCAAAGGGGTATTTTTTAATTCAGCCAAGCGGAACTCATTATTTCCCGAGTTCTAAAATTAGAATAGATTTAGGTAGTAATAACTTGATCAAAGCTAAGCAGGTAGGAAGTAAATAGAAGGATAATTACCGAAATATCATTAAAAAAATCTATTTGTTCAATAGTTTACGCGAAGTCTAAACAAAAAACCCAAAATAGACTAGTGCTTTATTTGATCATAGAATCCCTTAGTAGTCTGTGATTAGTTGCGCGTCTCACAGAATAAGTACAAGAACTTATTCTGTGGCGCGTCTATTGTACCTTCACAGACTATTGTAATGTACAGGTTTAAGGACTAGGCTTTTAGCCAATTTATATAAGTAGGAATAAATTATATAGTTATTTAGTTATTTGGCACTGCATACATAATGTCAGTTCGATACTTGACCAAAGACTTAGAGCATTGGAAACGATTAATTTTGCATCTCTTGCGTAAAGATATTTAGAGAAATACATTTGAGTCAGTTCAAATCTAGACCAAAGATTAATGTTTATATCATAATGATAAGAATTCAGTAGGTTTAATAATTAAAGAAATAAAGTTTTGAGTTCGAATTTAGGATAAGGTTAGCGAGGCTAGATTTTATAGTTGCGATTTTAGAATTTACATTATCGTTGGCAAATATTCATTGTGAATCCAACTTTAGGAGGTTGCGAATGTTGGATGTTGGATAATTATCTATGATTATGATGATTTTGTATGTAACATTAAGTAAATGAAAATTATGATAAGTTTGTTATACCTAATTTAGGTTTTATAGAATAGTAATTATGAAGTTTACTTTAAATCGGTTCGGTTCGTTATCAAAGATTTTGAGGTTAAATCATGTTTATATTTATAAGTAACTACAGGAAATAATGATACTGAGTTCAGAATTTGAATAGTGATATTGAGATTAATTTATATCTCTTAATAGCTTACAATCCAAGGGATTAATTATGAATCAGGTTCGAGGCTTGGTTTTATGTGATGTAATAACTACTTGTAGAGTTTGGAAGGAATTAGGAAATAAATTGTGTGAATACCTAGGATGCAATTACGAAGCGAACGTAATCGCTGACTAAAGTCGTTGTGAATCCGGCTTTAGGAAACCGTGAATGTCGTACGTTAAAATAAATCGCATGGTTCGTGAAGTAAAAATCGATAGACAGGCTAGAATTAGGCATGTATGTATCAGTATGTAGAATTATATGTACGAGTATGTAGAAGGGAACTCTGGAGTTATTATTCAGTCGTATGAAATCGCGTATGTATGTTTGTTTGTCGTACCGTTCAGAATTTGGAGGTTTTATATGAAACCAATACTAGTTAAATCGTCTTGTGAAAAATGTGTCAGGAATTATATAAATAATTCATGATCAATATGTATGTAGTATGTTGGATACAATTTGGAGGAAACCAACACCTTAAATATTGCTCCCGTTACACTATAGGTAGATAAGACACGAATCGATAAAATATACTTATATGAAATTTTGAAAGGAGGCATTTAGACTTTAGGGAGAATGAGAGGTAGTTCGTTCATATTTGTTGGCAGTCCCAATATCGATAAATATGATTTAGGAATCAAGGTTAATTTATGATATAACTTAATAAGTACGACAGATGTTGATGAATGCTTTAATTACTACTGCTTAACGATAGTTATGTCAATGGATTGGCTAAAGTAGGTATATATATAATAAGTAGTAGGATGATGAATTTGTACATGCGGCCTTGGAGCTACGATTAAATCGGGTATACTAGATTTGCAGCTGGCGTAATTCCGACATTATGATCAAGCTTAGTTTGACTAAGCTTGTTTCTGTTTATTTTAAACAAAGAGCCATGTGATTTTTGTTCGTTCGTCTGTCTGTAAACGTTGGTATATGTAAACGGGAGTTATAAACAAATTATTATTTTATAAAAGGGGTTTTATGGAATATGATACGCCGACTTTATGAACAAGTTTAGTTTTACTAAGCCAGTTCCTGTTAATCTTAGGCAAAGAGCCATGTGATTTTTGTTCGTTCGTCTGTCTGTAAAAGTTGGTATGTGTAAATGGAAGTTATAACAATTATTATTTCATAAAAACGGTTTATAGGGAATATGTTACAGTATATTTGGATTCGATCCATTGCTAAGGTAGCAAGGAGAGAGTGAAATTTGGTATCAGAATGATTATATAATTTGAGTCCAAGTGAGATAGTGAGTGAAGTTCAATCATATTATTACAGGTTAACATTTCAGTTGGAAGTTTTTATTTTTGTTTATAACGTTAAAGTCCGAACTATGGTATTTATAGATTAAAACCATAGATAAAGAAATTCTT
Organism: Acleris holmiana; assembly: GCA_949316455.1. Lineage (NCBI taxonomy): Eukaryota > Metazoa > Arthropoda > Insecta > Lepidoptera > Tortricidae > Acleris > Acleris holmiana. Next base: position 2,782,247 of record OX438771.1, on the reverse strand, counting down.
ACGTTTTTTGGATTTGTTATATCGAAATATTGAGTCATTGAAAATATTTACAATACTTAATTGGTTGTCACGAATTCAATGAAACAAAATTTCGAGTTTTACCTTTAAATGACTCCGGGCTGGTGGTATAAATTGAAGAATGCCGTGAATGCAGTGTTAATAAGTCGCATAGTTTGATATCGAGTTATTGTTCAATTATCATTTTAGTCAACATTTGGTTGTCAATTACAAACTAATGTAATATAAGAATTGGACAAATGATTCGCCCGTTACACGAGTGATAATTTAGCGGCAATTTATCGGCTCTTGGCTATGGAATGGGCGGCTGCTGCTTGCAGGGTCGACAATTCATAGTTGATCCGTATTGGGCTAGGTTGTCTCTTGGTGAACGTGGGTATTACAAAAGTCTCTTCTAAAGGGCGCTAGATCAGGTAGGAATCTTTGCCTAGTGGACCTGATTCTTTTGGAGGCGCCCTCCCAAGTATAGGCTGTGGAGATGAGGCCCTTACTTCAAAGCTGTGGAAACGAGGCTGAGGTGGCATCCATTATGTACCAGCAAAAACTAGGTCCTTTGATTATGCTCTCGAATTTAGATGGCTTTAGGGGAGACTCACTAGTTTTAATAGTAGCGACATTATATCACCATCCCGGTTCAGTTCAACGCGGCCCTTGGGGTAGGATCTCTCTTGGGGAGACCTGACTAACCTACACAGACATTACTAACCTTGTAAGTGGGACAGCAACTCTTGCTTTGGGTGGAGCGGTGCCCCGTCAGGTTGTCGAGCCGCACAGGGGCAGGCGGATGATGCCTAAGTGTAATGGCTAGGAGGGGCCTGCCCTTCTCTTTGTATTTATTTACAAAAGGGACCCATAGGGAATTAGTTATCTCCTTCTGTTCCATTAATCAAGAAAACTTACATCTACATTAAAAGAACTAGCAGTTTCACAATCTATCTCACTTCGGATACGAAATTATGAAAGATTAATTGAATTTGAAGCTTAGGACTATAGTTATTAAGATTATTAAACTTTAGGAAGTTCATACAAAATTGAGCTTTACTGTATGTGAAAGATTTATTATAATACTAGGACATTCGAACAACATTTCCTATTCAAACTTGAATAAATTAATTAGATGGGTTAAGTTAGTAACTTTGCTGACACATTAATATGTTTATCTTAGGTCGAACATAGGGCATGTTTATTATGGATGGATTCACACAGTAGGGAAATAAGAAAGATTGTAAGATGAATTGTTGAATCAAATATTATCTAAGTAAAGTTAGGTACCTATTAGATTATAATGGAATATATAAAATTAGGTAGGTAATATACAGTAGAAGCCTCTGAATTAGTAAATTAAAGTTAATGTTTCCTAAACCTTTCCAACACACCTCGAGTATTCCTTAAACGAACTGGTTACACACGGGTTTAACTTGGGGTCCTACCTTTATATAACTAGATGATCACGCTGGCCAATTATTTTATAAGTAGATATTTATTTATTTATATTTATTTATATATTTATTTATGTTATGCGACTCACTCTTGACTGCTGTGGGGTCGGTATCGTTACATTTGGTGCCGTGAGTGACCAGGATTAGATTCTGGGTCACTATGGCTAAATTTTAATAGGCTTTGGCTGGGTTTTACGGAGATCCGTAAGGAAATCTTATGAAGCTCGGTCCTAGCCTACATTTGATGTTCGTGAAATGGAGTGGGTCGAAAAAGGTGTGTTGGAGAGGTCATTTATTCTGTATTTGCTACTTCTGTCAGGTTTGAAATAAAATATCACACACACTTATTTTAATTTAATTTATTTGCGGTTATTCAGTAGGATTTATTAGGTTAAATAATATTTGGTGTATTATCGTATAGGTATAAAGGATAGTAAAAACTTTCGAGTGCGGCTGATAAAGGGTTGGCAAAGTCTGGTTTAGATTGAGAAGACCAATGTTTACATGTCCCTGCAGCGGGAAGGTCTTTTAATTTGGGAAAATCCTATCAGCGCGATGTAGGAAATCACTTTACCGTTAAAGTGACTTCCATTGTGCGACTTAGAACTAATTACTTAAATAAGTGACTTTCTGGCCTTAGATCTTCCGTGTGGGGTTAGATGGCGTTAGTAGTCGACTGTTATAAGGAGTAATTATTAGACTCCCACAGACGATTTAACAGGGTTAGATTATTTATAAAACTTGAAACTATAGTTAGGGATTAAACGGAAAAGGAAAGGCTAGTACAACTTAAGAAACGTTGTAGAATTAGAGATTTTCTAGGTGGGGTTTAGGAATTAAAATAGTTAACTAATCTGGGGGGTGAGTTCACTTATGAATTAACTTTAAGGGAGTTTTAAGTAGGTTTAGGTTAAAATCCTTGTTTCTATACTAGTATTATAAGTGCGAGAGTGGACCCTGGTTGTTAGTTTGGTTGATGTGTTTTGCGGGAAAGCGGCTGTGCCGGTTTCGTTGGAATATATTGAAATTTGGGAGTTTAGCTTGGGTTCCGTCGAAGTTCATAGGCTACGCGATTCCCTCGAGATCCGTGGTAGACGAGGTTGCACGGATGAGGTCAGTTAGCAGTTCTTGTAAAAATTTGATAGGTTATAGCGGGTTTAAGGATTTAGTTAATTGTATGGTTAGGGGGGTGAACTTGAACCCTAGTCTAACCTATTGTTAGTTAAAGTAGTATAAGGTGTTAGTTTAATTGTTGTAAATGGATTAGCGCTTCATAGGTGTTTTAGAAATTAAAATATTACGTATTTCGGGGGGTGAACATTTGCTCGGAAAGTTCGCAAAGTATAGGTAGTTATAATTAAAATAAAGGTCGGTACTTATGAACAAATGATATATCGAATTTGGGTGGAATTCAGTTACTCTTGATTATTATAAGTAAAATACGGAAAATTAAGCACATTAGGTTTGCTTAAGTCTACTTTATCAGATGTAAACATAATATGTTGACTTAGGTATATCTATCCTATCTTTATATTAATTCTATGTTATGGTTACATGTACAAAATACAACTTATTATAATATAGGTTTAACTATGAAATTAGGGAGGTTAAAATTTAGTACGATAAACAGAAGGTTAGGTTAAATTAGGTTGGGATGCTTAACATTTTTTTTATTACATATTTCAAAAGAATACATATATTTATTCAAAGACCATTATGGGGTACTTAACTTATTCAAAATATCTTACTCGTTTCATTATTTTAATAACCAGATATTGAAATACTATTATGGAAGTTGGGAAAATGAAATAGGTAAATCTTTCAATGTTGATCTTTATTAAACAATAACAATTTATTTCCCCGTTTTAATTGCCAAGAATGACCTTTATTTGGTTGAACAAAGAGTGGACGCTTATAAACTGTGTTAATTGTCTTAATTACTTTAGTACAATAGGTCACTATAGTTGTGGGAGAGAATTAATAAATTAGTATTAAGCATTAGGATAGTCAGGTAGGTTGAATAGAGAAAGAAAAAAAAAAAGTTTTATCCAATCTTTAAGCCTATAAATTTCGGTAAAGCATAGTAAATTATATTTTAGAGTTGAATGCGAATGCGCGGGAATAATTGACTGAATAAGTATAGCTGCTTGGATATGTATAGGTATGTGTGTTGGACATAATGTTTGTTTGGGTTGAAGTGGGATTTACTTGTGATATTGAAAATATACAAATATGTATGAATTACATAAGTGTGTATGTAGGGTTGTAGTAGAAGATTTGTTGGATGGATGATAGGGAAAGTAAGGTGTCAAATTAGTAGCAAATAACAGTCTGAGTAGGTAAAATAGAAGTCGGCATAATTTAGATACTCAATCTGTAGTATCTAACTATATTGAGTAATAAAAGGGTCGTTGAATTTTTAATTGTACTAGGTAACTATAAAATAAGTATATCAACAATAGTGTATACTAACGCGGTAAGATAAAATTTATATTTTGGTTTTATTAGATTGACCACGAGGCACTCTAGAGAAAAAAATAAATAAAGCACAGTAAGGAAAAAAAAAAAGAAGAGGATTTTAAGTTAAAGAATAGGTAGGTAGGAATGGGGAGGTATACATATTTATACATGGTTTGAATTTTGCGTTTATGTAGGATCCTATAAGTAGATTTGGTCTTATTAATTGTGCGTCTTCTACGAAATCCGAAAATTATTAAGGCCAAAGGGGGGTGATGTACTGACCCCAAGTCAGCCAGCATATGTATAAATATATAGATATATATAGGGTATAATTTTTTTTGCTTACATAATCATAAATTATATATCGTCACTTATTATAAATAGGAGGCGTAGGACTTGTCTGATCATATAAAGTTATAAATATGGTTACGAGAGATGATACTGGGTTTTTAAACAATAGAATAGGTCAGATGTGTACTTAAATATTAGTACAATATGTCGACGTATTCAAATATATAAGTTATAAAGCTTAAAACATATAAATGGCGAAATGGTGATATGAAAAACCACTTTGGTACTTTGTCGCTTTAACGTTATGTTTGAGCTACCATATTAATTTGTTAGAAGCGTTGGGGCGACGGGGTACAGTTGCGTTGCGGCTATATTTAGCGAAATAAAGTAGGGTAGTTATAAAGCCTAAACCAATTAACTGGCGAGGCGGCGATAAGAATAGACACGTTGGTGCTTTGTCGCTTTAACGTTATGTTTGAACTGTCATACTAATTTGTTACGGGAATCAGAGCGATAGGGTACGATGATGTTGTTTGCTTGTAAGAAAATAAAAGAAGGTAGTTAGAAAGAGCGGGATTATGCGGGTATAGAATGTTATTATGGATATGCCTTGACAAATCGGTTTATACATTTATCGTTTACTTTTATAAAGCTTGAAATAATTTATAACAATATTAAAGATTGGAAAAAAAGGAAAGATGAATGATTAAATAATCGTAGGAGCGTATAAAAATATCCATGGTATCTTCTTGTTAGCTCAGGTCCATACAAACAGTTAAACAGTAATCAGTACGCAGAACATAATCAAGAATACCTAAAATAGATAATTAATGAACACAGGTTGCAAAATAAAAGTACCTCTTCCTTCTTTTCTTACCTATTTAATCTCGATTCCATTAGAACATATATTATATTTGTTTGGTTGATTGCCGGGTCGCTATATAACAATAAGTACCTAATCTCAGGAAAAGTTGTTTATGTTATTTAGCAAATATAAGAAGAAGTAGGGTTTAACAACCTTTTATGTAATTGGACACGGAATTAAGGAAGGACAAATTATCTGGCTCGGTTACATAGGTACTAAATATTCAGATTATAATTGCGCTTGTCCATACTAAACTTACGTAATCTGTTGGAAGCAAGAGCGACCAGTATAAAGAGAACTAACGAGACGTTGTTGGGACGTTTTTACGTTTTAACTCGTTATTGGGACTATGGGGAATCGTTACGGGGACCCTTTTCCGTTATTGGTACGGGTCTAGGTTTTCTGGTCGCTGAATGTTAGGGTCGGTGGGGGGAATGGTTCGAGTATAAAACGGGTGGAGGGAAAAAAAGAGGGAATTAGCACGACGCGGGACGGAGAGGACGGAGGAGCTTCGCTAATATTTGATTGAAAGTTCTGAGTGCTTGGATGGGGAATCGGGACCTGTTGGGTGAGTGTGCCTCTGCTGAACCAAGGCCCCTTTAGTGCTGCTATTTTTATAGCAGTCCGGAATCTGAGTCTGGATTTCGGGTAGCGGAGTGTCCTTTTATAGTGTGGGCTGATAGGGCTTCTTTAGGAGCTCGGGCGGGCAGTTAGGGCGTGCAGCTGTGCTGTTTGTGGTCTCTCGGAATGTAGGGCTGGGGAGTTGGGGAGGGGTTCCTTTTGATGTGTTTTATTTTTTGTGTTGTGTTAGAAGGGGAATGTGCACGAATCAATTACATCTAACAATACAATTGGCTATTTACTATCGTTCCTTAATGATTATGTACAGGCATTTGACCTTCCAACAAACATGAAAGCATTGTGACTGTTTGCAGTGTAATCATGATTGGATTTTGAATTAATAACTCCAGGATGAAGTATCAAAGAAGTGAACCGTATTATGTTACTATAAAGTAATAATTGAAGTTCGTGCACATGTCCTATGAATTTGCTTGGATTTTGATGTTATTTTGTGTAGTAAATATGCTGTGATTTGTGTTTTGTTGACCTATATTTTATTGTTGTTTTGTGCGGGAGGGGAATGTGTACATTTCATTACAGTTGGCAAAATGTTTAATTCTATCCAATTATTATTTAATGTTGCAAAGGAGAGCAATATTAAAGTGTAGAAGTTGGACCTTCCAATCATCAAATAGGAATTGCAGTAGGCTTTAATTAATTTTGATCTAACTTGTTATATTTGTTGATACAGGCTGGAATGTCTGAGATATTAACCTCATAATCTCAATGTTGTAAAAATGCTTATGTTGTGCATGTGCCCTTTTAATAGCTCCACGGTAAGGTGAGTGGTTTTTGAAATTTAAACTGTGATATATTAATCTCATATTAGCGATTTCTGCTTTAGTTGGGAATATCATTTTGGTGCGACAAAATAGTTTAATGGAAGCAATATGTTCAGACTTAAATTCGGTTATTGAAGTGTCAGCCGAGAGGCGAAAATGGTCAGTAATTAATTGGTACAAAGAGACTGGAGGTAAACTCAGCTGAGACTTCTCCACTAGGATCAATCTAGGTGGGGCAGAGAATGTTTGAGAGCTTCCTTGTGTGTCACCTTTATCCTTTTTGACATATAGGTCACTTGACCTTTACTGCAGGAATTGTTTGTGAAAGGGGATTGGGAAGTATGATTAATAAATCTGGGATGCCTGAAAGGAGTAAGAATATGGGAGTGCCAGCGTCTATGGTAGTGTTCTGGTATTTTATTCAGGAACCAATACATTGTTGTAGAACTTTATTCAGCAGCTGTTCATATATTTTCAATATGCATTCAGGGTTGGGTACCATGTAGTGGGATTTGATTCCGCGGATGCTCCTGCATTTTCAATAAACAAGCAGAGTCCTGAAACAAATTGGTTAAATTATTTTCAAGTCATTTCAGGAGAAGGTTTCTAGTTATATGCCTACCATAACAATTGTTTTAATAACGGGACCATTTACATATTTAACTAGTAGATGTTATCATAGATAGTACATTATTTACTCATAAAAGCTATAGGTAATACCTAGCTCTGGTTTTCCCAAAGAAATAACATTAAGTACCGTTTCAGATACCTTTTAATTGAAACAATGATTATTTATGGGCTTTAGAGTACTAAAACAGAAACAACAGGAAAGGGTTGTAGTTAACTTTCACGGAGAAGAGTTAAGCCTGAGATTCTGCATTCGGTTTGTAAGATTATTAATAACAAGGGGTTCCAATTTACAGTTAAATATTAAGTAGTTATTATAGCAAATAGGGGTTTTTATATACTTACATTTGGCATTAGTATTAGTTGTATATCAGGAGACCACAAGGTCGAACAAAGGGTACAATTATTATTATGTATTCAGTGATACTGGGATTCGGGGCTTGTTTGATTCAAAACGTATAAATGGATTACTGAAATAAATTTGGGAGGTTATGATTCTTAAAATTAACAACGAAGTAATAGGTGTTAACCTACTTTCAGAAGAAGGTTTTATCAAAACATAAGTGCCTAGATATTATATTCATATGAAAGAAGCTATTTTTCGACAGTCGATTAAAAATATCTAGTCCATTAATAACACTATAAGTAAAGGCTTTAGTTTGGTAGATTGTTGAAATGTTCGAAGTGAACAAATAGGCATAGGGTATTTACTTATTTTAGGGCGAAGTAGAAATGCTTAACGAGTGTATTTACTAACCTGTACTGATGTTTCACTTATAACCTTTTATGTGAAATCCAGGCGTGAATCAGAGTAGGGAACTTGCTTTGCTTGATTTGTGTCCGGGTGAATAGCGCTGGGTGTACTATCCAATTAGGTACAAGAAATTCGTTAACGAAGTATAAGATTATTAAGTAGATTTTATTATATGTATAGATTACATAAGTTAAGACTTGTTTTATCCCAGAGGGAAAGGCAAAGGACATAACATAAGTTAAGAGTCTACAGGTTATTTGAGGGTTTTAAGGTGAACAGGATGGGGATAAGGCAAAGGGGTATTTTTTAATTCAGCCAAGCGGAACTCATTATTTCCCGAGTTCTAAAATTAGAATAGATTTAGGTAGTAATAACTTGATCAAAGCTAAGCAGGTAGGAAGTAAATAGAAGGATAATTACCGAAATATCATTAAAAAAATCTATTTGTTCAATAGTTTACGCGAAGTCTAAACAAAAAACCCAAAATAGACTAGTGCTTTATTTGATCATAGAATCCCTTAGTAGTCTGTGATTAGTTGCGCGTCTCACAGAATAAGTACAAGAACTTATTCTGTGGCGCGTCTATTGTACCTTCACAGACTATTGTAATGTACAGGTTTAAGGACTAGGCTTTTAGCCAATTTATATAAGTAGGAATAAATTATATAGTTATTTAGTTATTTGGCACTGCATACATAATGTCAGTTCGATACTTGACCAAAGACTTAGAGCATTGGAAACGATTAATTTTGCATCTCTTGCGTAAAGATATTTAGAGAAATACATTTGAGTCAGTTCAAATCTAGACCAAAGATTAATGTTTATATCATAATGATAAGAATTCAGTAGGTTTAATAATTAAAGAAATAAAGTTTTGAGTTCGAATTTAGGATAAGGTTAGCGAGGCTAGATTTTATAGTTGCGATTTTAGAATTTACATTATCGTTGGCAAATATTCATTGTGAATCCAACTTTAGGAGGTTGCGAATGTTGGATGTTGGATAATTATCTATGATTATGATGATTTTGTATGTAACATTAAGTAAATGAAAATTATGATAAGTTTGTTATACCTAATTTAGGTTTTATAGAATAGTAATTATGAAGTTTACTTTAAATCGGTTCGGTTCGTTATCAAAGATTTTGAGGTTAAATCATGTTTATATTTATAAGTAACTACAGGAAATAATGATACTGAGTTCAGAATTTGAATAGTGATATTGAGATTAATTTATATCTCTTAATAGCTTACAATCCAAGGGATTAATTATGAATCAGGTTCGAGGCTTGGTTTTATGTGATGTAATAACTACTTGTAGAGTTTGGAAGGAATTAGGAAATAAATTGTGTGAATACCTAGGATGCAATTACGAAGCGAACGTAATCGCTGACTAAAGTCGTTGTGAATCCGGCTTTAGGAAACCGTGAATGTCGTACGTTAAAATAAATCGCATGGTTCGTGAAGTAAAAATCGATAGACAGGCTAGAATTAGGCATGTATGTATCAGTATGTAGAATTATATGTACGAGTATGTAGAAGGGAACTCTGGAGTTATTATTCAGTCGTATGAAATCGCGTATGTATGTTTGTTTGTCGTACCGTTCAGAATTTGGAGGTTTTATATGAAACCAATACTAGTTAAATCGTCTTGTGAAAAATGTGTCAGGAATTATATAAATAATTCATGATCAATATGTATGTAGTATGTTGGATACAATTTGGAGGAAACCAACACCTTAAATATTGCTCCCGTTACACTATAGGTAGATAAGACACGAATCGATAAAATATACTTATATGAAATTTTGAAAGGAGGCATTTAGACTTTAGGGAGAATGAGAGGTAGTTCGTTCATATTTGTTGGCAGTCCCAATATCGATAAATATGATTTAGGAATCAAGGTTAATTTATGATATAACTTAATAAGTACGACAGATGTTGATGAATGCTTTAATTACTACTGCTTAACGATAGTTATGTCAATGGATTGGCTAAAGTAGGTATATATATAATAAGTAGTAGGATGATGAATTTGTACATGCGGCCTTGGAGCTACGATTAAATCGGGTATACTAGATTTGCAGCTGGCGTAATTCCGACATTATGATCAAGCTTAGTTTGACTAAGCTTGTTTCTGTTTATTTTAAACAAAGAGCCATGTGATTTTTGTTCGTTCGTCTGTCTGTAAACGTTGGTATATGTAAACGGGAGTTATAAACAAATTATTATTTTATAAAAGGGGTTTTATGGAATATGATACGCCGACTTTATGAACAAGTTTAGTTTTACTAAGCCAGTTCCTGTTAATCTTAGGCAAAGAGCCATGTGATTTTTGTTCGTTCGTCTGTCTGTAAAAGTTGGTATGTGTAAATGGAAGTTATAACAATTATTATTTCATAAAAACGGTTTATAGGGAATATGTTACAGTATATTTGGATTCGATCCATTGCTAAGGTAGCAAGGAGAGAGTGAAATTTGGTATCAGAATGATTATATAATTTGAGTCCAAGTGAGATAGTGAGTGAAGTTCAATCATATTATTACAGGTTAACATTTCAGTTGGAAGTTTTTATTTTTGTTTATAACGTTAAAGTCCGAACTATGGTATTTATAGATTAAAACCATAGATAAAGAAATTCTTACGTTTTTTGGATTTGTTATATCGAAATATTGAGTCATTGAAAATATTTACAATACTTAATTGGTTGTCACGAATTCAATGAAACAAAATTTCGAGTTTTACCTTTAAATGACTCCGGGCTGGTGGTATAAATTGAAGAATGCCGTGAATGCAGTGTTAATAAGTCGCATAGTTTGATATCGAGTTATTGTTCAATTATCATTTTAGTCAACATTTGGTTGTCAATTACAAACTAATGTAATATAAGAATTGGACAAATGATTCGCCCGTTACACGAGTGATAATTTAGCGGCAATTTATCGGCTCTTGGCTATGGAATGGGCGGCTGCTGCTTGCAGGGTCGACAATTCATAGTTGATCCGTATTGGGCTAGGTTGTCTCTTGGTGAACGTGGGTATTACAAAAGTCTCTTCTAAAGGGCGCTAGATCAGGTAGGAATCTTTGCCTAGTGGACCTGATTCTTTTGGAGGCGCCCTCCCAAGTATAGGCTGTGGAGATGAGGCCCTTACTTCAAAGCTGTGGAAACGAGGCTGAGGTGGCATCCATTATGTACCAGCAAAAACTAGGTCCTTTGATTATGCTCTCGAATTTAGATGGCTTTAGGGGAGACTCACTAGTTTTAATAGTAGCGACATTATATCACCATCCCGGTTCAGTTCAACGCGGCCCTTGGGGTAGGATCTCTCTTGGGGAGACCTGACTAACCTACACAGACATTACTAACCTTGTAAGTGGGACAGCAACTCTTGCTTTGGGTGGAGCGGTGCCCCGTCAGGTTGTCGAGCCGCACAGGGGCAGGCGGATGATGCCTAAGTGTAATGGCTAGGAGGGGCCTGCCCTTCTCTTTGTATTTATTTACAAAAGGGACCCATAGGGAATTAGTTATCTCCTTCTGTTCCATTAATCAAGAAAACTTACATCTACATTAAAAGAACTAGCAGTTTCACAATCTATCTCACTTCGGATACGAAATTATGAAAGATTAATTGAATTTGAAGCTTAGGACTATAGTTATTAAGATTATTAAACTTTAGGAAGTTCATACAAAATTGAGCTTTACTGTATGTGAAAGATTTATTATAATACTAGGACATTCGAACAACATTTCCTATTCAAACTTGAATAAATTAATTAGATGGGTTAAGTTAGTAACTTTGCTGACACATTAATATGTTTATCTTAGGTCGAACATAGGGCATGTTTATTATGGATGGATTCACACAGTAGGGAAATAAGAAAGATTGTAAGATGAATTGTTGAATCAAATATTATCTAAGTAAAGTTAGGTACCTATTAGATTATAATGGAATATATAAAATTAGGTAGGTAATATACAGTAGAAGCCTCTGAATTAGTAAATTAAAGTTAATGTTTCCTAAACCTTTCCAACACACCTCGAGTATTCCTTAAACGAACTGGTTACACACGGGTTTAACTTGGGGTCCTACCTTTATATAACTAGATGATCACGCTGGCCAATTATTTTATAAGTAGATATTTATTTATTTATATTTATTTATATATTTATTTATGTTATGCGACTCACTCTTGACTGCTGTGGGGTCGGTATCGTTACAGTGAGATCTATTTCGTTCTTTATAAAGGATGCAAGGATCCAGGAGGTTAAGTAGGGTATTAAGCATCGTTATATAGCTTTGGTGTTTTTGGTTCGCGTGCACGCAAACAATTGCTTACTTGTACGTTGCAGATTTGCATCAATATGTCTTGTGCATGGCTCGGCAAAAAAGAGTATGACGTCGTGATAGGTAGATCTAGTCAAATGAAAAGTACCACCTAAGCACTGAAATGGTTTTGTGTAACTAATATTTTGTAATTTCACTCAAACCGGCAGCCTCATTTTTTCCGAAACACCCTGGTTATTAAAATAAAAGATGCGATGTCAATAATCGAGATATGTGTTTGTGTTGTTCAAATTATAAATACGTCTGAATGTGTCGAAAAACTTTCTTCTTTAAATTTGCATTATCTAGTTCGCCTGTTTTATCTATTCTCTTAACAATGGATAATTAACTTTTTCGAATGGTCGAACACGAACTTATAAGAGCTAGTTTAATGCTACCTATTTGAAATACTGCCCTACTAAGACAAATGGTAGTATGTCAGACAAAAGCCCTTTAGCAAATGCAACCTTATTACTGACGTGATATGAATCAATCTGTTTTAGCTATTGAATTTGAGATACATCTTATTGGCTTATGAGGGCAGTATACACATATTTAAAAGAGTCCTTAAAGATGGCCGTTCTGTTTTACTTTTCATCACTCGATCTTATTTTAAGTGCAAAACCCAGCTTTACCTTTTTACCTTAAGTTAATGTACATATATTATTTTCCTATTCTAAGGGTCCGTTATCCCCAGAGACATCTATGCGGACCATGACCCCCTAATCCTGAGATGTTTAGTCATCGAAGATATTAAGTAATGGGTATTTTTGAGGAAATAAAGCTTATACAATAATATTGTATAAGCTTTATTTCCTCAAAAAATCTTTTACACAATACCGCTAAGACTATTTTTCAGTGTTGAAAAAACTGTCATAAATTGATACCTATTAGAAAGTCCAAATATAGGCTTCTAGATATAGAAATCAGTAGTAGGGATAGAGGTATCAGTAACCTTACCTTTTTGCAAGGGGAAATTTTACCTTAAATGAAATGTAAAATGTAAAATAATAGGTAAGTAGGTATGTTCAACAAGGTAATATTTCAAGATCATAATTCATAACATAGGTTAACACTAAGCGCCATTAGGCCTTATATATTATTCCGTTGCGAGGTTCCGACACTCCGTGTGCCTGCCCTTGAATTTTCCAAGTATGAGCCACATATGATAAATATTACTGTCACATTATAACAATTTGTAATAATGAAATAATCCATTTAATGACAATTGTATTACCATCCCATGTGGTTTTCGGGTTAGAATAGTGCCACTCCATGTCTCCCGTGGATGTCGTAATTAATTGAATTAATGCGTGGTGATAAAAATAATGTTTAATACTATGGTAATACATACATAACATCATGCCTTCATTCCCAGAGTGGGTAGGTAGAGCTACAGAAATATTAACAACTCTAAAAAGACATGTTTATAATTCTGTAACCACATTTTGCACAATACTACAAGCCTTTATTCACTTAGTCGCGTCTTACGACATTCACTATGGAGTGGCACTATTCTAACCCGGCAACCACACAAAGTTGCCGGGTTGCAGGGTTGAAGTGTTGGGTTAAGTTCCGTTTCATAGAAAATTTAATTGAGTGAGTTAACGTGGCCAACTTTTGGTCCTTATCCTTATACCAAGTGTGATTTAAATTGACGTAGTGCCTTGTAACAATTAAGTAGTACACGGCTTGCTTACTCTACATTTAATTCACTACACGTTGGACTAGTTGGGAGTGACCCTGCCTCCGAAGCCAGAGATCCTGGGTTCAAATCCCGGTAAGGGCAGATATTTGTGTGATGAGTGCGAATATTTGTTCCTGAGTCTTGGATGTTTTCTTTATTCCTCTATTTAAGTATATTTATCGTTGTCTAGTACCCATAGTACAAGTCTAGAGCTTAGTTTGGGACTAGGTCAGTTTATGTGACACTGTCCCGTGATATTATATTATTATTATTACTTTTGTTTTACCTCCAGTATTAAGAACACCGCGTTTATTTTTAATCACCCGTCTACACTGTCTCGCACAATTATGCAAAAAATCTGCAAAAAATATAATAGCAATTAAAGCACCCGTTCCTTTTGCAGTTAAAAGCTCATAAAGGCAACTTTATAATGTCGTTAAGCTCCAAGGAAGTTGAGAAAACGCTTCATTCACGTTTTATGTTTTCCATGAACAGCTTTAACTATATTTGAGAGATAGATAGGGAAGTTAGATTCAGGGAATTCAAGTTTTATTTAATTATGGAGTTTGTTACCTAGTTTTTAAATTTGAAGTTTTTTAGAGTTTCGGCAGTGAAATTTTGCCATTTTATACCTACACGCATAAACATACATAACATTACGCCTTCTTTCCCAGAGTGAGGTAGTTAGAGCTATAAAAAAACCAACAACTCTAAAAAAAAAATCTTTATAATTCAGTAACCATATTTTGCACAAACAGGCTAAGATGTTTACTAGTGACAGGTTGCAAGCCCATCGCCTAACGGTACTACAAGCCCTTATTCCCTTAGTCGCCTCTTACAACATCCACGGGAAGACATTATAGTGGCACTATTCTAACCCGGCAACCACACGTAATCATTTTATACCTTACAGTCACTTTTTCTGTTCACATATATAGGTAAGCAGCTTTAGACTTTCGTTTATCGCATTTACCTTAGGAACTACGTACGTCGTTGTCAAATTATCTCAGTACCAACTCACGTCGATTGGTTAAAGCGTCCGCCGTGAACAAACAAACAAATGAAATTATAGTTGAGTTACCAACGAAAGGTTAAAAAGAATTAGACTGGTAGCTAGGTATGGTACCTATCACATAAAGATTATAATCCAAAACTTTATAAAACGATATTTCAAACGTTTATTAAGAAACAGAGACAAAATTAAGCTATCAAAATAAAACACAGAACTAGATACAAGAAAAGGAACATCATGTCAGAGGGAGCGCAGTTATACCTACAACGAACCAAGGCCAAGTGAAGTTAAAAACTGCGACTCTATAGGTATGTTTAAAACTAAAATAATACAATTTATTATTGATAAATGTTTCGATTAGCAATAATACGTTAATTTTAAGGCATCGTATAGTTTAACTCATTATACCTAAGTGAACTTTTGTTCTTAAAAAATAATAAAAATCTTTAAACCTAAAACCTATGTACATAAAAACCTTCGGTGAAAAAGTGTCTAACCTAAATATTATAAAACAATATTATGTAATGATAAAGAAAAGAAGAATATTAAAAAGGTAAGGATAGTTCTTAATTCACCAATGATATAGATTTATCCTAAATAAATGATCGGATTTGATTGGATTAGCAATGTAGTCTGATTATAAGAATCAGACTGTAGCTAGGTACAATACGTATCATATAAACATTATGAATATGAAAGAACGTGTGTATGTGTTTGTATGTGTGTGTAGAGATAGTTTAAAGCCCTCTATAATAATTTAACACAAACGCTACAGTCGACCCCGTGTGGTTGCCGGGTTAGAATAGTGCCACTCCATGTCTTCCTGTGGATGTCGTAAGAGGCGACTAAGGGAATAAAGACTTGTAGTACTGTTAGGCGATGGGCTTGCAACCTGTCACTAATACACTAGTAAACTTCTTGGCCTGATTGTGCAAAATGTGGTTACAGAATTATCAACGAGTCTTTTTAGAGTTGTTGGTGTTTCTGTAGCTCTGCCTACCCCTCTCTGGGAATGAAGGCGTGATTTTATGTATGTATGTATGATACTATATAAAAAATAATAAACGGGTCAAAACTTGTGTATTGCGTTCTATGTGCTTTTTTTTCATTTCCTCCTAAATAGTATCAGTTAAACACAATTCTGATTTTCATGCATGTTCTCAATTTATATGTAGACAAAGTCGCTGGCAGAATCTAGTCTCCATTAATCCAAGAAACCGCGTGTAAAGACGTATATTTGTTTCCGCATCTATCGTATTACGATCGAATGTAATCGGATCATCGGATATAGATCTTGCGATCTCGACTCGTAAATAAAAGGGAACATTTCCCTTGAGAAGGCTGGGAAACTATTTATTGGTTTTTATATGGTATTAAACCACTTGTGTGGGTTTGCCTATAAATTGTAGGTTCGTGTCACGTAGGAATAGGTTGTTAGTCATAAAGTTTCATTTTAATGCTAGTTTTTAGGATTGTTTATCATTTCCCTAGGGCATAGTAAAAATTTCCAGAACAAAAGCATTTAACGTGCTCATTCAACAAGATGTTATTTTGCTTAGTGTGAAAATGTGAGTAAAGTAACAATACTTCAATAAAAAAACCGGGCAAGAGCATGTCGGACCATGCTCAGTGTAGGATTCCGAAGCCGTTAAGTACTACAAACATAAAAATCAAATAATTTTATATTTAAAGTCAATTGGTGCCGTCTTAGATGATTTTAGTATGTATAAACACTTGCCTGTATCTCAAACACCAATGATGTCTACTTAGTCGTATTCGTTTTCCTTTCATTTCTATTTAAAGTCAATTGGGCACCAAGAATCTTAGATGATGTTAGTAGGTATAAACACTTTAATCGCCTGTATCTCAAGAACCAATGAAGTTAGTCGTTAAATTTCCTTTAAAATTCTATATTTATTTATTTTTTTCAGATTTGTAGTATTTGTAGTTTCGGTTGTAGGGGGAAGGGAACACTTACTTAAGTCTAACAAAAATTAGCGCTTGAAAGCTTAATATTTCATAAACGGTTAACTTAATCGAATAACTGTTTTGACCCCGTAATATTTTTGAGATACTTATCCAACGACTCCCCACACTATAGGGTAGTCGGAAAGAAAATACCCAAGTTACGTGTAGGTGAGGCACCCCAAAAAAAATATTTTCACTTTGTTGGCATGACTAATATGTATATTCATGCCAAATTACAGCTTTCTAGTACTAAGAGTCTCTGCGCTAGACTGCGGACGGACGCACATGGCGAAACTATGAGGGTTCCTAGTTTGACTACGGAACCCTAAAAACAATAAACAAAAATATGCATGATAATTAGTTTTTATAACATACATTTTACACCCTATTAACTAGTTTAGTAACCCATAATTTTATTGAATTCACTTCATCAATCGGGAACATGCACATTTTTTTTTACGCTCTCTGGAAAGAGCTATGAAAGAGAGGAATAACTGTATACGCGAAATAATTGTCGTGTAATTTTTTCATAACATAAGAAGTTTTAAAAAGTCATGGTTCAAACCGCCTTAAAAATACTCTACAAAATTGTCGACAGGAATGACGTCACAGCTGTTGTTCCATGTTTAAAATATAAGGACCTTGAGAAATTTGCATAAATTTCGTATATATTTTCATTTATATTTAAGTCGTTGAATCAAAATACTATATTACGTAAATAAAATGAGTATGCCGAAAAAAACACTCAAAACACTAAAAGAAGTTTAAATTTTTTAACAAGTTTCGATACTTGTAAAATTTTAAAACGGGTCAAAACTTAATGTATTGCGTTTTATATGCCTTTTTTACATTCCCTCCTAAATCGTATCTACGAAACTCAATTCTGATTTTCATGAATGTTGTCTATTGTATCATTTCATCAAACGCTGTTCTAATAGTCTTGTGACTAGCAAAAAAAAAACTCATGCGGCGAAATGCCTTTCGTTAAAATTAAAATTGTGCGTAATTTTGCGAGTATCGGAAGCAAAACCTACAGGTTACTTCCCGTAAACTCAGAATCTTCAAATTTGGAACGAAGCAACATCTTATAGCACATATATAAGGAAAAATACGAAAACCGTAAAGTACCCCGCAGCAAACATAGGGAAAAAGTGGTTTCAGTCAAATCTCACGAAATTTTAGTATGATGTTGATTCAAATCTCCTGATTATTTTATTATAAGGGCACAACAGATGTATAATTTCAGATATAATCAAGTATATTTTTTCTATTTAAGCGACGTGTTTTCTAAACTCGACATATTGGAATGAACACACTGACATTTACTGACGTTCTGACTTCATGCAGTCACCAACTGTCAGTTATGTCCGCCTGTTTAAACCCGTGTATTATTATTATTTATTATTCAATCATTTATTATCGCAAAAAGATACAAAACATTTGCTTTCTTACAAAACAATCGCTCCACAAAACTATGTTTATAGTTTGACTGTGGAGTCAAGTCTCAGTCTCAGTAAAATATTAAACCACAGGTAAATAAATTGATAAATTGATTATTTCTGAAAGTATACCTACTTCTGAGAGAGTTGTGCCCTTATAATAAAAAAATCAGGAGATTTGAATCAACATCATACTAAAATTTCGTGAGATTTGACTGAAACCACTTTTTTCCTATGTTTGCTGCGGGGTACTTTTTTGTTACATCACAAAAATATACATTTTGCGATTGCAAACTTTTATGCAGTTGGTAAAGTAATTACGGCATATGTTCATGCATGGAGAGAACAGTCTTTCAACGGCATAGTCAAGTGTGTCCCTTAATACAATTTAACATTTTTATAAGTTTTTACGGAATCACGACACGGCTTCGGAGGCAGTGTCACTCCCAACTAGGCCATAGTTGGGAGTGACACTGCCTCCGAAGCCAGCGATCCTGGGTTCAAATCCCAGTAAGGGCAAATATTTGTGTGATGACCACGAATATTTGTTCCCGAGTCTCGGATGTTTTCTATGTATATAAGTATGTATTTCTCTATATAAATATGTTTATCGTTGTCTAGTACCCATAGTACAAGCCTAGGGCTTAGTTTGGGACTAGGTAAATTTGTGTGAGATAGTCCCTCGATATATTTTTTTAACCCTCGGTGCGCGATTCCGACTCGAACTTAACCGGGTTTTTTTTGCACCTCATTGCTTAATTATGAAGTGTATAAAGTTGTTGTAGCAAAATTTACTACTAAGGAAAGGTCATCTTTTCTTTGCTAAAAACAAATTGTCCTTGGCCTCTTGTTTTGTTATGTTTGCAAAGTTTATGAATAATCACTAAGTTCCCAAGTCCGTTAAATGTCTGTAAGGGTCCTAATTGCGAACTCCAACAGCGCCGAAAACAAACAATAATACGTTATTGTTATAACGGAGTGTGAAACCAAAACTACCCTTATCTGAAACCAATAAGGTGTAAAATATATTTGTAACGTGTTTTGCTAACTTGATGCCACCTATTAAGCTTATTAGGGACCTTATTGGAGGTTATGTTTGTTTTGGTACTTAAAGGCTAGATTCGATTAATGACTCATACGGTTCAAAATATAACTTTTTAAAATATTATTCCGTCTTTAATGTCTCTTTATTGTCTTTTTAAAAAAAATCACATGTGTTATTTATAATACAATTACATGCTCACCAAACGGTTATCCACATTGTTGGCGACTGAGGCGCTCAAAATTATGCACCTGGTCAAAGTAACTAGGTACAACAACTTCATTAACTAGGGTGGTCGCACCAGTGTTGGACACTTTACGCTGACAGGTACCAGTAATGGACACTTCACTCTTTATTCAAAGATTACAAGGTTATAAATTAATTGATTGTTGCAAAACAAATGAATAACCTTTATCTTCTGTAAAATAAGAGTCAAGTGTCTGTCAGTGGACCTTGTTCATTACTGGTTCGATCACCCTACCTAATAAAATAAATACTAAGGTAAAGACACCAGTACTCAACAAAGAACCAATGTTCGACACTGATTCTTACTTAAAGAAGATAAGAGATATTCATTTGTTTTGCAACAATCAATTTATAACCCTATGATCTTACAATTAAAAGCTTCTGTCGATTATTGGTGCATGTCAGCTAAAAGTGTCGAACATTGGTGTTGTTACAGATCTAATTTTTTAAAAGGCACTTTATTAACCTCTTTTTGAGGGCAGGTTTACTTATGTCTATGCTTTTTCTCAGCTATTCTGTTTTATTAAATACTTTGGGACAAAATTTTGCCATTAGCATAAACAGGGAATCTTTTCTGCTCGGCAAAAACATATTGCTTTTGATATGCTATCATATTGTTTATAACACTGCCGCCATTACTGTAAAGTATATAAGACTAGCGACCCGCCCTCGCTTCGCTCCGGGTTAAAGTATTATACATATAAATTGTTTAATATGTAGAGTTAGTTTTAAGGTCTAAGCATACGTAGGGACAGACTGCGGGAAGCGACTTTGTTTTATACTACGAGTATGTAGTGAATAACGTTGACAATACTCATTGGTCCGGATCGCTATCACCATCTTATCTATTAATCTACCGCCAAACAACAGTGTTCGCATTGTTGTGTTCCGGTGTCGGGATAAGACAACCGGTGAAATTACAAGCATAGAGGCATTCCACCTTAGTCCTCAGGGTTGGCAACGCATTTGAGGTCTTAGGATTGCTGTCTTAATGTCTATGGGTTTCAGATTCCACTTATCGTCAGGTGGCCTGTGTGCTCGTGTGCCTTCTCCTTAAAAGGCGCTCCGAGGGTTCCGTACAAACTTATAAGAATGACTTTGCCGTTGAAAGATTTCGACTTGTTAATTGCTCCATGCATCAACATGTCGTGATTACTTTACCAACTGCAGATAGGTTTGCAATCGCAGTAAAATAGTTTTTGTGACGGAGCAAGAAATTAATGACTTTCGAATTTTTTCCTTCACTTGTGCTGTAATACCTTACTTCTTGCCAAATTTCAGGATTATAGGAATAATGAACGAACCCTATAAATTTTGATTTCCTTGAGTGTCGATAGTGTACGTTTTTGCGGTATAAGGGTCATACACAGATTTAGGTTACCGTCTTTCCTGTGGACACACCAAAAGTTAACGTTTTTAAGGCCTAATTTTCTGGCTAAGCCCACCCGCAAAAAACGCCGTCAGGACTGCTTTAGACCTATCATATAAAATCATTGTACGTACACAAGCTTGTAACTATTGACCACAGGAGAGACAACTTTTGTTTTTAAGAGTGTCTATGACCCAACCTCCGTATCTTTTAACTAAGAAGTTTGTTTTTCTCAAGGGACTGTAGATTTGAGTATATGGTTTTAATTTCAACTCGACACGCGCGTACTCGAGATAAAGGGTCTTAACAGACCCACGGACGAACGGACCGACGGACAACAAAGTGATCTACAAGGAATCCGTTTTTCCTTTTGAGGGACGGAACCCTCAAAAAGACAACATCTCAAAATCAAGTAGGAATAGACTCCAGTTAAAAGAAAACATGGAGTCGGGATTATTAAAGGCTTGTCTTTGTAAGACATGTTCTTCTTCCATTTAATAATGTATGAAACGAAAATATTCGCAAAGAAAATAATGTAAAGGCTGAGCCAAAATCAATAAGGTTTAATAATCCCCTTGTCATATTTTCTGTTACGGGATAACATATTTTACAAAATTAAAATGTGATTTGTTCCCGGCTAAACAATTTTACCGTAAAAAAGTTTTTCAAAATTTTCGACTGTAACTGACGTTGTTACCTTTGGTTGTAACTAGGGCAGCCATTTTGAACACGCTCAACAAAACCTTTACTTGTTAATAAATATCTAAATTACGAGCTAACAGTGTAATAACATCGTATTAAATTTTACATACATACATAACATCACGCTTTCATTTCCAAAGTGGGGTAGGCAGAGCTGCAGAAATGCCGACAACTCTAAAAAGACTTGTTGATGATTCTGTCACCATGTTTTGCACAATCAGGCTAAGATAGTGTATTAGTGACAGGTTGCAAGCCCACCGCCCAATAGTACTTAAAACCCTTAGTCCCATTAACTTTAATCTTCTTTTCATCGTCAGATTGACTTGAAATTCTGCATTATTACTTGCAATTGTGATGACAGTACAATAATACGGTATCTGAAGAAATTCTCGGAACAACCAAATAGTTAAATCATAATGTGCTAAGTAGGTACAGTCACGAGTGAATAAATATCTGCTTAAAAATGCCAAAAAGTTAATTCATAAATTTTATTGTAGTCTAAGGTTTGTTTTATATATTTTTGAGACTACAATAATGGTGCGTAGACAGACATAGGTACTAAGTGGTTGTTCCGAGAATTTCTAAAACGTGACGTAACATTTTAACGAGACGTTTTGAATATAGGAACCCAGAGTAAGGGAATAAGGGCTTGTAGTACTGTTAGGCGATGGGCTTGCAACCTGTCACTAATACACTGGTAAACATATTGGCCTAATTGTGCAAAATGTGGTTAAAGAATTATAAAAAAGTAATTTTAGAGTTGTTGGTATTTCTGTAGCATTGCCTATCCTACTCTGGGAATAAACGCGTGATGCTACGTATGTATCTATGTATTTGATTGTAATGAATAAACTAGATTTTTACAAAAGTTTTTTTTGTCAAAACATACGTGTACTTATGTAGTTTTGTCAGAGGGACTACCACTGCGGAATCAGCATGACATGTAACGCAGTGGTAACTTAGGTTACAACCGAATTCACGTAACCACTAGATAGTCTAACGTTACCATAGCAACCAAAACAAAGCGGCTGGTAAATGAGAACCAGTGTTTTATTAGGATGTTCATCGGAATACCTAACAATGTTGGTCATAACGCATCGTTTGTCAGAATTATCATTTATCCTAAACTGGCATTCAGCTGAGTCAGGCAACTTTTTATGTTTTCCAAAAATAGTTACAATAAAAAGTTACAAAATTTGACATTCGAAAAATATCGAGGAATTATGGATTACGACAAAATATTAATGATGATTAAGGATTCCATAGGGAAACCGTTGTTTTGACAGTATTGGTAAGGTTAAAGTAAAAGACTTTCTAAATGCTTTTGGGTGAATATTTTGGAATTTCAACCACACACATCAGTATCTTGTAATTATAATTCTGCTCTGGTATGGATGGTCTCGTCCGAAGCGCTGGTAGACTCACTCCATATTACCAACGTGTAAAAGAGCCCTGATTTGGCCAATTAACTGAATAAATTATTTCATTTCATTTCATTTGTAATATTAGTCTGGCTTCATTTCATTCATCACTTAATAGGCTTTTCTCTGAAACAAACAATGTGCGGGAATGACGATTATCTACGATCAAACGGTTTTCAGGAACGATATTTGTGGTTTAATGCAATTCTCCTATTCAGCTGAATGGCTCATGAGTTTTCGACCGTTACTAACAATGGACATTGCCACTAAACCGTTATAATATGTTCAGAAATTTTTGGGCAGCGATCAGATTACCAGATAGCATCAATTTATTGCTTATCCGCCTGAAAAGCTTACGGTTTCAGAAATGAAACCATTCTCTGCCTTTTCGCCAACAAATCTTTAATTATATTTTTTACCGGAAAATTGGTTTGCCTAAAACATTGAAGTAGGTAGGTATTAAGTAATTAGAATCCTTGTTGCTGTTGTACTAGGTACCTATCTAATTTCGACCTAGTTCTGTTCTCTTCTTTCGTGATTTCGGTAAATGAGGCGTCGGGGCTGAAGCTAATAAATCTTGCGTTCTGCCACACGGGTTTGCCACAGAGCAGCGATAAGCACGAAGATCGTTATGTTTGCCATTTGTAATAAACCTTAATCATTGTAATTTATAATGCTTGGGCAAAGATCATCTGTATTAATAATTGTGGCAACTAGAAAGTAAAAAAAAAACCGTTTTAATGTCGTTTTTTCGTTTTGAACTATGCAAAGCATTATTTTTAGTTGTAAAAACTAATAAAAATTAATTAGGAGACACAACTTAAGGCTTACTATAGGTACTAAGCATCGGTAACTTATTATATAGAGTAATACATGGAAAAAAACCAGGACCCAGGAAGAAATACTTCCGACGGATATGGGAACTTGAAACTTGATACAAAGTTACTTTTTAGTATTTTTTTTAGCAATTTAGTTATTTAGCTATCAGATTACTCCAATTTTTCGGAGCATTATCTCGGTTTTCGACAGATTATTTATAAACAACGTACGCGAGATAGAGATAGTTGGTGCGCGCCTTGATTGCATGTCAAATTAAATAAATTGCTGTTTACTTTATAACCGCGACATTTATTAAAACGTGGTTAAACAGACTAAGAAGTTATAGGTACTTAACTGTTGAATCAATTAAATTAGAAATTTAAAAAATCCCGACTCTAAATAGTCTGTTAAATAGACGTTGGGGACTGCTAAGTAGCTAGGGTATTTTAAGTTATTTCATTTACTTAGCGGTCCCCCGCCGTGACTACGCCGTAGTTAGTGTCAGTGTTCAGTTAACTATCTACTTATCAAACAAACAGCCCTTAGGACCACTATTTATTATTTTTAACTTTTTAGAGGTTTTTTACAGACTATTTAAAGTCAGGGGTTTATTCAATTTGTATTTTTTTTTTATTTCACGCTTTTTTAACTTTTCCATCTGAGTGTCTCTTTGTGGCATCGTAGCTCCCAAACGGATGACCGGATTTAGACGCAGGTTTTTCGAAATAAGCTACATTCATCAGGATGGTTCTTAGCAAGATTTCATAAAAATTGGTAGGGCTGTTTCCGAGATATCAGCTCTGAAAGTAGGTGTCACCGTTATTTTGGGGGTTTTTAACCCCCTAAAAGCTCCATATCTCAAAAACGGCTGAACCGATTTTTATAAAAAATGTCTAAGAACCACCGCTAGAAAACCTGTTTTTATTTCAAAAAAACCGCATTCAAATCAGTTCACCCATTTAAGAGCTACGGTGCCACAGAGAGAGAGACACACACATACACATACACATACACACACACTTACACGTCAAACTTATAACACCCCTCATTTTGCGACGGGGGGTAAAATTCATCGTTAAAGATAGGATTTCGAATATTCAATCGAAAATACGCAAAAAGCATGTCATATTTAAAAATAAGACTACGGAAGATTTGGTTTCTTATCATGTTTTCACGTTTAACAGCTTTCGGCTGGCCCCCACGATACAGGCTTGCCTAGTGTGGGGACTAGTAGTTATTCCTTCGCCCCTAGTACCTGTAGTCTGTAAGAGATTATGTACCTAAGTGTTGATACTTAGATTCCACAGGCGCCAGGCTGGTACTCCTATTTTGACTGTTTTTCTTAATAATAATATGGTAGGTATAGGTTACGTCTTCAATAATTGAGTTTATTGTAGAATGAGAAAACGATTTATTCCCTACATGCACAATTACAGTAAATTCGAATATAAAAAAAACCAATGCACCCATGAGTAGGGTGTGTCGTTGAATGAGAGGGCGCTCGCTCGCCTCCGGCTCCTATGGCTGCCCACGCCGTCCATAGATGGCGTTATGCGTCAACATAAGCCGCCCGCCTTGGAAGCTCCAACTGCTTCCAACGAAGTGAAGACTCGATGATCACGACGTGGCGACATGCTGAAGTAGGCGAACAGTGGATGCACCGTAAGCGACCCACACGGTTTAATCCTCAGGTTCAGGATGTAGGGGACATATTTTGGAGAATGCCCGGCGAATAATCCCGGTCTCAGTTTTGATGTCCGCGACTCGAGATACACCGTCTGAGCCGGTGTAGGTGTGTAGGATTCTGCCAAGCCGCCATTTGAGGGGCGGCAGATTATCTTCTTTGATGAGTACAAGCGTGTTAGGTACTATTTCTTCCTTATTAGTTTGCCATTTGGTACGGGTTTGTAACTCGGATATGTACTCTTTGGACCACCTCTGCCAGAACTGCTGCCGCATTAGCTCCACTCGTTTGTAGCGCTCCAAACGGTTCGTAGCGATGGACGTAACGTCTTCCACCAGCGGTGCGGTAAGCGGTCGGCCAATAAGGAAGTGTGCTGGGCTAAGGGGACGAAGATCATTGGGGTCTGCGGACAGAGGAGACATCGGACGGGAATTCAACACGGCTTCAATCTGCGTTAATATCGTGTTGAACTCCTCGTATGTGAAATGTAAGTTACCTACAATACGACGGATGTGAAACTTGCAAGATTTCACCCCTGCTTCCCACAGACCACCAAAATGAGGCGTATAGGGTGGTATGAATGTGAGCTTTATGCTATGATTCGCTAAAGAACTAATAAGGTTATTAGAATTTTGATTTAAAAAAGTTGAAAATTCTTTCATTGCACCGACAAAATTCTTTCCGTTGTCCGAGAATATTTCTAGAGGTTTTCCCCGACGAGAGATAAACCTTTTTAATGCTAGTAGGTATGCGTCTGTTGTTAGACTTGTGACCAATTCTAAGTGTATTGCGCGTGTCGCAAAACAGACAAACAAACAAATGTAACATTTGTCCAACCTTGCACCTCTTCCTTTGCGGTTTAATATAAATATTGGCCCTGCATAGTCTACTCCGCAGCGTATGAATGTCCAACCGGGTTCGAGTCTCGACTGAGGCAAATTACCCATTTGAACCGTTAGTGTCTTTCCGTTCATACGCGTACAGATAACGCATTTATGCACGGTTTGTCTGGCTAGATTGCGACCGCGCAGGGGCCACCATTGATCGCGGATCGTGGACAACATTAATTGAGGCCCAGCATGGAGCAAACGTTTATGCTCATGCTTGAACAAAAGCCGAGAGAAAGCATGTTTACCGCACAGAAGCACAGGATGTTTCTTATCAAATGAAAACGTTAACGAGTTAAACAGCCTACCCCCCACTCTTATTAAGTTATTTGCGTCTAAAAATATATTTAAACTCGAAATATTACGTGAACATTTGACGGGTACATTATTAATTAAATCTTTGTAAATTTGAGGAAATGATTGCTGCTGCGACATTCGCGCTAGTGCAATTACCGAATTGTTTAAGTCATCAACCGAAAGTGAACTCAGTTCACGTTGAGATTTCTTTTTAATACGAGTATTTTTAGTGAATCGTAAAACATACGCTGCGGTACGACACATACGATTAAACGATGAAAATCGTTCAAAGGGAAATAGAACCTCATTCGATTGACAAATTAATGCGACAGTGTTTGACTTGAGTTCCGGTAACTCGTCGACGTTGACGCTGCAAGCATTATTGTTTTGACACCAGTTTATGTTCGGTTCGCGTAAAAAGGCAGGCCCTTGCCACCATTTGTCAGAAGCGATAAGCGCGTCAGGGCTGAGACCGCGAGATAACAGATCAGCTGGGTTTTCCGTCCCTGCAACGTGCAGCCACTGCAAGTCGCCAGTAAGCTCGTTTATTTCTACTATTCTATTTTGTACAAATGTTTTTAATGACCGAGGTGACATTCGTAACCAGCCTAATACAATAGTTGAATCAGTCCACAAAAATACTTGACTAAAAGTTAGTCTGAATGATTTAACTATTTTTCCATATAATTTTGCACCTACTAACGCCCCACATAACTCTAATCGCGGCACGCTAACCGGTTTTACGGGCGCAACCTTACTTTTAGCGCATAACAAACGCGCTGTTATCATTGAAGATGAGTCATGCGATGCCCCGTAGGTACGAACGTACGCACAAGCCCCATAAGCGTCCAAGGACGCATCTGTAAAAATATGTAATTCGACGTGTCGTGAGTATTCGCCCTTAACGTGGCGCGGGATACGTAAAGCTTGTAAGTGGTGAAGCGTGTTAACGAAACCTTGCCATTTTATAAGGATGTCGGTGGGCACGGTGTCATCCCATCCGATTTTACACAACCAAATTTTTTGTAAAATAATTTTTGCGAGAATAATAGTGGGTGCTAGCAGACCAAGGGGATCGAATATTTGCGAAATACTCGCTAAAATAGTACGCTTAGTAACATGAGTAGAATTGTGTTGGTATTTAATATTGTAATGTAAATCGTCAGAGTCATGTAACCAACCCAATCCGAGTGTTTTCGTGTGATGATTGTCACCGAGTGACAATTCTTTAGAGGGAGGTGTGGCGCAAGTTGAAATGTCCCAACTAAATACCCACTTTCTTAAAGGGAAGCACGCAAAACTAAGAACATTTGAGACTTTCTCACAGACTGTCAGTAAATGGTCCTTGTCATCATGCCCCGTGATCAAGTCGTCTACATAAAAATCGTCATTAATTATCAACTTCACACCGTCATCACTGCACTCGGCCGCGAGCTGCTTAAGGCAACGAATGCTTAGATAGGGCGCGGACGCAGTGCCGTAGGTGACGGTGTGAAGTTGGTACACACTGATAGGGAGTGACGGGTTTTCCCGCCACAAAATTAGCTGTAAGTTTTGTTGATCTTTTTGGATTAAAATCTGTCTGTACATTTTCTCGATATCTGCACAAACGACATATTTAAACTGGCGAAAACGTAACAAGATTGAGAATATATCATTTTGCAGTGGCGGGCCGGTTGACTGAATGTCATTTAATGACTTCCCCGAGGTTGATTTTGAGCTGGCGTCAAATACTGCCCTTAATTTTGTAGTAGAACTGTCACTTCTAAACACCCCGTGATGCGGTAGGAAATAATTCGGGGATGGATAATTATCAACGCGGCTCATGTGACCCAAATCAATATATTCTTGCATAAAGTCACTATATAATTGTTTATAACTCTGCGAGCACCGGCTTAATTTCCTCTCGAGGGCAAGGAACCGGTTCTGCGCCGTGACGTACGAGTCGCCTAGCGCATCAGCTGATTCTGATAACGGGATGCGCACCATAAATCTGCCCGAACTATCGCGTTTTGTGGTAGTTTGAAATAAAGTTTCACATGACAACTCATCCTTTGAGTAATTATTTTTCGGTTGAATTTCCTCTAACTCAAAAAATTGTTTTAATTGCATATCTAATGTTTGCACGTAATTACATTGAACGTGATTAAGGCTACCGTTCTTATTGTGTACATGTAGTGAGCCAGAAATAATCCACCCCAATTTGGTATTTTGCAAGTACGGACCGTTACTTAAACGAATTAATCCGTCATTTAAAAGGTCCCAAAACTTATCTGCACCGATTAATAAGTCGATGTGGGTACCTAGATGAAAATCTTCGTCTGCTAATTTAATATTATTAGGAATATTTAAATCAACATTTGCACTTAATGATGGCAACTGAGCGGTGATACGAGGCAAAACCAGACAATTAAAGCGCATAATGTAGTCGCTTGTTTTGGATCGTAACTGCAATTCGCATGACTGTGTAGATTGCGTAACTGAGTTACCTACACCTGTGACCTTGACTGTGGACTGTATTAATGGTATTTGGAGTTTATGGCATAATGATTGTGAAACAAAACAATGCTGACTCCCATTGTCTAAGAGTGCACGAATTGTATGATATTTATTATTTATATCTGCAATTTCAACTAACGCGGTCGATAATAATACGGTAGCTAATAATGAATGCGTGGTATCATTCTCGCCCTGTTTCTGCGTGTGAGTGGTGTGAGATGCGGTATACAATGCAGTGGTAGCAGTGGTGCGCCCAGGGCCTGCACTAGGCTCCTCCTGCGGCGGCGCTTGCGCGACGGCGACGTACGCGACTGCCGACGACGTCGATGCGCCGGAGTCGTTATCACAGTCACTATGAAGTAGACTATTGTGTTTCCGATTGCATTGTTTACACGGACCAAACCAGCAATCCGTTACTGCATGTCCGGCGCGCAAACAATTACGACAAAGTTTTTTCTCATCTATGAATTTAGATTTTTCTACAATAGACAAATTGAGGAAAGCACTGCAATTATAAAGTGCATGCGTTGCGTTACACATACTACACGTATATAACCGCTTACTATTTCGCGTATTACCTGTTTTGTTGTTTTTAGTTTGAGTAGCAACAAAACTGTGCGAATGAGATTGATTCGACGACTGTTTTTTAACGTTAATATCGGCTGTTGGTTTATTTTGAGATACTTTAATTGTTTCCAACACGTCTGCTCTGTCTTTTAGAAACTTAATTAAATCTGATAATTTTATTTTCGAATTTAATTCCGCCTTAACTATGGTACTTTTATATAGTTCCCATTCACGCTCGGTAGAAGAATCAAGTTTAGAAACCGTAATGAAGATAATTAAAGTATCCCAGGTGTCTGTTGGTTCTCCTAACGCTTTAAGGGCACGAATGTTTCTTAAAATAGTATCAATAAGCTTACGAATCAATAACGCAGATTCCTTATTGAGCGACTGAGCGGCAAACAATGCTTTTACGTGATTGTGCACAAGTAACCGATTATTATTGTACCTATTCTCTAGTAAGTCCCAGGCAATGACGTAGTTATCTGCGCTAAACTCTAACGATTTTATAACCTGTAATGCGTTACCCGTTAGAGCTGAACGTAAATAATGAAGCTTTTGTACGTTATCAATATTTTTTGAGTTGTGAATAAGCGACAAAAATGTATCGCGAAACTCGAGCCAATGATCATAGGTACCGTCAAAGGAGGGCAAAGAAATAGTGGGTAATTTCATGCATGACTTGTCGGAACTAGGACTGGGCTGTCCTTCGTTTAAAATACACTTAGCTTTGGCCACAATCGCATAATACTGATCCTCAAAGCTTTGTCTCTCATCTAACTCCGACTCAACTTGACTATCAGACACTATCAGATCAAGCGCATCTTGAACCTCTGCAAACTGTTGAAATAATTGTTCCAGATTTTGAGTACGAACTTGTAATTCGACTTTACGAATATCACTTAATTCCGGATCCTGTAAGGATTGCACAAATTTGGTGAAAAAAGTTAATTTACTCTTAATAACACCTCTTTTTTTTATTAAATCCCTAATATCACCCCCATCGTCAATAGACTGCCTCTTTTTTGTCATTTTAGTGGTTTACGGAAAACAAAAGTAAAAACTTACAGTTTATCCAACGCGCAGACCGGCTAAAATGTCGCACGTGAAGGTAGATAGCGGATGATGCGGCAACTCACTGGAATTGTGACGAAACACGATATTAGCACAGATGCACTTGGGAAGGACTAGGAAGGGTACTTGGCCTGACCGTTTGATGCTGATTTCCTGAAGATCGGCGAAGAAGGTCCAATATGTTGATACTTAGATTCCACAGGCGCCAGGCTGGTACTCCTATTTTGACTGTTTTTCTTAATAATAATATGGTAGGTATAGGTTACGTCTTCAATAATTGAGTTTATTGTAGAATGAGAAAACGATTTATTCCCTACATGCACAATTACAGTAAATTCGAATATAAAAAAAACCAATGCACCCATGAGTAGGGTGTGTCGTTGAATGAGAGGGCGCTCGCTCGCCTCCGGCTCCTATGGCTGCCCACGCCGTCCATAGATGGCGTTATGCGTCAACACTAAGCTTAGATTAATATCCTGAGCTTTTTCTAATGTGTTTATTTTATCCGAAGTGTATGTATTGGTGCAAACATACATTATATAACATCATTCCCAGAGTGGGGTAGGCAGAGCTACAGAAGCACCAACAACTCTAAAACACTTGTTGATAATTCTGTAACCACATTTTGCACAATCAGGCTAAGATGTTTTTACCAGTGTATTAGTGACAGGTTGTATGTCCATCGCCTTGCAGTACTACAAGCCTTTATTCCCTTAGTCGTCTCTTACGACATCCACAGGAAGATATGGAGTGGCACTATTCTAACCTGGCAACCACACGGCAAATTGTATTGGTGCGTATCGATAAAACAAATATTTTTAATTTTTTAATAGGGAATACAAATAATCGAATTAGAGTAAGCAAAATACGGTTAATAACCGGTTTTTGCATTCCCTACCTTTACTTTTTCTTGTACCTAAGCATTTCCTCTCAAGCCTTTACCCCGTGCCTCGCCTAAGCAATGCCTCAATCAATAGGGCTCCCGCTCAAACAGGCTGAAACTCATTGAGAAACAAGCAGATTAGTAAATTAAACTGCACTATATATAAAACGGAGGAGCCTTTACAATTTAATTACCCCTTCCTTCTGTTACGTACGTGGGGGTAGGTAACTGATAGAAATCCACGAACTCACTGATAATTAAGAGCTAGACTTTATTAACACACTCACTTAATTATTACAAGCTATCACAACAACTATCGTTTTTCTTTTGTACAATTAAGTGTTTACATACATATTATACATATATTACATATTACAAACAATTATCTATATTAAAGATAGATGGGACTCCCCACTGCTCCAGCAGCCCCACACTTATTTGAAATCTAATAATAGTGCATAAGATTTTTAATATAAGTAACTAATACCAATGGATTGTATGTCCGAAATAAATGTTTTTATATTTTATTTATTTTTAAGACGCCTCTTAATTTAAAACACTGAAAGAGCAACCTAATTTTGTTGTTTAGAACTTTAATGCCGATATCGGAGCCAATGTTCTTAATCCCCCGGTCGACCAGCTTTCGTTTACGCAGAATACACTTGAGACGTCTGAATACTTTACTGAGTAATACTTCTGCCCTCCTAAGCCAATAAGTAGTATCTCAAATGCAATATCCAAAGCTGTTTCAGTCCTATTCTTGTTAGTAATAAAGTTGCATTTGCTACAGGGGTTTTGTCTGAGATACTGCCATTTGTGTTAGCAGGGTAGACTTAGAATCGTTCGTGATTGACCTTTGCATTTTGATAATCCTACTTATATTATAAATGCGAAAGTATGTCTGCCTGTCCGTTATGCTTTCAAGGATGAATCAATGAAGTTTGATTTTGATACAATTTTGTATGGAAATAGCTTAGCTTTAGCCCCGAGAAAGGAAATAGGGTACTTTCAACCCCGAGGAACGACTTCTTAGCGGATGGAGATTCTATTCGCTAAAGTTTGTGTTACATTGTTACTCTTTCACATTGCAGTGAATGGACGGTTTTGAGTTAAATCCTGGATTAACACAGGCTTTTTTACATGGAAACACCTTAAAATTCCAAACTATGTTTTTCCAAATATTCATTTGACCGAATTTTTAATTTTTCCGAAAGCTATATCACGTTGAAGCTATTTTAAATAAAATGCATAATTTAGTTGCTATACGTAGGTTTGATTTATAGCGATATCAAAAAATAAAGTCACCTATAAAAAAAAAATGCATTCGGAATTATGAAAATTCAGAATTTTGATCGATTCGGAATTGTATAGTGTACTCATTTTACATCAAGGAAAATTTTAAACTTCCCGATGGATTAGCTATCATTGAAACTTACGCGGGTAAAGTCGCAGGTAAGTAACGAAACCAGTACTCGACTTAGGACCAATATTCGACACTGACTCTTATGCAAAGAAGATAAGAGTTATTCATTTGTAACCCTATGATCTTTGAATTAAAAGCTTCTGTCGATTATTGGCGCATGTCAGCTAAAAGTGTCGAACATTGGTGCTTTTACTTAGTAGCTAGAATTCCAAGAAATTTTGATTGGAAGGTTCGGCTGCCTCAGATCAGATGATAGAATTAAGAGCGTCGGTAGCATGAGATATCGAGCGACCATCGCAACTGAGTTCAACTAGTACCATCGAGAATTTCTAATTTAATTAGCATGTTTGGTGTTTGCCCTACCCTCCAATAAATAAATAAATATCACAGGACAATGTCACACAAATTGACCTAATCCCAAACTAAGCTCTAAGCTTGTACTATAGGTACTAGACAACGATAAACATACTTACATAGAGAAATATACAACGTGTTACAAAATAATCCGTAAAAAAGAAATTACAAAAGTAGTGTCAACCCTTATTAAATAACGTCAGTTCAGTATCTTAGGTATACAGTATACTAGGGTTGACACTACTTTCGTAATATCTTTTTTACGGATTATTTTTCAACACGTTGTATACATAGAAAACTCAGACTCAGGAATAAATACTCATGCTCATTACCGGGATTTGAACCCAGGACTCCTAGCTTCGAAGGCAGGGTCACTAACAAGTAGGCTAGGGTGGCGGGGTAAAGGCCTCCTCTCACCTTGTCAAGCTCTTATTTTGCTAACTGTACTGCCGTAACACCAAAGAAGGCGGCTAACAGCAATGTAATGGTCAAAACATTCTATACTCTATTATTAATCGCATTTCAAAATGCCTTTACTATTACTATACAGTTAGTCACCTTCTTCGGTATTACAGCAGTATACAGAACGCTCAAAGTTGAATGCCTCTCAACCCTGTTTTTTAGGATATACCTTATTAGGAAAATTTCAGATTAGTCGCACGAGAGCTTGGTTGCTCACCGTGTAGCAACCGCTTTAAGAGGCCACATATACACTGCCGTCTGCCACGCCCACACAAGAATGAAATGGGATGGCTTTATGAGCTTACGCGCGAAGAACATGAGATGGCGATAGTTCGCGCGCCTAGATACCAGCGTTTCGAAGATTTAACCAAAAACATGTGAAATTGTGTCAAGTTTGAAAAAAAATTATAAAGGATTTTGTTTCTGGTCATGTTTTCATATTTAATAGTCTCAAGTTCATATTGTGATAAAGTTTAATATATCTAAAGAGCATACACATAGGCGTTATTGGTATTCAGATCCAGTGCGCGAAAATCTACCGAATTAATCTTAATGTCAAAACATAGGTGAAGGAGAAGTGAAGTCAGTGGCTAGATGTCGTTTCGTGTGCGTGGCTTGCGCCGCTCACAGCCGTGGACGCGCTATACACACATGCCAGCTATTCGATATACATTTGTATAAAAATGAACTACTTCTCCCATACTTGCATACATACATACATCACGCCTTCATTCCCAGAGTGGGGTAGGCAGAGCTACAGAAACACCAACAACTAAAAAGACTTGTTGATAATTCTGCAACAAAATTTTACCACTGCAGTGTATTAGTGACAGGTTGCATTGCAAGCCCATCGTCTAACAGTCAAGCCCTTATTTCCTTAGTCGCCTCTTTCGGCATCCACGGGAAGAAATGGAGTGGCACTATTCTAACCCGGCAACCACACAGGGTTCTTCTATACTTATACTTTGATAATGTGGCCTCTTTAGACTTCAAATGCGTTCCCTTTTCTGAGGACTAAGATGGATTGCCTTTACGCTAGTGACAAGAACACCTAAATTATCCAGCAAAAATTAAAAAAAACATAACAGCAAAAGTTAAATGGACTTTTATGGTTCGAAGTTTCTTGCGTACTTGCCAACAAACTGGGTATTTCAGATAGGGCATGAACGGTGATTGCACGCATTGTGTCGCCCTTAGGCTGATTACACACTGCGACTTTTGTGTCGACTGCCGAGGGAGGGGTAATGTTTTTCACGTGTTTGTTTGTATGTATGTACGTAAAATACTTTTTCTCAAACATGCTTGGAAAGGATAGCTTTTCTTATGAAAAACGATGACAAAAAGAGCCTAATTTTATTCCTAGGAGTAAAATATATTTATGAAAACACACTCCTGTCGGCTGCAAAATTGTATTTAAAACCGGACAAGAGCATATCGGACCATACTCAGTGTAGGCTTCCGAAGCCGTTAAGTACAAACTACAAAAACAAAAATCAAATTGTATTAACTAATTTTCTATTTGAAGTCATTTGGTGCCGTCTTAGATGATTTTTGTAGGTTGTAGGTAAACACTTCAATCGCCTGTATCTCAAGAACCAATGATTTCTACTTTATTTTTTCTTTTAAATCCGTTACATGTGGCTGTATTTTTTGGCTGTAAGGGGTGGGGGACGTTTGACTCTAACAAACATTTGTATCTTTGTTGGCGTGACTAATGTGGACGGACGGACGGATGGACATGGCGAAACTGTAGTCAACCTAGGAACCCTAAAAATGATATCTATTGCCTATAAAATCAGAAATACCATGAAAAAAGACCCATACTCCTAAATTATAGGTAGGTGCAGCGATGGGCGGCGGTTCATTGTGAAATTATCTCAATACTTGTAGTTTTCAAATGGAGATTTCGTCTCAGTTCGTCGATTTTTTTTTTATTCCTCTATTTATTCATTTGTATCATTTCCGCGCAATGTTTGAGAAGTGCATGATATATGCCGCGGTGGGAATGGGATTACCTTACTCGTATTTTAGAAGGCCTCGCCAAGGCCCGGCCCGCTAACCACCTAGTCAGGCACTCAGGCAATAATGAACATATAATTATATACAAACAAACACACGCCTTTGTACAAACAGGAAAATAAAAAACTACAATATACAGGGTGGAAAAAAACTATGGGCCCTGGAGGGGAACTACCTTAAATCCTTTAGTTAGCTCATTTTACTGAAAGGAACCATTCCTTTATTTTTAAAAAGAAACAAAACTACATATAACGATTTTTTTAAATTTTGCTTGTCTCGCCGGGAATCGAAAAACTAAAAATAAAAAATGAACCCTCGCTATTTTATAATACGAATCGGTAAAATTATTGTTCAGCATAAAATTTATAAGGGCAGATATTTGTGTGATAAGCGCGAATATTTGTTCCTGAGTCTTGGATGTTTTCTATGTATTTAAGTATTTATTTCTCTATCTAAGTAAGTTTATCGTTGTCTAGTACCCATAGTACAAGCCTAGAGCTTAGTTAGGGACTAGGTCAATTTGTGTGACATTGTCCCGTGATATTTATTTATTTATTTAATAAATCTGATCCAGTGAAGTAATTTTGAAAGCCATCGTATAGCAGCAAAGTTTCATTGTTTACGAGATTGTTAATACTTTGTGGGGAGTTGTGGCGACGGAGTAAAACTTGGAGGAGAATTTTTCCTACTTTTAAAAAGCTTTTGGTCGTAATAAAACGATTTGGAGTATTTATGTTTGTCTTTGCTGCTAATAAATAGTGATTTTTTTATTTTATTTTTTTGATGATAAGGAGATGGCACACGAAAATCAGGCCACCTGATTTTTAGTGGATTCTAAGACTCATAGACATTAAAATTCACAAGACTAATCGAAAGACCCTTGCCAACCGTGAGGACTAAGATGGAATGCCTATATGCTAGTCATTTTTAGGGTTCCGTAGCCAAATGGCAAAAAACGGAACCCTTATAGATTCGTCATGTCTGTCCGTCTGTCCGTCCGTATGTCACAGCCACTTTTTTCCGTAACTATAAGAGCTATACTGTGGAAACTTGGTAAGTAGATGTATTCGGTGAACCGCATTAAGATTTTCATACAAAAATAGAAAAAAAACAATAAATTTTTGGGGTTCCCCATACTTAGAACTGAAACTCAAAAATTTTTTTTTCATCAAACTCATACGTGTGGGGTATCTATGGATAGGTATTCAAAAATGATATTGAGGTTTCTATTATAATTTTTTTCTAAACTGAATAGTTTGCGCGAGAGACGCTTCCAAAGTGGAAAAATGTGTGTCCCCCCCCCCGTAACTTCTAAAATAAGGGAATGATAAATGTAAAAATAATATATGATGTACATTACCATGCAAACTTCCACCGAAAATTGGTTTGAACGAGATCTAATAATTAGTTTTTTTTTAATACGTTATAAATCGTAAACCGCATTTTACCTTTCATTCAATCAACTCAAATATAATAAAGAATTAAGAAAAACATTTAATTTTATGAACATAAACCTTATGCATAAACCGTGAACCATTATTTTCTAATACGAGTAAGAAATCGGTAATAGTTTCCCAAGTAAACAACAATTCGCTTGGGGCGTGACTTTATCGGTAGCGGGAGCGCGCGCGGGGAGGTTCCCGACTACGCTTACCCGAACGGGCAGCCACGTGAGGGCAGCCGTCATTGACACTCGTGTGCGCGGAGTTATTGTCAAACTGGAATATATATTAGCTTGTTTAGCTATCACAAGCCTATATGGGCTCGCATATAGTACCTAATTATAATGTTTACTTATCAATATCTTATTTAAAAAAAAAACACTATTATTAAAACATCGATCAAAGTTACAACGAGGTACAAGAACTTTTATATTATGTATTTTTAATATCTACGTTACAAATCCTAAACCGCATTTTACCTTTCATTCAATCAACTCCAATATAATAAAGAATAAAGAAAAACATTTATTTAGATGTATAGTTGTACGGAACCCTACGTGCGCGAGTCCGACTCGCACTTGGCCGGTTTTTTTTATGTTAAGGAGAAGGCACACGAGCACTCAGGCCACCTGATGGTAAGTGGAATCTGAGACCCATAGACATTTGAATTCTCAAGACTATAATCCTAAGACCTCAAATGCGTTGCCAACCCTGAGGACTAAGATGGAATGCCTCTATGCTAGTAATTTCACCGGTTGTCTTATCCCCACACCTGAACACAATACTGCGAACATTGTTGCTTGGCGGTTGGTTAATGGATAAGATGATGGTAGCAATCCGGACGGATCCCACACAGGGTCCTACCACCAACATACCAGAAACAGGCACATGTTTGTGAGTAGGAATTTGAATCTACCTTCAAGGATATAAAGTTCAATTATTTTGCTCTAAAATTGCATTTTTAATTTTGAAACAATGTAAAATGAACTTAACGCACGTTAAAATAAGGTTAATACTAAATTGCCTTGATTATGTACCTCCTAGGTATAGACCGGGTTAAGTTAAGGGTAACGATGAACTAATGAACATCCATTGAGGACCTCGCTATAGCCATACGCCGTTTTATTTCATCCAAATTAACATCGTTGTTTGAAGTCAGAGCCTATAGCCAAGATGCGTTCGATATTAGCGTTTCTATTCGTTCGGTCCAATCGCGTCACTGGTAGATCACGTGACTTAAGCGTGAAAGAAGCGATTATTAAATTTACAACGCGTACATGCATTACAGAATGATAAAAATTTGCTACAAAATATTCAACCGAGTATAAAATTGCAAAATGCTCTGTTAAAATCGTTCAAGGATAGGTAACTGAACAAATTATATTTTAATAAAATCAGCTATATGCCTTGAAACCATGCAACAAATTACTCGAGTTTAATTTTTAGGGTTCCGTACGTCAAAAAGAAATAACAGAATCCTTATACCGTCAGTCCGTCCTTCCGTCCGTTTGTCTGTCCAGACACCTTTATTGCGACGCGTAAAGGTAGTTTAAATTTTAACCATATACTCAGGTTTTTGACTCTCAAGGGAATCCAAAATAGGGTACTTAATTCCCATAGACTTAGAATCCTGAAATTTGGCAAGAAGTAAGGTCTTACAGCAGAAGTAAGTGAATAAATCTGAAAATCATTAATTTGTTGCTACATAACAAAAAAATGCGATTGCAAACCTATTTGCAGTTGGTTAACTAATCGCGACCTATGTCGATGTATCGAGACCTGGGCCTCTATTCAACTGCGTTATAACGATATCGTGTTTGACGTGTTTTAGAATCGTTTATGTCACAGTCGCCATTATTGTAAATGACATAAGAGTTACCAAAACGTTGACAATACGGAAACAGGTCAAAAACGATATTGTTTTTACCGTGTAGAATCTCGGCCCTGGGCTGGAATTCTACACGGTAATAACGATATCGTTTTTGACCTGTTTCCGTATTGTCAACGTTTTGATAACTCTTATGTCATTTACAATAATGGCGACTGTGACATAAATGATTCTTAAACGTGTCAAACACGATATCGTTTTAACGCACCTGAATAGAGGTCGAGACAACAGCTTTTCAACAGATAAGGCAAGTTTGTCCCTCAATATAATTTTACATTCACATAACTTTGCATGGAACCCTCGGTGCGCAAGTTCGAATCAACTTTGACCGGCTTTTTTATTTAGTTACCCGACTACGGCGAAGCAAAGGAAGGGTAATGATTTTGACAACCTATGTATGTTTTATGTATGTATGTATGTTTCACTGTAACGTCGTTCCTAATGAACCGATTTTGACAAATGAGGTGTCTAAGTGAAATTGCGTGACATCTCTAACATTTTAACTGAATCATTTAAAAAAAACAAGAAAACCGTTTAACTTACCTAAAATAATAAAAGACTAAATAGTCAAGTAAGTAAGACAAATTATTTTTATGACTTAAAATGTTTTCGCGCAGAGTTCATCTAAGCCAGCTTGTACCATTAATATATACATCTTAGTATTTTGAATATTTCCAATTTTAATGAAGGTCCTGCTCAAAAATTCATATTAAGACGGTCCTAATGAAAACAGTTTGTTGAATTTAATTGCCGATGCCAGATATTACATATTTGAATACGGGGTTTAAAAACAAAGTGTGGCACGTGTATTCGAGTATTTGTTCAAACTTTGAGCAAATATTTTGTACTTTTTTATTTGGTGTCGGTTTTCTAATGTGTGTGCATCACATTTCTGCAAAATTTAGTTAAATAATGCGAGCGCACATGCTTGCAAACCAACAACATTATAAACAATATAAAATTTTGCCTCTTTATAATATAATAAATAAAGAGACTATATCTCTACTCCATAACTACTAGGTTATTTATTAATAATATTACATACATACATACATACATAACATCACGCCTTTATTCCCAGAGTGGGGTAGGCAGAGCTACAGAAATACCAACAACTCTAAAAAGACTTGTTGATAATTCTTTAGCCATATTTTGCACAATCAGGCCAAGAAGTTTACTAGTGTAATAGTGTGTAGTGTGTGTGGGTTGCAAGCCCATCGTTTAACAGTACTACAAGCCCTTATTCCCTTAGTCGCCTCTTACGACATCCACGGGAAGACATGGAGTGGCACTTGACTATTCTAACCCGGCAACCACACAGGGCCTATAATATTAAAGCTAGATAACTAAATACCCCGATAAATTGAAATATGTATGTACAAGTAAGCATATTCTTAAACAAAATAAAATTATCTACAACACCGGAAAATTTATTTCCTAAATAAATAGGTGAAACGTTATCAAGGAATGTTCGGTGCAAAACGTGAAATAAAAGTCGGTTTTTCACAAAACACTTTTTGGAGCGTGTAGTTCTAAACGACTTAATTTGAAAAAGTGGACACTGGTTAAAATAACATGGTAGGTACGACGACGGGGAGAAGTCTACGAGGCACCATTGTTGGGGCAAAAACCAAAAATAGCACCTTCCTTACCCCCTCTCCGGGTTACCTACTAGAAGTTAGACTTTAAGTATGTTCACTCACTTTTTTCTTTAGCTTCGCACCCATTAATATACGTTACACGTCCGTGTTTGGGTCATAATGTTCACATTTATACAAAATATCAACTTAAGATGTGTGTGAAGCAAAAACATTTCTATACAAAATGCGATATCGTTTTGCGTCCCTTAAACATTGTCCAATTTTTACCAGTTTTAAATATTTTGTTGTTAAAAAAAAAAAACGGAAACGCACAGACCTAGTTTTTTATAATGTCTACAACATATTCAAAAAATGTGGAAATCAGATAAGAATTAGAGTTAGAAAGGTTATCGCCCGGAGCTAATTTGTAAGGATTATTTTTGACAGCAACGCGACTTAAGCATCGCTTCACAATCCTTTTAATCTGTCCAGTAAAGGAGCAAATTGGCTATCACAGACGGACAGACAAACACACGTGTAATCCTACAAGGGTTCCTATTTTTCATTCCGACGTACGGAACCCCAAAAAGTCTCACATACTTCGAAACCGCCGTCAATATTGATTGACGTGGCACGTGTGACCAAACGTGGTCGTTGTGACCGAAGTTGGCGGCGTCACGTACTGTATCAGGTAAATATTTACAGTTTTGTCGAAGCAAGTTGGGGATGCGGGCTGAATGCTGATTTATAAAGGTACATACATGGTTTGTTTTCGTGTTATATTATGCGGTGCGATCTTATTTGATTTTATCTTGCAGATGGGCCCTTTCCAATACACTTCGACCCCTTTAGGATATTTTGTGCAATTACCCTCTTATTCCCCGTGTGGTTGCCGGGTTAGAATTGTGCCGCTCCATGTCTTCCCGTGGATGTCGTGAGAGGCGACTAAGGGAATAAAGGCTTGTAGTACTGTTAGGCGATGGCCTTGCAACCTGTCACTAATACACTGGTAAACATCTTAGCCTGACTATGCAAAATGTGGTTACAGAATTATCAACAAGTTTAGAGTTGTTGGTATTCTGTTGCTCTGCCTTCCCCACTCTGGGAATAAAGGCGTGACATTCTGTATGTATGTACCCTCTTATTCTCGTACAGTAAGGCTGCTCTAATTTTCAGATTTCCTCACGATGTTTTTCCTTCGCCACAAAAACATCTCAAAAAGACTCGTTGATAGTAAAATTCTGTAACCACATTTTGCACAATCAGGCTAAGATGTTTACCAGTGTATTAGTGACAGGTTGCAAGCCCATCGCCTATCAGAACTTCATACTTCTTCTCTGCAATGATGGTCTTGTCCGAAGCGCTAGTAGATTCACTGCATATTACCGACGTGTAGAAGAGCCCTCATGTGGCCAATTTACTGAATAAATGAATGAATTTCAATTTGAATTTGAATTCCCTTAGTCACCTCTTTCGACATCCACGGGAAGACATGGAGTGGCACTATTCTAACCCGGCAACTACAAGGATTATTTAATTTAAATGTTTAATTATACTATTTTGTAGAACAATAAAATCAAATAATAGTTAAAACATTTTTCAGATTTAGTTTAAAGGAATATATTGTAATTCTATTGCACTTAACTATTTTTTTATTTCTGTTTAACCTTAAGGTTCGCTGTTACAGAATGTTTGTAGCATTCAATCCGCCTTTTATACACTATTTTAATAATGGGCGATAAAGTATTTAAAAATAAAACCTTCCCAGCTTATCCAAATCGCCCGTCTATCTGTCAAAATACTTCATCTCGGGAACGTGTGGAGAAGAGGTATCAAGTTGAAATTAAAACTATATACTTAGGTCTCTTGAAGCTGTTAAAAACTCAAACGTCTCAATGTATACCGCAAAAACGTATTTTTTGACACTCAATTCAACCAAAATTTATAGACCTAGAGAATTCTGGGAATGAAGGTAGGTACAAGCTCAAGCACAAGTAAAGGAAAACATCCAATAATCGTTAATTTATTGCTACGTTACAAAAAATAATTGCGAACTTAGTTGGTACACTAATAACTATGTCGATATTATGGAGACAACAGCAGACGGCAACGGGTAATTTTCAACGGCAGAGTCAAGGTTGTCCCTCAATACAATTTTACATTGTTATTAGTTTGTACGGAACCCTCGTTGCGCGGGTGCGACTCGCACTGTCCTTACCCTTTTAAGGAACAGTATAAATCATTAACACTTGCTGCCGCCTGCGACTCCTCGTTACGTTTTAAGCAGGACTCAGCCAATAGCCTCGTACCGTTGTTTCGAGCGTCTCGAGTCAACAGTCGTCATTGAATTCGCAAATTGCATCGTTATTGCATTCATGTCACAGTACACAGTTTATACTTGTAATCTGTTGTTTTATTTGTCTCCCTCTCTTTTTATGATAAGGAGAGGCCACCTGAAGATAAGTGAAATCTGAGACATATAGAAATTTGAATTCTCAAGATCTTAAGACTGCAATCCTAAGACCTCAAATGCGTTGCCAAACCTGAGGACTAAGATAACCGCCGTTAAACAACGAATATTACATTCTTTAAACCATTTTCATAAAAAGCGTTAAGTATGTGCGTTTTTATACAATTACATGCTCGCCAAACTATTATCCCGTTTATGGCAAGTGAAAGTTATAGCTAATTATGCGCCTGGAAATAAATAAAAAAATAAATAAATAATCACAGGACAATGTCACACAAATTGACCTAGTCCCAAACTAAGCTCTAGGCTTGTACTATGGGTACTTGACAACGATAAACTTACTTATATAGAGAAATATATACTTAAATACATAGAAAACATCCAAGACTCAGGAACAAATACTCGTGCTCATCACACAAATATCTGCCCTTACCGGGATTTGAACCCAGGACCCCTAAATAAATCCTAAATAGTTACTAGGTACAACAACTCTTATCAAATACCTAATAAAATAACATCTTGCAATAAATAAAATAAAAATACATACATACACATACATAACATCACGCCTTCATTCCCAGAGTGGGGTAGGCAGAGCTACAGAAATACCAACAAAACAAAAATATTTTTTTTTGGTACTTTACTAGTGTATTATTGACAGGTTGCAAGCCCATCCCCTAACGGCCGAACCCTATATTCAAACCGCGGTTATATAAGGCTTACTTCGGGTTGAAATTTGACATTTGCCCATACAAAATGTGTCAAATTTTATTCCAAAGTAAGGCTATCTGTCCGCGGTTTGAATATAGGGTTCAGCCGTAAGCCTTTATTCCCTTAGTCGCCTCTTACGACATCCACGGGAAGACAGGAGTGGCACTATTCTACCCCGGCAACCACACGGGAATGTATTGGTGCATATCGATCGTACACGGAGAAAAATAAAAATACTAATAAAAAATATCTACATTTT
This sequence comes from Acleris holmiana, assembly GCA_949316455.1. NCBI lineage: Eukaryota > Metazoa > Arthropoda > Insecta > Lepidoptera > Tortricidae > Acleris > Acleris holmiana. Next base: position 2,737,865 of record OX438771.1, on the reverse strand, counting down.
AAAAGGCTCTTTTTAATATTTTTTTTCGTTGGTTTACTTTAATATCGTTAGTATCGTTATTAGATTTGAGCATGTCTCCATGTCTTCATGTCTTCCCGTGGATGTCGTAAGAGGCGACTAAGGGAATAAGGGCTTGTAGTACTGTTAGGCGATGGGCTTGCAACCTGTCACCAATACACTGGTAAACATCTTAGCCTGATTATGCAAAATGTGGTTACAGAATTATCAACAAATTTTTTTTAGAGTTGTTGGTAATTCTGTAGCTCTGCCTACCCCACTCTGGGAATAAAGGCGTGACTTTATGTATGTAGATTTGAACATTTTTACTTGTTAATCGTCTCCCACCCAGGAAGGTCGAAACATTGTAAAACAATGCATGCAACAAAGTTTATTCTGTGTACTGTCTTTGGAATTTCCCTGTTTTAACCTCAATGTTTCGCTCCCACTTTGCAGAAACGGTGTAAAACGTTTCGCGTCTAAAATGAGGCATGAAAAGGAGCTTTTTGAAATCCTTTGCATAAAATAAGAAGTCAAAAGTTTAAAACTACAATGTTTAGAAACTGTCTAACTGACGTAGGCATGCGGTACGATAAATTCAGAGGTGATTTTTCAATGAAAATTTTTATGTTCAATTATTTACATTCAAAATTCTAGGAAAGATTGGAATTATTTACACGATTTGACGGCACGGTGGCCTAGTTGGTAGTGAACCTGCCTTTGAATCTGGCCGTCCCGGGTTCAAATCCAGGTAAGGTAGATATTTGTGCGATGAGTGCGAGTAGTTATTCCTGAGTATTGGATGTTTTCTATGTATTTAAGTATATATAAGTATGTTTATCGTTGTCTAGTACCCATAGTATAAGCCTAGCAAAACTAAGTTTGGGACTAGGTCAGTTTGTGTAACATTGTTCTGTGATATTTATTCATTTATTTATTTCAATGCAATAGGTCATTATTTCAAGGATTTAGAAGTTAACTTTGACATTTGCTATACCGGTAGCTAATTTCATAAATCATTAGAATCGATATTAAGCATCTCCACGAGACATATACTACTCCAAGCTCAATCTACTTAAATAACTAAGAAAATTTCGACAGCATATCGCTTACTATATTTTATCAAGGTGTCGCACTTCATGTACTCGTACCAAAAAAATAATTAATATCTTTTTTAGATGTATTTTAAACTTAACTCTAATTAAATATCGATCTTTGTAAAGGTATCATCGGTCAAATATAACCAAAACTCAGCAAAGATCTACATACAAATAAACTACAGTCTGATTAAGAAGTACCCTCGTACACCTTACATAATATTGCAGTCTGTTTCGCAGTAACCAATACTGAAGCTACATTAAACGATTTCTTTGTTTCCTTTATAATATTTTGTACGATCCAAATCCCCCGAGTACTTAAAACATCTTTTTAAATGTCTGGGTTCTACTCACAATCGTCAGCTACGATCCACTGACAATCTCACACTCCCTATCCCTCTTCACCGAGCTGGTTTATGTCCACCTCTTTCGCCCTTCAAGCAGCACGACTTTGGAACGACCTTCCGCTTAAAATCAAGCAAGCTCCTAACAAGTATTCCTTTAAAAAGAAAGTTCGCGAATTTCTTAGCAGGTAGAATTGTCATCATCTTGATATTATGATTGCTTTATCTGAATTAATTTTTGTTTATCCTCATATTATTATATATTATACATTTAAATTATATATGTTTGTGTTATTATTTTTACTAGCGCAATATAATTATGTATTTATGTTATTATAGCTTATTGATATGTAAGTGTATATGTATTAGTTACACCTTATGTTGCACCGTCACTACAATCTCTGCTTTGCCCAAAGGTCAACTGGTAGAGAATGCCTTACAGCATTAAGTTCGCCTTTTGTATACTAAGTGTATTCTTTTGTGCAATAAAGATTAAATAAATAAATAAATAAACGCATAAATCTAGAACAATACAATACAGCGATACATTCAGAGCAGGAATAAGAGTGTGCCAGAACGAAGCAGACCCCAAACGCGAAGGGAAGTGGCGATTGAATCAATTCCGCGTGATAAATGTTTTTATTCCTGACTCGGAGAAGCATTCTTGCGAATGGACGCAGCTATAACGTATGAAGCATGAACAGTCTGTTACAACAAAACGCAAACTTTAAAAACCGGGAAAGAGCATGTCAGACCATGCTCAGTGTAGGTAATGTTATATCTAATTTGTGTTGTGTGTATTGAATAATTATATCTAAATAATAATAATTCATCTTATATCGTATAAGTTATGTAGTGACGAATGTGTCTCTAAATAGGCATTAAGTGTCATGTTGCAGTGCCCTTGCAGGGTTTATGTTGAAACTACCTAATGTATTTCTAACACCTCATGTACAACATAACGCAATAAATATATATGACTGTGACTATGACTAAGAACTACAAACATAAAAATCAACAAGTAATAACACATTTATATGTATTTAAAGTCAATTGGTGTCGTCTTAGATGATTTTAGTAGGTATAAACACTTTAATCGCCTGTATATCAAAAACCAATAATGTCTACTTAGTTGTGATAGTTTTCCTTTTAAATTCGTTATATGCGCTTGCATTTCAGCCAATTAACACTTTAAAAAAAATTGCGCTCTAAAGCTTCATATTTCATAAACGGATCGCTTAATCGAAAAATTGTTTTCACTACTCCGTAATATTTTTCTGTCTGTGTAAATATTAGTTATAATGGATTTATTTTTGATTCCACCACATTATTATAGCTCCGTACCGAATAAGAAAACACGGAACCCTTATAGGATCACTTTGTTGCCCGTCCGTCCGTCTGTCTGTCTGTCAAGAGTTAAGACCCTTTATCTCAAGAACTCGTTGAAGTATCGAGTTGAAATTAACACCATATACCCAGGTCTACAGTCCCTTGAAGCTGTAAAAAAATCAAGCTTCTTAGTTAACGTAAAAAAATGTACGGGCGTTTATGCCGCAAAAAACGTTTATTTCGTCACTTTCATGGAAATCAAAATTTATAGGGTTCTTTCCATAGACCTACCGCCTGTTTTACAATCGTCAAAAATCACATATCTATCAAATAAATTTAGACCTTTCCCTTTCCTACACTTGAAAAGAGACAAAGAGCTATCTTTATTTGACAGATTAATTTACTTGTCGATTGTGAAACAGGCCCCTAAAATAATTTATTTCAAAATAATTTATATGTATCCACTACACACTAACATAATGCGTTCATGTATAAACAGTTAAAAAGCATAACTCTTCTTTGGTTTACACAAAAGTTATCCTAATGTGTGTCAGCAGTAAGGAATGCAAAAAACCGGTTTAAATGGGTTAGTAACCGTCTTTTATTTACTCAAATTCGGTTTAAACCGGTTATTTGCATCCCCTAGTTAGCAGTAACTAGACCACTATATTAAGCAACTATGCTTAAGTCGTGATCACAAGATACCAAAATTAAAACCCAACATTTCATTTATCCAAATACCAAATATCCAGCTCATTTTACTGCCGTCTTGTAGTTTACAGAGTTTACCAATGGCAAACATAAGAAAGGTCTGTGTACATTTGTATGGCAAAACAGAAACCCGAATAAAATTACTTGGTGGGTTAGTGAGTATCCTCGAGTAACCGATTCTCTCAAGTACCGTCTTCTGGTGCGTATCTATTTGAGAATTTTATTTGGAATGTGTGCCCACTCAACCATACGTGAAGGTAAAATGCGATTATGTCAAATCCGTGTGTATTTTTTTACACGTGACGCAGCAAGGCGTAGCCATGTAAAGCTTGTAGAAAGCACAATGATAAAAATGTTTACAGAATATAATTTACTAGTGTCGAATTAGACACTTAAATTTCATAAGGGAATATTTCACGATTGACAGGTAAATTCATCTGTTAAAGAAAAACAAACCCTCACTGTGTCTATTTTCAAATGATGGTGATAATAATTATGATGATGATATAAGAAAGGCCAAGGGCTAAATTCATTTGACAGATAATGCGCTTAACTTGACGATTCTGAAACAGACGGTAAGTGACTTAACTTTCGTATTGGTTCACGATTACCTCCATTATTAACCACTAACCTGCCGCTGCCGCCAAGCAGCTACTCGCCTCTTATGATCTGGTAGGAAGTAAGACAGCTAGTTTAAAATACTGGCATTGACGCGTTCCATCTTGATCAGGTTTGATACATGCCTTCCCTTCCTCATGCGACATTCAAAAAACCCATTCAAAAAACATTTAAATTAACTGCATCTGAAACCGCTGGATTGGCTCAAGGTTTAAGTAATATTTCAAGCCAACATTTATGATCACAGAATAAACAGAAAAGTAGTTCAACTTCGGCTCTTTATCAGCTCGCGTTAGGGTCATACACAGATTTAGATTACCGTCTTTCCTGTTGAGAAACCGAAAGTTAACGTTTTTAAGGCCTAATTTTCTGGCTAAGCCCATAACCCGCAAAAACACCGTCAGGACTGCTTTAGACCTATCATATAAAAACATAATTTATATGCACACAAGCTCTTAACTTTTGACCACAGGAGAGACAACTTTTGTTTTTAAGAGTGTGTATGACCCGTAAGGCCTAGGCACGGTAATCCATAATTTTATCCAATTTCACGTCAGCAATTGTATAATTTCTTCAAACGTTCTGCTAAAACTATGATGTTTTCAGAATATTTTAAGAGGGTACCGGGCGTCCAGTGGCACCCCTATTTCTTTTATTATGTTTTCTAATAAACTAAACTATCTTAAAATCAAAGATCTCTTTACTGTTGTACAAATGAATACACAATTTATAGGGAATATAACATAACTGAACAATTGAACTATGAGTGAGCAACTTAACGGAGAAAGTGGCCACCTTTTTCCGTTAAGTTGACTACACGAAGGTTAAAGGTTATTAAACTGTGTCATGTGTGCTATACATTGCGTATTCATTTGCACTACAGTAAAGCACTCTTAGATTTTAAATTAATACTTTAGTTTATAAGAAAACACAATGTAATGATGGCGCCACTGGACGCTCGGCGCCATCTTAAACATTAATCACGTAGCGTTGGGCAAGACATCGGACTGCTAAAAAGAATTACCTCATGCGGCGAGAAATGCCTTTCTATGAAATAGAAATTCTGTGTAAATTTCTATGGAATTAAAATTATACGTTTGTTAAAAGGTGTTTCGATAAAATAATACGTAACCCCTACGCACACACACGTTGGTGGCGCAGCACGACTGATCAGCGTAATCAGCATTGTGTCACGCTCTACCCACTAGCTTGTGGCCTGCAATACAAACAAGCCTCTGGAAGATGTTCTACTAGTTAAGAATAGAATAGGATAGAACACAATTCAATTGACACCAAAAATAAATAGCATGGAGATTTTTTTTATGGTATTGAGAAGGCAAATGAGCACACAGGCCACCTGATTGTAAGTGGAAACTGGGACTCATAGATATTCGCATTCACAAGACTGCAATCCTAAGACTGCAAATGCGTTGCCAACCCTGAGGACTAAGATGGAATGCCTCTATGCTAGTTATTTCACCGGCTGTCTTATCCCCAAACCGGAACACAACAATGCGAACACTGCTGTTTGGCGGTAGGTTAATGGATATACAGAATGCACGTATTCTGGCGCCAAAAAGGTTTCAACTCAACGTAATACTGTGGTCAGGGTACCGCAGCGCTGGTTTACGGTTGGCACCTTTGGTTGAACCATCATGACAACAAGGTTTCCGGCAGAATACAAAATTTATGACACTATAAACATTAATTTAATAATAATTAATCCATTCAAATATTAAACTTAATATAACATACATACCTTATCCCTCAAACAGCAGGCAGGAGAGTCGAGTTTAGTGTCGTATAAAGCTACCTAATTAAGAAGGCACTCGCTAAAATGTGTTTTGTACTCTCCGACGGGACTTCTTAAACTTGCCGGATAAAACTTCAACTTTGAGATCGACGGCTAATGAATTCCCAGTGCATTGGTGAGTGGCCACGCCGTCGTACGCTGTGCTGCACTAAATCATTGCACTGATCCGCGCCTCCTCGTACATCAAGAGCAATAAAGATAGTAATAGAAACAAGATAAATTGTACCTTTAGGCTTTTTGTTACGCTTTGTTTTCCTTTGTTTGAGTTGTCTTGTGTGTTGTGTTAATTATATACATTTTTAAATGCATTTTCTTTTTAAATTTGATTGATCATTTGAATATTCCATTTTGGACAAAGTCGGATTTAACAATATTCAAAAAAATTAAAAGGTCTACCGAATCAAAAATACCTCCTGCTAATTGGCATTAACTTTCACGGATTCACTCGTATTGTTTTCAAAGTTTAGGATTATAAAATATGGGGCCCTAGAATAATGCTAATGGAAACGATTTTTATCAACTTTCCAAATGTATGTAATTGACATAAGAACTTAACACGAAGGCACCTAAAAAAATTACATTTTAAAATTGGTACCGTTACACCACAGAAAAGACCAAGAAAATAATATCATCTATTTTGTATTTCATTTACTGACTATATTTTTTAACCTTTCATGTAAAAAGTATTAAGGTTTTTGAATTGCGAATTGACGACAAAAAGTTTTTGAATGATAGGACCTTGTAAAAAAAACCCAAAATATGTAATGAATTTATACAATACTAATTTATTTAATTAGTACTTTAGCCAAACGGCAGAGATCCGTTGTAACTATAAAAGTACTATGTAATTACTAGACAAAATGTATAAAACTTAGACATGAAAATTAATATTGAACGTAAAACTAAGCTTAAACCAAAAAGCTAAGTCTGAAAAGGCCCTGCGACATTTTACCGAAGATGCTTTCTAAGTAATTCATAATTATTTCAGATTAATTAAAATAAAATTAAATACAATATCCAAGCTCTAACCGTTATTGATCCTTGGCAAAGTAGCTGATTGCCTCATAAAATTATTACTCCTCAACGAAACCTATTCACCGGTAAAAAAACGCAATTATGCAAAATAATCGAACCTCCAGTATCTAAAAAGAATCCACCGACATAATTTATTCTATTCGCATGAGATATTAATGAATCCAAAAAGTTTATTAATGGGTATTCCGAAGGTAAGGTTATTGCTGTCCTGAAAAGCGTGGATTGAATTTATAATAAAGGTTAGTGGTACTCCCTTTGCTGACTGAGTGTTTAGTTAGATAGTGTCTCAAAATTAAATAAGACTATTCTTTAATTAATATGACATCCTGACAGAGGCAATCAATTCTCGCTCTAAGAGTTCTGGTACAGAATCTTAATTATAATGCTTTCGACAGAAAATCGACATTTAAGTTTAGAATGAGTAAAATCACGGTTATTAGGGAATAAGGGCTTGTAGTATTGTTAGGCAATGGGCTTGCAACCTGTCACTAATACACTAGTAATCTTCTTGGCCTGATTGTGCAAAATGTGGTTACAGAATTATCAACAAGTCTTTTTAGAGTTGTTGGTATTTCTGTAGCTCTGCCTACCCCACTCTGGGAATGAAGGCGTGATGTTATGTATGTTTGTAGAAAAAAAAATCTAACCATTCAGGTTCCGAAATTAAAACAATCTGTATTTATTAACATACTGTAACAATGATAGCAATTCAAAAATATTAATTAACAAACTATTAACTTGTAGATTTTTTATTTGGAAATATATTGCAACAGTAAAAATCACAGTACTGTAATATAGTGCCAATTGGTTAGTTGCCCTAACATGAATTTAATTTTAACCTCGTAAGGCCCGTTGTGCATTAGGATGTACATAATCATGGCAATCCAATTTAAACTATATCATAATGAGACTAAAGTCCATTTTTCTTTGTTTTGAAAGTAAAATTGATATTATAGAGCAAACGTTTTTGAACTTTATTTCCTTGTTGCTAGATACAAATTCCTATTACAAAAATCATCCTGTTTCTAGTATGGTGGGCCTTTCGAGGTTATATAAAAATATAACATAACGTAATTGCACCAGTGTTCGACACTTTTAGCTCACATGTACCAAAAATCGACGGATTAAGTTCAAAGATAGAAAATTTAATTATAAATTGATTGTTGCAATAAAAAAACTGTCAAACAATTGGTCCTGGTGCCGTTACGTTTATTAAACTAAAATTGTGTCACATTTTCTGAAGTGTTTAAACTTTGCTATCCTATTTTTTAAGAATTCACTAAATCACTAGTGAATCGTAATATCAACCTTTCGAGTACCGTATTATTATCATGTAAGCACATTTGCAGTACTAGATCAACTAAATCAATATCTTATTCCGAGAATTGCTTACGATGCACTCGCGTAAGACCCCGCTAAACCAATACTGACATCCACGAAACATTTATAGTAAATTCAACTATATAACTAACGAAAGAGGATCGAATTTGCTTTAAATATTGTATTTGAGATAGCACTTTTTTACTTAGTTCAGCACTGCATCCTGATGCCATAGTAACGTTATGTTTACTGATTTAGTTTTTACTGTCATATGCCTCTTTGAAACACCTATAAATTAAATGGTGGATATGAGGAAAAATTAAATATAAAATTTTGTTGTTTTGCTATCAAAAGATAGAGAGAGAGATACTCTATGGTAGTTGGGAAATAATAATTCAATTTTGATTGTTAAATTGCACAACCATGAAGTTTCTGATTAGTAACAATGTTGGCAGAAGTAAAACAATATTTATATCTTATTTGCTATGTGAAGGACTTTGTTACTTGCTGTGAATATTGTTAATATTCAGAAACTACATGTTAGGCAATGTGATTGGATTTCAATCCTTTAATCTCATAACAAATATAATAGTTATTACTAAATCGGTAAACGTGGGTAACAGTATTCTGAAAACCACTTTATTTGTATACAATGAAAGTTGAAAATTAAACAAAGGCTAACTCAGTAGTAAACTTACAGTAATCGTACTGAAGCGAACAAAGTTACATATACAATTTCTGTTTTATTTAAGTGGAATCTGAGACCTATAGACATTTGCATTCTCGTGACTCTAATCTTAAGACTGCAATCCTAAGACCTCAAATGCTAGTAATTTCACCGGTTGTCTTATCCACACACCGGAACACAACAATGCGAATACTGTTGCTTGGTGGTGTTGGTTGGTTAATGGATAAGATGGTGGTAGCGATCCGGACGAACCCTACACAGGGTCCTCCCACCACTAATTTATGATTACGCCTTGATAATAATAGCCATTTTGAAAAATCGGACCTAATGTAACGATCGTAACACAAGTCCCTCATTTTCATATTCCCGTCATGCGGCTGGCAGATGAAATGGCTTAAGGCCCTGCCCTTGTCAAATAAACTTAACAGATAAAGTTCGGACCAGCTGATCTTGTTAATGATTGGTCAGTCTTAGATGATTTTAGTAGGTAAAAACACTTTTTTCTGATTTTTAGTAGGTATTTGTAGTTTTGGCTGTAGGTGGGGGGGGAGGCGGGGGAGACTTGACTCTAATAAAAATTAGCGCTTTAAAGCTCAATAATTCATAAACGAATCCCTTGATCGAAAAATTCTTTGTACAAACCCACAATATTTTTGAAAGACCTATCTAACGACACCCCACACTATAGGGTAGACGAGAAAAAGAAAAACATCCCCACGCTACGTGTAGCGGAGGTACCCTACAAAAACGTTTTTTTTTACATGTTATTGTACCACTTTGTTGGCGTGACTAATATGCATATTCATGCCAAATTACAGCTTTCTAGTACTAAGAGTCCCTGCGCTAGACTGCGGACGGATGAACGGACAGACATGGAGAAAATATAAGGGTTCCTAGTTTGACTACACAACCCTAAAAACGGGACCCTGTTACTAAGACTCCGCTGTCTGTCTGTCCGTCTGTCACCAGGCTGTATCTCAAGAAAAAAAAATATCTTAATTTTGTCTTTAACGATGTACACTTTTTTTGGAAAATGCCCATTTACTTTAAGAATAAATAATAAAAATAAAATAAATATTTTAAGGGGCTCCCATACAACAAACGTGGTTCTTTTGCCGTTTTTTGCTCGATCCTATGTGTGTATTGTATTATACAGACACCGTGGTTATATAAAATAATGGTAGGACCCCTTCGTACGCGAGTCCGACTCGCACTTGGTTGGTTTTTTAATGGTATATAGGGATCCGCCCTCGCTTCGCTCCGAGTTAAAGCATCAACATCCGTAGCATAGTTTTAAAGATCTAAGCATACATAGGGACAGGCAGCGGCAAGCGACTTTGTTTTATACTATGTAGTGATACGTGGTAGGGTGGTAAAAAACATTTTTTTGTTGTTTTTTGACCAGGCCATCCCATTAATTTATTACTTCCTACTTTATTACGATACGCAAAATATAGTTTTTTAGTTTAAGTGCAAAACGATGCTCAAAGGATATAAAAAATATGAAAATTGATTTTTTATACAAAATTATCAAAAATATTATTTTGTTTAGTTAAAATATTGAATAAAAAGCCTTGAAAGCAGTTTTAACATTAGACTAGCATTAAAAGTTTAAGTAGTGCTAAAATGAGTAAGTTTTATACATGAAAAAAACATATTTTTTTTTATTAAATACCTATCATTAAAAAATATAATAGATAACGTTCAATTACACGAAAATGTTCAGTAACTAAATTTCAGGACATATAAGTTTAGTTTAGTTACTGATATAGGTAAATTGCTTGAAATGTAACAAAATACGAAATTACATTGTTATTGTCAACATAAAAACTAATAAAAGAATACAAAAATACATACATAACATCACGCCTTCATTCCCATAGTGGGGTAGGCAGAGCTAGACAAACAATAACTTTAAAAAAAAATGTTGACAATTCTATAACCACATTTTGCACAAGTAGGCTAACATGTTTATTAGTGACAGGTTGCAAGCCCATCGCCTAACAGTAATACAAACCTTAAACACAAAAAAAAATGAATACAATAATAACATTCAAATAATTAAAACAACAACAATTAAATATCTAGTAAATCACCTTATCCGACGTCAATCAATACAACGTGTTACAAAATAATCCGTAAAAAATAAATTAAGAAAGTAGTGTCAACCCTAGTATACTGTATACCTAAGATACTGAACTGACGTTATTTAATAAGGGTTGACACTACTTTTGTAATTTCTTTTTTACGGATTATTTTTTAACACGTTGTATACACAGATGAATATAATTATGTCAATACAATAATAATTTTACAACGGTTGTACATCGGTTTTTGAACATTCGCAATTTGGATATACAAACTTTGTGGTCGTTGAGCACCGCTTTATCCTTGACATAGAGAACTGAAAGAACACATAAATTCATTTTGTAACATTAGTAACTAAATAAGCGGATGCCGTGACTTTTAACTGCACTTTGTTTTTTTCCCGTACAAACGTGGACCACCCAACACACACACAAGGCCAACCTGCCCCCGGTTTCACCATACCGACGGTGACAGGTGACCGGTGACGTTTCAGTGTACGTGGCGCAGTTTACATGAAACCCAATGATGTATCAGCGTGTAAACTTTGCAATGTATAACGGATTGTCACCTGTCACGTGTTAATTTCAAGATGGTGAAATAGGGGGCTGGACGTGCGGCTGACGAGCCGGCCGAGTTCGGGAGGTCTAGTTGAAAATTAGGTAAACTTAAGGTTTATATTCTTTTTCTGCCAACAAACTGTTACGCAGTTTGGCTGATAACTATATCGAGTTTTGTTGTATATTTTTATCAGATAAATACATAGTAATAATAAGCCTAATAATAAAAAGCTAAGGACATGAGACCCATAGACAAAAGCATTCTTAAGATTGTGAACATTGCATTTGACGACACGCTAGCCTAGTTGGTAGTGACCCTGACTTCGAAGCTAGGGGTCCTGGGTTCCAATCCCAGTAAGGGCAGATTGTGTGGTGAGCACGAGTATTTGATCCTGAGTCTTGGATGTTTTCTATGTATTTAAGTACATATTTCTATGTATAAGTAAGTTTATCGTTGTCTAGTACCCATAGTGAAAGCCTAGAGCTTAGTTTGGGACTAGGTCAATTTGTGTGACATTGTCCTGTGTATGATATTTATTTATCATTGCCAACCCTAAGGTCTAAGATGGAATGCCTCTATGCTAGTAATTAAACCGGTTGTCTTAACCCCACACTGGAACACGACAATGCAAACATTGGCTTGGCGGGAGGCTCAATGATAAGACATACTCTGTAAGGATCTAACACGAGAGACAACACAAACATTTACTGATATTGTAGCTGCAGGCTACAAATACAAGTTTCAATCAAAGATAAATTGATATCGAAGGATATCTTACTTGGGTTCTATTCTAATTGAGTTTTTAGGGTTCCGTAGACAAACTAGGAACCCTTATAGTTTCGCCATGTCCGTCCGTCTGTCCGCAGCCTAGCGCAGAGACTCTCAGTACTAGAAAGCTGTAATTTGGCATGAATATACATATTAGTCTTGCCTACAAAGTGGTTCAATAAAATGTATTAAATTTTTTTTTTTTGCCTTGGGATGTATTTTGTTTGTCGTCTATCGCATAGTGTGTCGTTGGATCTTTCAAAAATATTGTGAGTTTGAACAATCAATTTTTTGATCAAGGGATGAGTTTATGAAATATAAATAAATCACAGGACAATGTCACACAAATTGATCTAGTCCCAAACTAAGCTCTAGGCTTGTACTATGGGTACTAGATAACGATAAACTTACTTATTTATAGAAATATATACTTAATTACATAGAAAACATACAAGACTCAGGAACAAATACTCATGCTCATTACACAAATATCTGCCCTTATCGGGATTTGAACCTAGGACCCCTAACTTCGAAGGCAGGGTCACTACCAACTAGGCTAGCGTGTCGTTATATTAAGCTTTAAAGCGCTAATTTTTGCCAAGTGTTCCCCCCCATCCCCAACGAAACGACAATTACTAAATATCTGCAAAAAAAAAGTTAAATAAAAACGCATATAACGAATTTAAGAGGAAAACTATCACGACTAAGTAGACATCATTGATTCTTGAGATACAGGCGATTAAAGTTTTTATCCCTACTAAAATCATCAAAGATGGCACCAAATGACTTTAAATAGAAAATTAATAATTACTTGTTGATTTTATGTTTGTAATAGGTACTTAACGGCTTCGGAACCCTACACTGAGCATGATCCGACATGCTCTTGCCCGGTTTTTTTATGGAGAAGGCACACGAGCACTCAGACCAACTGGAGTACTATCACGGTGCCACGGGACTAAATTTAATTCGTCTATTCCATATTACAACGTAAGAATAAAGTGTTAGGTTTAAATTAAGTGTATTTCGCGTGACTTGAGTACTTTTATTACGAAGCAACTTAATGTCAAATGTAATGGATGATAATGTCTGAATTAACGTGCAAATACGTGATGCAAAAGTGCAAAGTTCAAAACATTTTCACAAAAAAAGTATTTCTTTACAGTTACACTATCCTATCATTATTACGAATTTCAACATACTAAAGAAAACTATTACAATATTTACCAAACTACTAAAGCTATCTAATAAAAACGTATTAGTTACCCTTATCAAGTTCACCTTTGAGAAATCTAATCTATCCTAGAACTTCTAACTCGGATTACAAAGCTTTGTCTTTTAATTGCTCGACTTCTGAGAAAATAAAATGAATCGACAAGGTAAAGAGATTATGCAATACCTCATTATTAAGTGGTTAGGGTGACTTTAAAAGCCATACGAAAGTCACCCCTAAAGGATGTAGCCAATGTACACGATCGGCCTTATACTCGTAAGTCGCTGCACATTTTAGTGCTTTGTCATGTTAACGTCATGTTTGAACTGTTGTGTTAATCTGTCAAAGTTGTAAAAGCGATAAAGTACAACAAATGTGTTGCTGCTTATAAGCAGTGATCGGGTTTTCGTAAGCAATTCGCGAGATATCGAGTCGTAATCTTATTATGGATACGACCCTAATCCCGTGACCGCGTTCGTATATAAATAAATTAAATTAAATGCCTATTTAATTCAGCAAGAATTATAAATTGCCGCCTATTTTACGTTGTAAAACGTTTTACAGCCAATAAAATATTTTTTTGTTGATATGAAGACTTACCTGCGTTATTACTTGATTATTTTAAGTATGTAGTTATAACTAATGAAACTGCCAAGATTGTTATTGAAGGCATTTTTTTCAGCAATGTATAAACATTTATTTTAAAAGTTGACCTATATTTTCAGTTTTAAAGAAAAAATTAACCATCCTCCAACAGCAACATAAATCCCGGAATCCCCGGACATATTCATAATTTTATTAGCATAATGTTTGAAGCCATTCACCCCGTGTTGCACTGAGAATTCTGATCACCGCTTAGCAAGTAACCAAGAATTAGAAGCTTTAAAAAACATATGTCATTAGTCATAATACTCATAATCAAAATCATAATTAAAATCTTTATTAGTAAAACAAATAATTTTACAAGTGACTATTTTTTTTTAATCATTCATTTTAACTATGTAAATAATACCAATGTAACAATGTAATGTAGATTACCTAAGTAAAATAAAAATGCGTGATGTCAAAAATTTAAACAGCTTACGTTAATAAATTCATCGTTACTATAGACGACAGCTCAAGGAACCACTTCTTCAACTAAAACTAGGCGAGTTACCGGTTTTGGCAACTTAATGTATACGATCAATATAATACAATACAATACAAATACTCTTTAATTAACACCAAAAAATAAAAAATAAAAACAAAACACGGAACAGTACATTTAAATCAAAGGTATACAACCGCCTGGTCTTACTGCTAAATAGTGATCATGTATACTAGTTAACTCGTTTTTAGGGTTCCGTAGTCAAACTAGGAACCCTTATAGTTTCACCATGTCTGTCCGTTCGTCCATCCGCAGCCTAGCTCAGACACTCTTAGTACTAGAAAGCTGTAATTTGGCATAAATATACATCTTTGTCACGCCAACAAAACGGTAAAATAAAATCTTGAATATTTTTTTCAAAAGTAAATTATTAAGCTATTGCATAGCTTCTATCGCGGGCCTTGAGCGCGGGGACCGAATCCAGAAATTCCGTAACGAAAAAACCTCACGCTCCCCACTCCGACGGGCTAGGTGTGGCTTGAAGGCCGTGCATCGTCTAACGTCGTTTCAGTTCGGCAGTCTTCGACACGGCGTTGTGTGCGATTAGACGTATTGTACGACTCTACAAAACTCGCACGAATCGAGACGAGCTGCTCCGAAATCGGACGAATACATAAGCAGCTGTTTATGAGAAAGTATATAGGTGTATAAGTAAACGGTGATTTGATACAAAATGCTATGCAATAGCTTTACCGCGGCAGTCCCCGAGTGCCACACGTCTTTTTTTTAGCCGCACAAATGTCTCTATTGAAATGGTTTTGTTTTTAGTTTAGTGTCACTCTCGAAATTAACGTGCGCTATAGTCCTTATTACGGGTTCCTCGGTATGGTCTTGCCCGGTTTTTAGTCATATTTTCCTCTTTCATCTTCGTTCCTTTCTTACCTTCTTTCACTTTAGTACTGTTTTAGTCAGTAAGCGTCGGACCAATACATTCATAATACTTACGATCCAAATAATTAATTTTCAAATGCCTTCACATTTGCCTGCCTCAGCGAATTGTTAACCCACTCAACAGTCAACACGACAGGTTTTATGCTAAACCAAATCAACATGCACCAGCTCAATCCAAGCAGCAAACGCCGTAGCCATGTTTCATCGGTCATTGATACTAACCCTGCAATTCAAAAGGACTAATGTGCCATTTAACGTCCAAATCACTATCATCTTAACCTAGTTCTGTAAAGGGCTTAACGTACAATAGGAGGCTTGATAACTCGCAACCTTTATGTAAAAGAGGGTAGGATACGTCAAAGGAGAGACAACAGTGTTGAATAACGATATAAACAATGATTTGATTAATTGCTTGCCCTAGATTGATGAATTTGTACGTAAACCGTTTGGGCCTAGGTTCTGTTTGAGCTTGGGTAAGTTCTAGATTACTTATGGTTGCTTGTGCTGTTAAGGGGAATTATTATCAATTATCGATGATTAATAGACAATAGACCTCTATTTTACTGGGTAAAACTATGCCTTTGACATGTTATTGTATTGTTTGTATTTGGTAGTTCGTAGTGTTCTCTGGTACCATTATTGTCAAGTAAAAAAATATCAAACAAAAAATGTTAGAAAACAATAAGTATAAAATAATGTTCTGTTTAAAGTTGTTTGATGCTATTTTAGACGATTTTTAGTGTTCCGTACCTCAAATGCAAAAAACAGATCCCGTATAGGATCACTTTGGTGTCCATCCGTCCGTCATTATGCATTGCGTTGAAACGGGTCCCTACTCAGCATTGTGCCGTAGCAAGCCGAGGCGCTGATTTTCAGAGAACCCTGACTTTTAATCTTACTTAAATATCTATTACAGTTATCTTAGAAGTTTCTCGGCGTTGCTTAAGTATAACTAGGCCAAATTACAGCTTTATAGTACCTAATATCTCCTAGTTAAACTGCGGACAGGAGGACAGACAGGCATGGCGAAATTATAAGGGTCTCTTGTTGACTACGGAACCCTCAGAAATACCTACTTAAAGAGATACAAAAAACTTAACACAATTCCTTAACGTATTATCCCGGGCGCCGTCCCAAGGAACATACTCTCAAATTTAAAATGCATACTAGAATTCCTGCACAACATAAAATACGCGGAAACGGCTTCGCTCCTCCTTTACCAACTCGTGAAGAGATATGTGGTGGGAACTAAATTAAACGAAATTTCTTTGCATGCATTTTACAGGTTCCGTAGTCAAACTACCCTTATAGTTTCGCCATGTCCATCCGTCCGTCCGTCCGCAGTCTAGCGCAGAGACTCTTAGTACTAGAAAGCTGTAATTTGGCATGAATATGCATATTAGTCACGCCAACAAAGTGGTACAATCAAATGAAAAAAAAATCTAAGGTACCTGCTCTACACGTCACGTGGAGACGTATTTCTTTTTTCTCGTTTACCCTATAGTGTGGGGTGTCGTTGGATAGGTCTTTCAAAAATATTACGGGTTTGTGAAACAGTTTTTCGATTAAGTAATCCGTTTATGAAATATTAAGCTTTAAAGCGCTAATTTATGTTAGACTCAAGTATCCCCCCCCCCTTACAGCCAAAACTAAAAATACTAAAATCTGAAGAAAACACCGCATAATTATAACGAATTGAAAAGGAATATTATCACGACTGGGTAGACATCATTGGTTCTTGAGATACAGGCGATTAAAGTGTTTATACCTGCTAACCTACCTACTAAAATCATGTGAGAACCAAGTGACTTCACTACATAGTATAAAACAAAGTCGCTTTTTCTGTGCCTATATCCCTATGTATGCTTAAATCTTTAAAACTACGCAACGGATTTTGATGCGGTTTTTTTTAATAGATAGAATGATTAAAGTGGAAGGTTTATATGTATAAATACTTAAATCTGGAGCGAAGCGAGGGCGGGTCGCTAGTTAAATATAAAATTAGTTATTAAATACTTGTTGATTTTTATGCTTGTAGTAGTGGCTCTGGAACCCTACACTGAGCATGGTCCAACATGGTCTTGCCCGGTTTTTATTGTTTCTAAAGACAGACATTTATTTAATAATCGTTCCACAGATTGCTCGTGCTTAAAGTAAAAGCTCGCAACGCTAAGCTTTAAATACCCTTTTAGCTGCAAGATTTCAGACGAGTAAAAAGCTCGACAAATAACTTATTTTTTTATTGTTTTTCTATTATAGTCAGAGATCGGACAAATGGGCGTCATTACTCGCAATAATGTGGACATGACTCCATAGATTTTAATTAAACTGCATTTAAATTGGTTCATCCATTTAAGAGCTACGGTGCCACAGACAGACAGACACACACACACATACACTTACACGTCAATCTTATAACACCCCTCTTTTTGCGTCGGGGGTTAAAAAGTAGGACGGGGTCCACTACCACCATCTTGTCCATTAACCTACCACCAAGCAGCAGTGTTCCGATGTGGGGATAAGACAACCGGTGTAACAGTATAGAGGCATTCCATCTTAGTCCTCAGGGTTGGCCTTGAATTTGAGGTCTTAGTATTGCAGTCTTGAGAATTCAACAACAACAAATTTACCATGAGGTGGCCTAAGTGCTCGCGTGCCATGACCTTGCTACTAAAAAAAATGGAAAGGACGTACGTGAATGAAGAGGTTGATGAATGTAGAGGAAGCCAACGTTGCATGTTTAGACCGGGGCACCTGGCGTCCCATAGTCTCTGCCTACCCCATTGTAATGTTGTTTCACAATTAGTACTAATAGCTGATGCGGAATCAAATGTATATTCGGATTCAATATGTACAAGCAACTTGTGTGGAAATACGTCACGCCCTGCCTCGACTGCGGCGTGCTCGAGCATCCGTCTTCAGTATCTATTTGATGGACGAGGTCACACTTATTGACACGTGATTTATTAATGATCAGTCAGCTATTCGCGGTGGATATATTTTCTAGTGCTGTGTTAGGTAATTAGTAGGGATTCTACAATGTAGCATGATCCTTGTGCCAGCCGTAATTCGGTATCTATCCTTATTTGCAATAAAATCAGCGACAATAATTTCACTTCCCCTAAATTTAAATTTATGTGATGCTATAATATTTAGTAAATTTTTAAATGGAACAAGAACGCTTCGCTATGTGTTCATATGTATACAATACAATACAAAACACTAGTGTGTTGTATAGTAGTTTAACTAAAAGTATTATACATATGAACTGTCTTCTTGAATCGCTCTATCCATAAAAATCCGTAGACAGCTGGAAGCGACTTTATTATATACCATGTAGGGTTAGTGATAACCTTCAAAATCTTGCATCTTTACTACCTATAACCGAATGTAATAAAATTGTTTACTGGTTGGATAAAACAAACGTTTCCAACATTATTAATATGATACATAGGTTGATTATTTAGTTTTCTTTTATCATTGGTATGGCTTTGCGTGAAATTGTTAAACCTTAGGTTCAACCTTTTTGACAGACGGACACGTGAGTGACAGCAATAGGGTTCACATTGGAACCCTAAACATAAAAAGAAGAAATAAATTCATCAACGAACAAATGAAACTTTGTCCACAAAAGCGATGTTTTCAATTTTAATCTTAAGCTTTATTTTAGTACGTAATTTATATTGTGATACGCAAATAGAGTAGAAAATAGTTTGAAATTCAACTTCCCTTGAGAATTTTCCTGCTCCGCTATTCCCGGGTTTTCAGTTTTGTTTGTGTAGAGACCCGCGTCTTAGCGCGAGGGGAAAGATATCACAAACACTGCGGTCAGGTGCGAAATTCAGAGCAAATTCAGCTGGGAACTGCCTTTTGGTCCCTGTTTTATATATACCTATTAACTTTGCGAGCTTGTTTATCTCGAACTAGCTGTTACCCATAATCGGTCCATACATTGAAAGCTACAATATCACAGACAGACAAACAGATGTAAAGATTCATACATACACAGATACACAGATATATATAACACCCTTCCTTTTTTGTCGGCGATTGAATCTGACATACTGTTTATTGGCTTAGGGGGAGGCAGTGTTACGCAATCACGCTTCAACCACTGAACGGATCGAGATGAAACTTGACAAACATATTGGTTAAGTCCTGGAATAGGACATGGCTACTTTATATTCCAGAAAATTCACAATTGGACAGTTGGGAATACCAAAAAACGTTATCTGTGATTGGTTGTTTCCCGCGACTCCGTCCGCGTTGAACTTGTTTATCACGCCTGTGTCCTGTTTCAGACTATAATCCATCTGTGTGCCAAATTTCATCCAGACCCATTTAGCCGTTCTGAAATTTTTGAATGAACTGTTTTCTTTCGACCGTTGTAAACTCTCTCTATACCTAATTTCACTGCGATTCAAGGCGTTGAATTGTACAGCCCGATTCAAATAAATGAACTCATTTTTTACATACTAATACATACATAACATCACGCCTTCAAACCCAGAGTGGGGTAGGCAAAGCTAAACAAATACCAACTACTCTAAGAAGACTTTAAAATTCTGTAACCACATTTTCCACATTCAGGTCTACAAACCCTTATTCCCTTAGTCGCCTCTTACGACATTCACGGTAAGACATGGAGTGACACTATTCTAACCAGACAACCACACAAGGCCTGAGAAATTCAGTGAAGAAAGGATTTATTTGAGTACGTTAATATTTTGGAAAGATAACGAAATTTATTATTCTGTCACATTATTAAGGTATGAACTAGGGCTCCTGGTCGTGTCCGTGTTTCGTGTACCCCTAGCCGAATCTCCGTTACCGAGTAACACGGCAACGGAGATCCGGCCCGTTCGATACGTGAAATTCGGCTACGTGTAATTAAGATACGTAGCTCCGTGTTACACGGAGATACGTTTCTTATTTACACGTAGATCCGATCCGCCCGTGACCGTGACGTTTAATGAAGATTTTATGTGTGTCTTTAAGACCTCCGAATGTAATGCGATAGTCGTGTTTTTGATTTCAGTTTCTTTGCTTTTGCATTTAAAATTGGTTTAATGAGTCAAACTAAAGCTTGACAAATAAAAATAAACTAGAACACATATGACATATCTAATAAGGCTCCGTTCGACAAGCTTTCATTCAATAACCGTGCGGAGCGGAGCCGGAGCCGAGATCCGCAGATACGTAGCCGAACGCAGACACGGATACGTATCTTGGCGTGACCGTGTAGTTCGGGAACTTAGCACCGCCGGTGCTAAGATCACGGAGCTACGGTTCCGCGTGTAACACGGATATCAGGACCACTAGTATGAACCTTAATAACGTAGCAATATAATTCCGTGCATGGCGTGAATACGTTGATAAGTCGAGATGAAAAGGGAGGCAAAGGTGTACCGCAAGGTAGCGTTATTTGCCCGTATCATTAAAACCTTAATAACTCCTTAATTAATAAACATGTAGATAAGTTAAAATTATATTCTAGATCAGTTTACGGCACTTTCTTATGGCTTAATATTAACGTCAAGTTTTGGGAAACCATGTATAACAAACCAATGCTCAATCATAGTTAATCGATGCTCTTACTATAAAGGAAACTTAGCAAGAAAACCTGCACATTTACGCAGAAAATCACTCAGTACAATAAACGTTTTCAACCAGACGAGCTTGCTTTCATAACTTTACCATTAAGGTATAGTTTAGGCCAAGTTCGAAGCCAATAATTCCCGTAGTAACCAGCATGGAAGCAATTTTCCCTTTACACATTTCACTTATTAGTTGCCATATAGTTAAAGCATGTAAAGTGGGTCTTTACAACATGAAAGTTTGAATAAGGAAAGTTTAAAATTTACTCGAACATACACGAGTTCTAGAGTTTTAAGTACTCTGGTATTGTAAATGAAATTTTAACAAGAATTTGTCGTAAATCTACCTACTAAACTACTATAATATTCTTAGCTGAATAAGCTTTTTTATGCACGAAACAGAATTAAACAGTTCGGAAGCAATTGTTCAGAAATATAAGTTAATTAAATTACTTTGTTTTAATTTTAGGTAGAGAAGTTTTTTATCGTAGTTTAGTTTAATGCAAATTCATATTTCACAAATGAATGTATCTGAGCAACTAAAAATAATTACTATTAATTTTCACGCAATTCATACATTTATGGCGATATTATCTTTTTATTTTATCCTATTGGTGGGGCCCTTACGGATACATTAATTGTTACAGATATCTTTAAGTAAGCAGTAAGTACTCGTAAGTATAATATTATAAGACAAAATGGTTCCAAACACGTTCAGATTATAAATTATTGAAAAGAAATATAACTTTTAAAATTTTACCAGCTTATATTATGCCCCGTGTGGTTTCCGGGTTAGAATAGTGCCACTCCATGTCTTCTCGTGGATGTCGTAAGAGGCGATTAAGGGAATAAAGGCTTCTATGTAGGCGATGGGCTTGCAACCTGTCACTAATACACTAGTAAACTATCTCAGTCTACTTGTGCAAAATGTGGTTACAGAATTATCAACAAGTCTTTTTAGAGTTGTTGGTAATTCTGTAGCTCTGCCTACCCCGCTCTGGGAATGAAGGCGTGATGTTATGTACGTATGTAACCCTGCGTGGTTTAAGGGGGCAAACTTTTGTAACCTTCTGTAACACTTTTATAGGTATTTATAATAAATTAAAAAAAAAAAATGTATGTGTATGTATATTATTGAAATTGTTTTCGTACAACATTGGACCACCAATAACAATTTTTCCCTGATTTACCCAAATGTCAACTGGTAGACAATGTAATTTGGCATTAAGTTCACCTTTTGTACTCAAAGTATTTGTGTGCAATAAAGATTAAATTAATAAATAATGTAATAAAAGTAAAATGTTTATTGTTTTCTTTGTTGAGGTCCACTGCGGTTCTGCTGTGATTCCGCCAATGTCAAGTGCGTGAGAGTATTATCGATAAATAAATCAAAAGTAAAAGCCGGACATTTTCCAATCAGCTATCATGTTATTATTAGTGAGAAAATTTAAACCTCCAACACACATGAACATTTAGCTAAGTTCAACGTTCTAACAAACGACGAAGGAAAAAATCCCAAAAATAAATGTTACTTCCTATATCATTTTGCTGTAACCTTTCATTTTCTTCGTTACCGGTTTGTTGCGAATTCACAAAACTAGTTGGACGTGTCGCTTTTATGATGTCAAATTGACAAGCCTGCGGCCGACAGAAGTCATTTGTGGTTGGTTCAACTGGAAACCCAAAAGCGGTTTTCTTGAGTTGCCTTACGCATTTCGGTATTTTTTCGCAAAGTATAAATGCGGTCAGGATAACTAGGCAAAGACATTAATAAGCTTCACGATTTATTATACGATTCTCTATAGCTTCAAAATAAAAATGTTGAAGCTAATTGAAAGCCAAGTAAGTAGTAGCTGCTAAGTAGGTAAAAACGGGACTCTATTACCAAGACTCCGCTGTCTGTCTGTCTGTCACCAGGCTGTATGTCACGAACCGTGACAGCTAGACAGTTGAAAATTTCACAGATGACGTGTTTCTGTTGCCGCTATAAGAACCAATACTAAAAACAGAATAAAAGAAATATTCAAGTGGGGCTTTCATACAATAAACGTGTTTATTGCCGTTTTTTGCTTAATATAAATAAAGTGGTGGTGTGGTGTGGTTGCCGGGTTAGAATGGTGCCACTCCATGTCTTCCCGTGGATGTCGTAAGAGGCGACTCAGGGAATAAGGGCTTGTAGTATTGTTAGGCGATGGGCTTGCAACCTGTCACTAATACACTAGTAAACTTCTTGGCCTGATTGTGCAAAATGTGGTTACAGAATTATCAACAAGTCTTTTTAGAGTTCTTGGTATTTCTATAGCTCTGCCTACCCCACTCTGGGAATGAAGGCGTGATGTTATGTATGTATGTATGTATGTATAAATAACGGCAACGGGTAGACGCGTTATATTCGCTTTCATTTAAGTTTTTTTTCACATTTTTAGTATTTAGCACTTTATAACTTAATATTTCCTAAACGGATCCTTTGATCGAAAAACTGTAACCCCATGCGGTATGCATGCATAGGGTAGACGCGAAAAATACATCCCCACGTTACGTGAAGTAACCTATTTTTTTTAATACTTTATAGTACTTACCACTTTGTTGGGGTGATTCACGCCGAATTACAGATTTGTAGTACTAAGAGTCTCTGTTCTAGGCTGCAGACGGATGGACGGACGGACATGGCGAAACTATAGGGTTCGTAGTTTAACTACGAAACCCTAAAAAAGTGACAAGTTTGAGGCATCATAACCCTCAAAGTTAGCAACGCATTTGCGGTCTTAAGATTGTACTAAGAATGCATATGTCCATTGGATCACAAATCCCACTCACCATCAGGTGGCCTGTGTGCTCGTTTGCCTATACCATTCTATAAAAGAAAACTAAACATATAAATCAAACAACCACCTGTAAGCGAAGCCGGTTTTCCGTCGTCATATTCGCAAACAAGTTAAGAATCGCAAACATAATCCGATAACTCAAGAACTTTCCAAATTCTCTCGTGTGCTTCAAAACGAAGTTGCACTTAATCCATCTCTTATTCAGAGGATGGTTTGTCTTTGGTTTTATAAGATTATTCATCTCAGAACTGTGATGTCGATGTTTACGCTTGGATCTTTTGACTTTGTAAAGGTTAACGTCTATGAGTTAGTTTATTTATGTGATGATTGTACCAAATACGGGAGCCTTTTGTTTAACCAAAAAGTTTTTGCCAACTAAGACATTTCCATTTTTCCATATTTTTTCCGAAACTGTAAATATTTCAGGACCGTCGCGTAAAACTCATTAGGTTAGGTTGGTTTTATAAAAGACCAAATATATTTAACATACATACATAACATCAAGCCTTCATTCCCAGAGTGGGGTAGGCAGAGCTGCAGAAATACCAACAACTCTAAAAAGACTTGTTGATAATTCTGTAACCACATTTTGCACAATCAGGCCAAGAAGTTTACTAGTGTATTAGTGACAGGTTGCAAGCCCATCGCCTAACAATACTACAAGCCCTTATTCCCTAAGTCGCCTCTTACGACATCCACGGGAAGACATGGAGTGGCACTATTCTAACCCGGCAACCACACGTTTAAAGTTTCGAAAAAAGTGGTTTGGTCAAATGATATTTTCGGGAAATGAATCAGTTTGACAAAAACATTTTGATGAAACGAAGGTAACCCGCCAAACACTTATGCTTGTCTGAAAAATCCAAAGCTGCTCATCCAATTCCTCTCAAAACATATCTGTCTTCTCGGAAATACCGTCTGACAATTCCTATTTTTCGATACCTTATATTAAAGAATAATAATAAATGTCAAAAAAATAAAATATAGCAAGGTCTAATAAAAATTAAACCTTGACTTTACAATAGACCTCTTGCTGCTAAAAAATAGGGGTAGCTACAAATTAAGCTAACCGCATCGTAAGATAAAACACTAATTAAAAAATCGGGCAAAAGTATCTCGTACAGTCAACGTCAAAAGTAAGTGATCTAAATCAAGGTTTCAAAACATCTTCTAGCATGACACCCCAGATATAACAGTTATACCAAGGTATCAGTTATAACAGATGTTTTAATGAATCAAAAGAAAATGATCATAACAACATCGAGACACAGAAACAAAGTGACAAATCAATGTTTCAAATCAAAATAATAATGTCACGACGTTATAATTATGTATGTACTGGAAATTTCAATAAAGTATAATTAAACTTTTTACTCGTAATACAATGAATGTGTCAAGTAATTAACAAAAGAAAAACATAATTTCGAACTATCGGAAATGTCTGAAGGAGCTTGATAAAAAAGGATTTATTTGAAATGTAACCAAAAATGAAGCTGTAATAAGACCTTGTTGCTAACCTCAGCGGACACGAGAGGCGATATAGTTGCTTCGCATATTTGTCTCACGAATATAACCTATATAAACCGAACATCTGACTTGTACTCCGAAGTGTCCCATAAACCCGTATTTTCTTACATAATCACTTTAAATTGAAACACTCAACAATGACTTAACTGTTTTAATGGCATGTTACTTAGTTTTCAAGGATCGAAATAAATGTGATCACTTACTTTTGACACATTATGTGTTCATTTACTTCTAATACACTACAATACTCTGTAACATTTGACTTAATTTATTGTGTATATTATTTTGGGACCCTATTGCATCAGTTTTTTTTGCTGTTGACTGTACCATGCTCAGTGTAGCGGCAACATAAATACATCATCTGTGAAAATTTCAAGTGTCTTGCTACCACGGTTCATGAGATACAGTTTGGTGATAGACAGACGGACAGCGGAGGCTTACAGATAGGGTACCGTTTTTACCCTTTGGGTATGGAACTCTAAAGAAGTAGCTTTTTAGGGTTCCGTAGTCAAACTTGGAACCCTTAGAGTTACGCCATGTCCGTCCGTCCGTCCGCAGCCTAGCTCCTAGAGAGTCTTAGTACTAGAAAACTGTAATTTAGCATGAATATACATTACAAAAAAAAAATTGAAAATAATTTTTTTTAGGGTACCTGCCCTACACGTAGCTTGGGGATATTTTTTTTGTCTACACCATAATGAGGGATGTCATTGGATAGGTCTTTCAAAAATTATACGGGTTTGTTTAAACAATTTTTCGATTAAGTAATCTGTTTATGAAATATTAAGCTTTACAGCGCTAATTTTTGTCAGAGTCAAGTGCCTACGGCTAAAACTACAAAGAAAAAATCTCCAATGAAAGAGCATAATAACGAATTTTAAAGGAAAACTATCACGACTAAGTCATCATCGGTTCTTGAGATACAGGCGATTAAAGTTTTTATACCTACTAAAATCATCTAAGACGGCACCAATAGACTTTCAATCACTTGTTGATTTTTATGTTTGTTTGTAGTACTTAACGGCTTCGAAACCCTACACTGAGCATCGTCCGACATGCTCTTGCCCGGTTCTCACTTGTTAAGTTAACAGAGATAAAACAAGCGAAATTAAAAATTATCCTTTGAGCATGTCCCAATGTTATTTACAATTACATGCCTGCGTCAACTTTAAAAAAAAATGCAAATTCTCTGTTAGTACGAGGTTTAAAAAACTGCGCTTGCCAGGAAACTGCAACGGAATTAATAGCGAGCAGTCTCGTCGGTGATATCACCAATTTATATAGAGCCTCGTGAACGCTCGAGAATGTGAGTTGAAAAGCCTAGTAAGTATACGGCAATGTTTATTAGGGGTCTAGTGTGGCTGGTCGGTTTAGTGGCCATTTTTATTTTGATTCAGTCAGCTAGTGTCCTCAATGTGGCGTTTAAACGACATTTGGCCTGGTTCCCGGAATATTCCGTTTTGTTTAGTAGCCTTAAATTGTCTTACCTTTGCTCTGCTACTGAAAGGACCAAGTGCATTTTTAGGGTTCAGTACTTCAGAAGAAAAAACGGAACCCTTACAGGATCACACTTTTGTCAGTGCGTCTGTCTGTCAAGACCTTTTATCTCGGGAACGCGGAGGTATCGAGTTGAAATTACAACCATATACTCAAAAAGTCTACAGTCCCTTGAAGTTATAAAAATCAAACTTATAAGTTAACGTAAAAAAATATACGGCCGTTTATGCAGCCAAAAACGTTGAATTCAACACTAATCAAAAATAGGGTACTTCCCATAGATTTAGAATCATGGGCAAGAAGAAATGTCTTAGTTTGTCGTTGTCGAGTACCCATACAACAAGCCTAGAGCTTGTTGTAAGGAACGACGTCAGTTTGTGTGACATTTTCCCGTGATATTTGATATTTAATATTGAACTTTAAACACAAATTCCTTCATTTCCAGAATAGGGTAGGCAGAGCTACAAAAATACCAACAACTCTAAAAAGACTTGTTGATAATTATGTAACCACATTTTGCATAACCAGGCCAAGAAGTTTACTAGTGTATTAGTGACAGGTTGCAAGCCCATCGCCTAACAGTACTTACTACAAGCCCTTCTTCCCTTAGTCGCCTCTTACGACATCTACGGGAAGACATGAAGTGGCACTATTCTAACCCGGCATCCACACGGGGGCAAACTACAAAACTAAAAAAAGTCAAATTCATTAAAACAACGGCTACAGGGTGAGTTAAAAAGTTCAAGATTTACAAGACATTTTTAATGGTGGTAGGACCCTGTGCAGGGTCCGTCCGGATCGCTACCACCATCTTATCCATTAACCACCCGCCAAGCAACAGTGTTTGCATTGTTGTGGGGATAAGACAACCGGTGAAATTACTAGCATAGAGGCATTCCATCTTAGTCCTCAGAGTTGGCAGCGCATTTGAGGTCTTAGGATTATAATCTTGAGAATTCAAATGTCTATGGGTCTCAGATTTCACTTACCATTAGGTGGCCTGAGTGCTCGTGTGCCTTCTGCTTAACATAAAAAAAAAAAAAAGACATCGCTCTCACTGAAAGTATTTAAAAAAACACGATGTTAACATTCTTATACAGATAAAATATCAACGTGTTTTCGATGCCTATAACTTTCATGAGAAATGTTCAAAGTAATCCCAACAATCACAGTATCGGTAATAACTTTTATTGGATCGACAAATAAAGTTGTAAAGTTCTAACTTTATTCCTCAAGATCATATCTACTTAACATCAATTTCAACGTTCAGCTTTATCACGATTAACTTAAAATTTATTTTCCAGGTTCACGTATTGTACGTTACGATGTTTAGATAGTTTTAAGTCGAATGTCCTGTAGTTTAAGAAGACGCTCTTTGGGGACATTGCAACCGATTCAACGTGAATGTGCCAACATCCCACTGCGCGGTATGTTGGACAGAGGCCAGGGTATAAAACAACAGTTAAAACACAGTAGAGAAAGTATTGTTGTTTAAAATTTAATGGTTTTCTAAGCAAGAACCATGGCATATTTTGAATGGTATTCTTTATTTTAAAATAATGGATTATGAAACAAATACAAGTATCATAAAATTTGATTTGGTAGCATCTTTTGCAAGGTCCGTCCCACAGAACTATCTCGATATAGTTCTGTGGTCCGTCCGGATCGGTTTACATTCATCTGGCATAACTTTTTTTGGCATAATAATTATTTGGCATAGTCTTTTTTTTCTGAAACGTATACTTTTGCAGGATTGTAATAAAAAAAACTTAACCTAACCAAATGAGTTATATGCAATCATATTTTAAATAATACTGAAAAGTATAAGGTTTCAGAAAAATAAGACTGTATGCCAAGTGATGATTATGCCAAATGATGATTATGCCAAAAAAAGTTATGCCAGATGAAGGGAACCCGTCCGGATCGCTACCATCTTATTCATTAACCACCCGCCAAGCAACAGTGTTCGCTTTGTTGTGTTCCGCTGTGGGGATAAGACAACCGGTGAAATTACTAGCATAGAGGCATTCCATCTTAGTCCTCAGGGTTGGCAACGCATTTGAGGTCTTAGTATTATAGTCTTGACAATTTCAAATGTCTATGGGTCTCAGGTTCAACTTACCACCAGGTGGCCTGAGTGCTCGTGTGCCTTCTCCTTAACATAAAAAAAAAAAAAAAAAAAAAAACACCATATTATCCCTTAACCTACCGCCAAGCAGCTGAGTTCATATTGTTGTGTTCTAGTGTGGGATTTTTTTACTCACACTAGAACTAGAGCTCTTGCACCGGTGAAATTACTAGTCAAGGGGCATTCCATCTTAGTCCTTACGGTTGGCAACGCATTTGAAGTTCTACGATTGCTAGTCTTGGGATTTAATCTAGAGAATTCAAATGTCTATGGGTCTTAGATCCACTTACCATCAGATGGCCTGAGTGCGAGTTGGATTTGCGCACTAAGGGTACCGTACCATTATCTATACAACCACGGTGTCTGTATTAAGATCAAGCAAAACACGGCAAAAAATCACGTTTGTTGTATTGCAGCCCCCCTTAAATATTAATTAAATTTTTATTTTATTATTTTTATTCTTAATATATGAATATACAACTTAATATTCTGTGAATATTTCAAAGTATCTACCGGTTGCCGTTATTAATATCGAGCAAAAAACGACAAAAAAAAATACGTTTGTTTTATGGGAGCAGAGAAATACATAATTTGTGAAAATTTCAACTGTCTAGCTATCGCGGTTCCTGGGATACAGCCTGGTGACAGACAGACGGACGGACCCTAACCGGTCTGGCTTTATTTTAAAATTACTTTTGACGTACAGTTTTTTTTAAATCTTTAAAACGTCACGTCAAACGCACTATCATTTACACACAAAAGAAAAGAGGCCCAGACTTACTTACTAAACTTATGTAACAATAGTTTTATTTGAACACTTTTCAGTAAAAGCTGTTTATTCAGTAAGTAGGCCGCACGGGCACTTTTACACGTCAAAATTCTACCAGCGCTTCCCAAGAGGAGACCACTGCTGAGAAGAAGCGCCACAAGAAACTCAACAGTCAGTATTTTTTTTAAATATTGCTTAGGATAATGATAAAACTTAACCTAGCATTATATGAAGCTATTAGTGAATTTTAAAAATATCTGTATCATGCGTAGTTAAGCAGAAAAACGTGTAGAAACTTGTAATAAACACAAGAGCAAATAAATAAAATAATAATAATATTTATACCTACCCATGACGATGCAAAACTAAATGAAATTAAAAATTAAATGTTCCGATACGTTTTCCTACACCGCTATTAATTTTATCCAACCCCGTAAAAAGCCAGTGTTAAAAAAAAAATACTGCACTTAATTGTACTGTGGAATAATGCCACAAAAGAGTGCTTCGTTCAAAGAGAACCTCTCTACTTAACAACGTTTCGATAAAGAAATTAACATTATCGTTGTTCCGTTGTTTCGACGATGTTGTAAAAATGCCTTTAACGAGAAAACTGCGGATATTGGTTTTATCGTATACTGAGCACGATGAAGTTGATACCTCTGATGCAGAAACTCTATTAAAATACCCTCAATATGAAAAGCATTTTGAATACGCAATTAATTACACACGTCAAGCATATTCAAGAAGATTCTTAAATTACAAACTTACTTTGTGCAGGGTCCATCCGGATCGCTACCACCATCTTATCCATTAACCTACCGCCAAACAGCTGTGTTCGCATTGTTGTGTTCCGGTTTGGGGATAAGACAGCCGGTGAAATAACTAGCATAGAGGCATTCCATCTTAGTTCTCAAGGTTTAGGTTAGTTCACAACGCATTTGAAGTTTTAGGATTGCAGTCTTGTGAATGCGAATGTCTATGGGTCACAGTTTTCACTTAACATCAGGTGGCGTGTGTGCTCGTTTGCTTTCTCAATGCCATAAAAAACTGCCGTGCGATGCAATTTAAAATATTAAAATAATGTATGTTGAATTTTTTCCATGAGTTGCTATTACCGGACTCGCTAGCGAGTCGAATGCTCTGTCCCTCACAGTATTGTAGTACAGTGAGAGGGAGAGCATCTCTCTAGCGAGTATCGAAACTCTAACTCATGGTGAGGGTACTGGAGTTTAGTGACGTAATTACGCGGAGTAGTTTTTCTATACATTTTTAAATTAAAAAGTTCAAAATTTATATTCATTAAGTTGGCCCCCCATGAGGGCTCAACACGTTGTTAATATGCAGTGAACCTACTAGCGCTTCGGGCAAGATCATTGCGGAGAAGAAACGCCGCATGAAACTCCAGCAGAGGTCATTTTTTCAATCATAAAATACAATAATGCTTAAAAGTATGTTGACAAGGTAATGAAATAGTAAATAGTAATTATTAATACAAGCACACAACAGTCATTACAAATCTAAAGATCGAACGAGCTTAAAAGGAAAACTATCACGAGAAGTAGTAGACTTGACTGTTCCTGAGATACAGGCGGCTAAATTGTACAGTCAAGGTAATAAATATGTATACACTTTAGTACCTTGTCACTTTAATCGCTGTGACAATTTCATATGGCAGTTTAAACATGACATTAAATAGACAAGGTACTAAAGTGTATACATATTTATGACCTTGACTGTACCTAGTAAAATTCATCTAAGACAGCTAATTAACTTTAAATAGAAAATTAGTTCATACATGTTGTTTTAGAAATAGTTTTTGTGTTTGTAGTAATGGTGTTACACCTACTGAAAGCAGGGCCTCTATTCTGCTGCGTTATAACGATATCGTGACGTGTTTTAGAATCGTTTATGTCACTGTCGGCATTACCGTGTAGAATCCCAGGGCTGGGATTCTACACGGTAATAACGATGTCGTATTTGACGTGTTCCCGCATTGCCAACTTTTTGATAACTTTTATGTCATTTACAATAATGGCGACTGTGGCATAAAAGATTCTAAAACACGTCAAACGCGTTATCGTTATAACGCAGTGGAATAGAGGCCCTGAACATGCTCTTACCTGGATTTTATTTTGTTTTAAATTATCTAATTTTGCAAATATACAGTACTAGGGTTTTACTGGCGTATCGCATTTACTTTCCATCCAACGGGTGTTTACAATACGGAAAATGAAGGAAGTAAGGGCTGAATATTTTTACTGATCAAGGGATTAAATGTTCCGTGTAATTTAACTGCCTTGCACAAGGAGACATTTGGAAGGAATGAGAGATATTTAGAACGTATTTTATTAGTCAGGAATATCGTCTCTGAATGTTATGTGGCGAGTAACCTTGGGAGTTGAATAAACATGTTTCAGGGACAAAATTATATTTTCCTAAAGCTAGCTTAAATGTTTTCTTAGAGATTTCATTAGGATTAGAATATTTGTTTATTATTTAACCTCGTGACCCTTGAAGAGTTGTTACAAAATCAAGGCAAGTTTGAACCTCCTTTATCGATTATAAAGTTCATTTAATTTGTTTAATAATTTGAAAATGGTGTTTATGGGCAAAGGTGTTCTCTCAATCAATCTGGACTCACAATTATAAATATCTGATAGACTAATACACATAAAAAGTAGTACTAGATAAAATCTATAAAAACTATATTACTAAACAAAAATTAAGCTTTTGGGCGTTTTTCAAAAAAAGTGTACATCGTTAAAGACAAAGTTGACAAAATTTAACTTTTTCCATTTCGTCACGAAGATTAGCCATACATTTAGATAAGTTGATTTTCGTGACGAAATGGAAAAAGTTAAATTTTCTTAACTTTGTCCTTAACGATGTACACTTTTTTTGGAAAACGCCCATTTGTAAAATGGGTCTTGTGGCATTGTACCAAAGATTGTATGAAAGAATATTATAACTAATGCGTTGATCGAGGCAAGGGTAGTTATTTCCTTAGATTTTAATTCCCAATCAAAAAAATCTCCCTGGTCTTGGTATGGTAGGCCTCACGACGTTAATACTTTTTTCAATAGGACGACGCTTTTAGTCTAGTGGGTTGTGTTATGCCTTAGATGGTGGTTTGGGTTCGATTCCCTGGGCAAAAATTTGAGTGATATCTTGGATGTGTCCTATGTATTTAAGTATAGTCATCTATAGCGATAAGCATCGCTGTCGTTGAACTTTTGTGTGTGCTGAGCACGAGTAATTATTCATGAGTCTTGGGTGTTTTCTATATATTAAAGTATGCATTTCTCTTTATAAGTATGTTAGTCAGCGTCTAGTACCCGTAGTACAAGCCTAGAGCTTAGTTTGGGACTAGGTCAATTTGTGTGACATTTATTTTATTATTTTACATTTATTTACTTATTTATTATTGTCCCCTGATATTTATTTATTTAATACCTTCTATTAGGTCATATTTCAAAGGGCATCAACTACTCGTAGCTGCCTATCTGGTGGCCTGTGTGCTTGTTTGTCATTATGCCATTAAAAATCTCCTAAACAGCGAAGACACAACTAAAAGATAGCCACGAATTCATCCGAGTATAATCCGTTTTCGGTTATGCCTCTATTTTCCCCTTAGGGGTTGAATGTACGAAAAATTGCTACTAAATGCTCTTCTAGAAAATCCAAAGATTTTATTTTATCTAAATATTTACATATAGAGCTGGGCTTGGCGTTGTTAGGGTGGTGGTCAGTAAAACACAAAGCACTTTTGACAAATCATTACGTTTTAGCGAACACTGTAAAGTAAACAATATACATTGCATAAACTTATTTTTCCACAAGAGCATATTTTTTCGTTTCACTTTTACTAAACTATTTGTATCGTGTAGATGACCATTCTCTAGCTGTTTACTAGAATAATATTTTCTTGCAAGCTGGAAAAATATTTTTTTCAAGACAGCTTTTATACATAAACATTTATGGTTCGGTTTGGGGTCAGAAAACATCACTTTTATGACAGGCCTATAATTAATAAAAAATTTGTTTCATTTCCTCGCAGAAGTTGAGAAAAGTACTATGTCTGCCCCGGCAGAAAGTGCAATTTATGGCTTCGCTCACTAGAGGCTAACTTCCATAAATTGCGTCAACAATGTATTCTTTCCATATACTGGGTGATTTTGGGGTCATGATCCGGAATGGCCAAAAGTGAATTTGGTCATATTGAACAACCTTTCCGATGAGACCAACCACGAAATCGCCAAAAAAACCAGCTGTTCCATACATTAACTCTCAATTAATACACTGTTAATGTATGGAACAGCTGTTTTTTTGGCGATTTTGTGGTTGGTTCACTTTTGGTCATTCAGGATCATGACCCCAAAATCACCCAGTATAGTTTGATATCTGATATCTCTGGTATTTCTTGAAAGTAGAATCCAGTGTAAAATGCTTTTGTGTACTGAACAACCCTGCACTGCGCAAAGGGCTTTGAATATCTCTCGCTATCCCAAGCACGAATATTCTATCGAGAAGGTAACGTTAACGTACCGCCATCGAGAAGACGTGGTCTAGACCGAGCCTATTCGTAGCAATAGCGCCTTAAACGCATGTTTTCATACATAAAAATCAGGGGACAATGTCACATAAATTGACCTTGGTCCAAACTAAGCTCTACGCTTGTATTGTGGGTATTAGACAACGATAAACTTACTTATTTAGAGAAATACATGCCTACTTACATAGAAAATATCAGACTCAGAAGCAAATAGCGCTCATCACACAATTATCTGCCGTTACCGGGATTTGAACCCAGGAAAGCTAGCTTCGTAGGCAGGGAAACTACTAACTAGGCGCGTGGTCATCGAATATCGTCTTACGGCCGAACCCTATATTCAAACCGCGGATAGATAAGGCTTACTTCGGGTTGAAGTTTGATATTTGCCCATACAAAATGTGTCAAATTTTAATCCGAAGTAAGGCTATCTGTCCGCGGTTTGTATATAGGATTCGGCCGTTATAGAATAACAATAATAATATTCAATTTGACGTGTCTTCGTATTGTTTTTTAATTTGGCCGCCATTACTTTTTATTATTGGGAAGAAAGAGGGAATTGAGCTCTGTCCTGCTAAAATAAAATGCAGTATCTCTGACAAAACTTCTGTAGCAAGTGCAACCTTATTACTAACGATAAAGGATTGAATCTGCTTTGGCCATTAAATCTGAGATACTGCTTTTTTGCTTAGGAGGGCAGAGCTTTAGTGTCAAATAAAATTAAAAATAAAAATTTGGAAAAACTGCTTAAATTAATTGAAGCTTTTATAAGTTATGAACTGGTGTTTCTTGCACTTTGCTTAATTAATGCCTTGTTGCACAAACGTTTATTTAATTTAATGTCGCCAAAGTTCCGTGTTTTATTCTGTTTTAGGTAACCATTTACATTTCGTTTGCTGACAATTTTAGTTGTTTCATTATTATTTTGTTATCTATTTGATTTGTATTAGCAAAGTGACATGTTTTTATTTGAGTTTCCGTGTTTTTATTGTAGTATTTGGGCAGTTTTCAAAAAAAGCGGACATCATTAATGGCAAAAATTAAGAAACTTTAACTATTCCATTTCGTTACAAAAAATTAACGATGGCTAATTTTCGTGATAAAATGGAAAATACACTACTTGTTTTGAAAACGCTCATTTTACAATATTTCTATTGAAATGCTCATCTCTTTAAATACTGTCTAACTTCATACTAGAAAAACGCTTTCACGTAAATCTTGTAAACCTTTTGCCCCTTTTGCGAATTATTGCGGTCAGGTTAACGAGTTTCCGGTTCCCATTCTTCAACTTGACGTTTAGTACTTTTTATTTCTACCCACTTCAGCTCTTTGTAGAGGATATATCTGTGCCTCCTGTGACAAGCGATACAACTCGAGTTGTAGCAATATTCGTGTTTTTTCATGAATCAACTTAAAAAAAAATCCGCATCTTTTGCTCCAACTCCCGTATTTGTAGGCCTTCTGGTTCCCGAGATACTTTTGTGTAAAATGATACAACTGACCCTTTTTTTTTCAATTTTCAGTGTTTAATGCTATTTCTCTAGTTAGTTAAAGCACTCCAAAAAATCAAAAGTTATTTTTCTTTTTCGTGCCTATTGATATATCTAAAAATGTATTATTAATCACAGTTTTTACACCTTTAAAAATTTCGTGTCTGTTGATATAACTTGAGTTGTATCATTTATAACCAGTTTTGCGTATTTCGAAAGTTAAATTATTATTATCCTTATATTATTTGCGTTCGCCTTAAGACAGATTACTTATTCAATTCTCTACAACTTATGTATAAAGGTTAAACCGCTAGCTCCAGAAATAATAGAAAAAAATGCTTTTAAAAATAGTTGTATCAGTTGTCACCAGAGCTCCTTGATTACCCCTTTTTTGTGTTAAATAATACAATTCAAGTTGTATCATCTTACACGAGTTAATGGAGCTCAATCTGAAATGTAAAATGATACATAAAGCATGTTTCTTCGAATATGTCAAAATATATAACTAGTATGATTATTTTTGTCAAACCAGTTAATAAAGTGATATTCTATGTTATGAAAATCGGTAGCAATGTTTAAAAAAATATACTCATTTAAGAGCAGTATTTTTTTTAAACTTGTTTTCGCTCTCCTGTAAAATCGTGTTTTTCGAGTTGTATCACTTGTCACAGGAGGCACAGATATTAACTTACATATTACACACTTAAGGCAAATTAGTTTAAAGTGTATTTTAATGACGATAAAATTCATTTTTATTAATCTCATACTTAAAAATGGCATTTGAGAGCAAAGATAAAAATAAAATTTATCTATTTGCTGAAAGATTAAAATTCCCAAATCTCTTTGTGTTTAGTATCGACATAGAGCAACCACTTTTTTAATGTAGTCTTAAGTGGCCACATATGCTACCACGCCCACACAAGAATAAAAAGGGATGGCTTTATGTGCTTCCGCGCGAAGAATTTGAGATGGAGATAGTTTGCGCGCGCCTTGATGGCAGCGTCTAATTAAAATATTTGCTGTTTACTTTTAAACAACTTTTTTTTAATATGACTTATTACTCAATTATTGAATCAAAAATCATTGTCACAGCATAATAATTATGTGACCTCATAAAATTGCCCAAATAATTTTTATCAAACTTAGTTAAGAACCATTCAAAATTAACAAGTTTTCATTTAATAAACGGTTTGTCCGTTTTGTAGCTTAAAGATACAGATGCATACGTTGCACTCATGGCACCCCTCATGTTTATGTCAGAGGTTAAAAAGTAAGTTTGAATCACCTTACTAGACGAGAGTTTTTTTTTGCCTCAGGATTCTAGAATTCTATTCTTTTGCATAAATGTGAATTTTAATAGCGCGTTTGTGGAATTCCGTAACGTCTGGGAAATATATTAAAATTCGTTTTAGGGTTTCGTAGTCAACAAGACCCTTATAGTTTCACCATGTACGCTGTCTGTGATATAATTCAGAGACTCTTGGTAAGTACAGTCACCATCAGATAGATCTAACCGGACAGCGAGCCCAAAAAAATGTGTTGCAATGGATTCCCAAAAAAGACTAACACGTGAAACCGTCAGAAAAATGACACGTAACACTTCGTTTAAATTATTTGCTTGGATAAAAAATCAAGAAGATGTAACTGCATAGTCGACCGAAAAGATTTAACTGGACAAACATTCAGTGTATCTAAGGTGACAAAAGTTCAAAAAGATCTTTCAAAATACCTCTTTACGTAAAACTTTTTGGGAAGTTTAAAAAAATCAGGACAGAAATGACAAATGCCAATATTGACATTAAGCTCACAATGTAAACAATAACCATAATATTCTTCACATGTTCAGCGTACAAGAGTCGTTTTAAAATATTATGCGTGCTTTTCAAATATATGCGAAAACGTTAACCAGTTTGTCGCCGTGACCAAACTGCCGCCTCGTGTCGACGGTATGTAATGTTGCCGTGGTCTCCTGTTGGTTACTCTCGCCGTACCGCCCCTAAACTTGATCAGTTTCCAGCAGCCGTTCATGTGATCACATGAACGGCTTTGAAACCAGCACGATATGGTCTCGTGTATGATGCGTGTTCAACAAATAATCTCAACGCAGTTTCGTCTCGTGCTGCGAATCACAAACACGAGATAGCTTGAATCAGCTTATTGCTCGGTGTGTAGTGTTTATTTATGTGTGTTATTTGTATAAATAAAAATAAATTTTACTTTAATTTGAACGTATCCCTTTATAACTTTTATGCTGCCCCTTTTTGTAAGCTTTTATTGAACTTGCAATTTTGATAAGTTAGATCAATTTGCAAACCATATTTCTACCACTTGCTGCTACCGGATTAGGTACGCTGAAATTCGGCATATTTATGTAAGTAAGGTGACAATGCAATATTATTATAAAGTGGTCATAGGAAATTCGCATCGAAAAAAGATAGCCCCATCGTGTTTGGGCTCGTTGGATTTTTCGGTATAAGCAGTGATTACTGTGCACAAAAACGTACAGACCTTAACCCAAACCCTTGTAAGTAGGTACCAAAAACAAAATTTCGGCAGACACTTATCTCAGCAATAGCTGTTTTAAATATAATTTAAGGTGTCAATATACAATTTAGCCCTTGAGGATTTCCTATGGCTGCCTTCTGTCTCCATCAGCATAGCTCGATGGGACCGTTATTATTAATTATTATTATAAATAAATATTCTCATCCAAATCGCATAAGTACGAGTATGTTAGTTACAAGTGACGCTAACGTAAGTGTGTTAAAAATACTGCACCAAGAAAAGTAAAAACAGTAAGAGTAAAAGAGATGTCTAAATTCTGTCACGGCGTAAGTAACAAATATCGCGTAGGGGAGGCCGGGGCTTGTTTTAACGAGGATAAGTATTAACACGTCAATAGCGGCCAAATTACTATAATCTAAATCTCGTTTTTTTTTAATCCTTCCATGGATTATGATATGATACCAAATACTTAGTGACCCATCAGTTGTCAGCAGGACTCCAAACGGAAAAGTTGTGCGCCGCGGCTACTTTTTGCAGATAAATAGAGTTTTTTACGATTGCAATTTTTTGACTTCCTCACTATTTTTTGCCACAATAAAATCACAATTTGGTGTTAAATAAAGCTTTTTTGATTAAGTAACGATAGTAATTATCATGTTATTTAATTGCTTTAATTTTAAATGTTTTTTCTACTGTTGCAGGAGTGACCGCTACCCTGACCATGAGTTACAATTACGATACTCGCTAGAGATTCTAATGCTCTGTCCCTCTCACTCTACTATAATATTGTGAGGAACAGAGCATTCTACTCGCTAGCGAGTACGATAATTGCAACTCATGGTAAGGTTACGGGGCTAGTTTTAATAAAACAGGGGTATCTGTGTAATCGTATAATGTGACAAAAGATTTTATTCGTGTGAAAAAAAAAACAGAAAAAATTAAGATATTTTGATATTAACGTTGATTATTGTTTAACTTGGCTTGTCTGTAAGGCTGAAAGTAAATTAAAGTTACCACTATGCAATGTTATTATTTTTTAGTCATTTGATTTTTATATCATTGTCGATTATTGTATTACAAACCCCTTTGAAGAAGACCTCTTTTTTTATAATAATGGTGATGTACTATGATTTATTTTTTATTTTAACCACCGATTAAATGGATATGAAAATAAAACACGTCCGTTATGTACTTTTAAAGCTACAGGTATACTTATACGTCTATCCATTCTGTGCTACAGGTAAAAGCTTGAAGTGTAAGATTATGCCCGGCTTCCCCTACAAGAAGTCACGGGGACTTTCCTTGACAGCTGACATATTGTGAACAAATTCAATTTTAAACTAACGAACAGTGTTCAAAATGTAAGCCAAGTTCGCCTACAATAACCATTCAAATATCTAAAATGAATACCACATACAAGTCTAAAAACAGTACTTTATTTTCCTCAATGTTACACTTACTTGAATTAAATAAGTTATATAAGTTATAACTTAATGCCATAAAGTTCAAAATGATTTATTGGAATATGGTCATAAAAAAATGGGCAAGAGCATGTCAGACCATGCTTAGTGTAGGGTTCCGAAGCCGGTAAGTACTGCAAACATAAAAATCAACAAGTAATATTTTTTTTTTTATTAAAAGTCACTTGGTGCCGTCTTAGATGATTTTAGTAGGTATAAACATATTGATTGCCTGTATCTCAAGAACCAATGATGTCTACTTAGTCGTGATAGTTTTGCTAGCGCTTAAATTAATATTTCATAAACGGATTACCTAATCGAAATACTGTTTCCACAAACCCGTAAATTTTTTGAAAAACCTATCCAACGACACCTCACACTATAAAGTAGACGAGAAAAAATACATCCCCACGTTACGTGCAGGGGAGGTACCCTAAAAAAATTTTTTTTGTACATTTTATTGTACCACTTTGTTGGCGTGACTTATATGCATATGCATGCCAAATTACAGCTTTCTAGTACTAAGATTCTCTGCGCTAGGCTGCGGACGGACGGACGGACGGACATGGCGAAACTATAAGGGTTCCTAGTTTGACTACGGAACCCTAGAAATTGAGTATAATGTACCTATATTTTATACTTTTTTAATGCTTTTTTCAACACAATTACAGCCTATTAGGTACTTACCATTATGCTAAATTTTGAGCGTGTTGGAACTATTTATCATTATATATAAGAGTATAAAAGCTTTCATGATTTTTTATTTACGAGTGCTATAATCTGTTCATTACGAAAATTCAAGAATATTCTCTGTTACTTGATAGACTTTATTCTAAGCTGGGCCTGAAAGAGTTAACTAACACAAATGAAAAAAATATTAATAAAAATACGATACGTAGAATAATATCCCGTCGATAAAAATGAACTTGGCCTGCGCACTTCTAACAATCCGAATGAGGGTCTGATATCTCTAGTACCAGCAAATTAGTTCATATGAAATTGCGCATGTGTGCGTTCTATTCTATACCAGCCTTCAACAAAGTACTAATGGCGAAAGACAAAATTAAAAAAAGAGTTCAAATATTTATTTGGTTACGATACGGACCGACGGACGGACGGTTTTGTATACCATTTGCGTTTTATTATAATTACTCTCTTAGTGCTTTAAGGTTTTATAAAAATACGATTAGGCTGTTTTGTAATTATTAGATCGCATAAATAGTGTGTGGTAACACTGGTTACATGGAAATATAATAAGTATGAAAGCCTAACTGATGCTGAAAATCGGCTCCACTGACATAGTGCTGACGGGGGTGCAGCTAATACTGCTCTGTGGAGTCGACTTTTTGACGTAGTGTCAAACAGTTGTTTATAATTGCAAAAATAATTCGATTTTAATGATTACCGGATTTAAATTATGCTGCAAAAATGCCAAGTAGCTTTGTGAGTTGGTGCAGGACCCACACAGATGCAAAACAAAGCGATATTTATTTGACTACTTAGTGAGTTATTGAAATTTTCATATTTCCATACTAATGTCATGTCCGATTTTTTGCAATACATCTTTGAAAAATATGAATTACAAGCAAATGCTTCGAATGAATAGGAAATTAAATTTCATTGTCATCTTTACTATAGTTACTTTACATAATAAAACAAATAGGTGATATCGATGGTTCTACCGAATAAAGGTGCAGTATGCCAAAAGCTAACTTTCCAGGAAAAAATAAATACCAGTAGATAGATACCAAAATATGAATTCTATTAAAATATGAATACATTAAGTATAAGTGCTAGTACCATTTCATAGCTTTTATTCTAGTGTAGTGAAGCGCAGATAGTTTGTGCTATAAAAGTTTACACGTTTCTAGGATTCACTAGGAACCCTAATAGTTTCACGATGTCGATCCGTCCGTCCGTCCGCAGCCTAGCTCAGAGACTCTTAGTACTAGAAAGCTGTAATTTGGCATGAGAATATACATAATTAGTCACGCCAACAAAGTCGTAAAGTTAAATTTTGAAAAAAAAATGTTTTAGTGTACCTCCCCTAAACGTAACGTGGGGATGTTTTTTTTTCTCGTCTACCACATAATGTGGGATGTCGTTGGATAGGTATATCAAAAATATTAGTAATGCAACCTTTCATTACTTTTTGTTTAGAATAAGTACTAGTCTATTGCCTTGATTCTTTAGGACTATTATTCGACAGTGGAAATTTCAAATGTCGTAAGGGACAAACGCTTACTTTTCAGGGGAGCCAGAAAACAAAATTCCACTTTTTTTAAATTCATAACTTGGAAACTACTCATCCCATTAAGATGATTCTTGGAAGCATACTTTTTAAATAACTTCGCCTACCCTAATTTTTTAATTGGACCTTTAGGAAATAGTGTCCCTTACAACAAAAAAATAAGAAGAAAATGTGTGTTACACCTCCGAAAACACAGTATTTCTCTGACAAAATGTATTCTTTTTAGTGCCTTACAACATAGGAATTTAAAAAATATTGAGATATACGATATTGCGCTTAATGAAACAAGACGTTTTACAAAAATATTTAACCGATACAACAAATACAACAAATAGATAGAAAAAAAAAATACCGACTTCAATGGTATATTTAGTGTACTTACGACAAAATGTCCCTTACGACATTTGAAATTTCCACCGTCGATATACTATTGTTAATATCAGTTTTAAACAATTGATAGCTTACTTATGTAAGTTTTTCTAAGAACATTTCTTAACAATAAATAACCAAGGCGTTCTAATTAAAAAGGACAAGAATGTAAAAAGTACAAAAGTTGTTTATTCAGTAAAAAGGCCGCACGGGCACTTTTACACTTCAAAATTTTAAATTCCAAATTATATCAGCGCTTCCGAAGAGGAGACCACTGCTGAGAAGAAACGCCGCAAGAAATTCAGCAAAAAAAACGGTTAATGTTTTGTAACT
This sequence comes from Acleris holmiana, assembly GCA_949316455.1. Classification (NCBI taxonomy): domain Eukaryota; kingdom Metazoa; phylum Arthropoda; class Insecta; order Lepidoptera; family Tortricidae; genus Acleris; species Acleris holmiana. The sequence continues at coordinate 2,694,951 of OX438771.1, read as the reverse complement.
CAAAATTTATCAATCCATCCATTTAATTAAGTCCACAGTCCTTTGCATCTATAAAAAGTCAAACTTCGAAGTAAACTGAAAAAAAAGTTACGGCCGCTTATGCCGCAAGTTCATATCATAAAATTGTTAATTTGTTGCTCCATCACAAAATAGGTAATAATGTTTTTTGTAATTGAAATAAAAAATTGTTAAAAAACAAAAAATCGCCTTCAAAAACGCATAAAATAACTTTTTTTTAAATTGTAGGCACCTACCTATTAGGTAGGTGCCTACAATTTTAAAAGATGTTATTTGATGCGTTTTTGTGAGCGGTTTTTTTATTTTAAAACATTTATTTTATTTTATACTTTTTAGTGATCACAATACGCTGTTACGTAGTCATACTTCGTAGTTGATATGAAACTTTAATTTATTTCAAGCGCCCCATACAACGCCGCGGGAAAGTCATAGTCATATTTCAACAAGTAAATATTTTTCGTTGTAGTCGCTCAACTATCTAAATCGAGATATCTTGTCGCCACCCTTGAAATAGGTACCATTGAGGAGTTCCGGTGGCCATCTGTGGTCTTCATGATCAGTTCCACTTCACCAAGTTATACTTTCTGAATGCAAATGCTAGATTTGTTACTAAAAATACTAAAATCGCTATACTATGTTTGCCAATCGCTATATTTGAGGAATTCCCTCAATTCCTCACTGATCCCCTCATCAGATTCAGATTTGGTGACAATGGGATCACCTCGAAAGTATAGGTACTCTATCAAACTAAAAAGATTTTTTAAAATCGGTCCACAATTGAGGAAGTAATCGGTGAACATACATAAAAAAAAATACGTTCCATGGTATGCATGGAACGTACAATCTCCTCCTTTGAAGTCTGTTAAAAACCAATTGGAAACGGCTTTCCAGTCAAGTGCGAGTCGGACTATGCACTACGTATTAGGGTATCATTTAAGAAATAACATTTTTCGGGTTCCATATCTCAAAAGCAAAAAACGGAACCCTTATAGGATCACTTTGTTGTCCGTCCGTCCGTCCGTATGTCCGTCTGTCTGTCCTTTTATGCCGCAAAAAACGTATGTTTCGACACTCTCAATGGAATCAAAATGTATAGGGTACTTCCTATTAGACCTAGAATCCTGAAAATTGGCAAGAAGGAAGGTCCTACAGCACAAATTATGGAAAAAATCCGAAAAATGTTTTTTGCGATTGCAAACTTATTTGCAGCTGTGGTGAAGCGTGGCCCAAACCAGTAAGGAAAGCCGGTCCAGTTAAGTGCGAGTCGAATAACGCACTACGCATTAGGATTTCTTTGATAAAGTAACATTTTTTATTACCAACTAAATTTTGTTTGTTGTTGACGTCGAAATAAATAGTTTTTTTTCATCCTTTTTTATATTTTTTTAAGAAAAGAAAACGCACTCAGAAATGGCCAGCAAACTAAGACCCCCGAAACTTTAAGAGATTGTATGAAATCAATAAAATGCTGATTTGTAATCTCAAACTTCTGTTTAGATACCTCGTTTAATATATATTTTATTAAAAGTATTAGCTTTCAGAGCTCATATCTACCTAATATAAATATCAAAATCAGACTTGGATGTTATTTTTGTGATATACTTACAACTATTAATAATACATCTAAATTATTAATATTTAACGAGCCGGTTACATTTCGAATGTTGCTAGAATAAAGTGTGTAAGTGTATATAAGGTCAAAGAATAGGTTCAACCCTAGAATTCACCAGCAGCTTATTCAATTTTTGCCTATGACAGTCATGTTTTGTTATTTTTAAAAGATGACTGTATTAATCTTATATACCTACTTTAAAAAATTCCCAATAAAACATGACTTAGAAAACCTTTGTCAGTTCATAACTTAGGTAATTTCTAAGATAAATACTCTATTTGAATTTATGCGACCATTTCTACCTACATTTAAGTAAACAAACAAACCTCCGTCGCCTCCACCGCAGTACAAAATCACAACAAAACTACACATACACATAACAAGTTATACTTCACTGGTTGAGGCTCTAATGCTGAGTGGGGGCCCTTTTCAACGCCATTTTGTGTTATTTTTAGTTGTCTTTTGTTTTAATTGTATTTCTGTAGGCGTTAAATATTTTTAACCGACTTAAAAAAAAGAAGGAGGTTTCTCAATTCATCGGGACCAAGACGCCTGGAACGATAGTTTTTTTTGGCCGATTGTGTCTACTTTCTAGTTGGACCCATTTCCAGCACGCCAACATCTGATGATGAGATCTTGGAGAAATCGAAAGAACTCCTCAAATATTATAGGAATAAATAAATATACGTGGACGACGTAACAGTATTATTATGATCACTAAAAGGTATGAAATAAAATAAATGTTTTTAGTCCGACTGACCTTTATTTTTATTACCTATCATTTTAAAATAAGTTATTTCTTGCATTTTGAAGACGGTTTTTAGTTTTTTCAAACATTTATTTCATTTCTACTCTTTTTCTTCAAAACATCACCTAACGTTTTGTCGGAAGAAGACAATAAATTGGCAGTTAGAGTTCCGTACTAGGAACCCTTATAGTTCCGCCATGTCCGTCCTTCTGTCCGTCCGTCTGTCCGACCGTCTGTCTGTCCATCTGCCAGTCCGTCCATCTGTCCGTCCGTCCGTCTGTCCGTCTGTCCGTCTATCCATCCGTCTATCTGTCCATCCGTCCATCTGTCCGTCTGTCCATCCATCCATCTGTCCGTCTGTCCGTCCGTCCGTCCGTCCGTCCGTCCGTCCACAGCTTAGCTTAGAGACTCTTAGTACTAGAAAGCTGTTATTTGGCATGAATATACATAGGACCTCCCCTGCACGTAAGTGAGGATAGTTCTTTTTTCTCGTCTACCCCATGGAGTGGGGTTTTTTGTAATTTCAAAAATATTGCGGGAATGTCAAATATTTTTTTCGATTAAAGGCATCCGGTTGTAAAATATTAAGCGTTACATTGCTATTTCTGTTAGAGTCAAGTACAGCCAAAACTATAAATAATAAAAAAGAAAAATGTATACAAAAAAGTGTTTATACCTACTTAAACCATTGATTTAAATCAGCACCAAATAACTTTAAATAGAAAATTAGTTCATACTTGTTGTTTTTTGAGACGGTATTGTTGTGTTTGTAGTGTCAGCTTCGGAACCCTACACTGAGCATGGTCCGACATGCACCTGCCCGGTTTTTCGGCGGTACTCGGTACAAATCAGTCTGGCGTGCGTAATTTTGCGATAATTGTAATCATCACATCAATTATTTATTTTTAAATTGAATGTTTTTTGGCTAAAACGAGATCTAATGATGGATCTGAAAGGTCGTCACATCTCCGGTGTACTTAACACAGGCTAGCTTAGTTTGAACTATTAACCTTTCGTATGTCCCGTCCGTCCTATCCGTCTGTCCTGTCCGTCCATCCTGTCCGTCCGTCCTGTCCGTCCGTCCGTCCTGTCCGTCCGTCTGTCCCGTCCGTCCGTCCTTTCCGTCCGTCCTGTCCGTCCGTCCGTCCCGTCCGTCCGTCGTGTCCGTCCGTCCTGTCCGTGTTCATCTGTTTGTCTGACTGTATGAAGTTCACATCCATTTTACTTGGAACACAGACACTGCTAAAAATATTAGTAAAGGAGAAAAAATATTTTTAGGCTTAGCACCCCATTCTGTAACATTTTTTTACGCCAGTATTATAGCTCCATTACATCAGAAGTTATAACCTCATGTTATTTTGTTTATTAATATAAATATTTTTGTTGCAGTCTACTACGTCCTACGTCTAGGTACTTCTTACATTTTATTCTATTAAAATAAATTCTGAAGTGACGCAGTGTCACAGATCAGTAAGAGATACACGTTTTTCAAATCAAGATGTGTGTAATGTAGCTCTAAACGTAAACTGTCCGTCCACCCTGTCCGTCCGTCCCTTCCGGCCGTCCTGTACGTCCGTCCTGTCCGTCTGTCCCGTCCGTCCGTCCTGTCCGTGTTCGTCTGTTTGTCTGACTGTATGAAGTTCACATCCATTTTACTTGGAACACTAGACACTGCTAAAAATCTTTTAAAGGAAAACAATATTTTTAGGGTTAGCACCCCATTCTGTAACATTTTTTTTAGGAGCTATAATCTCATGTTATTTTGTTTATTAATATAAATATTTTTGTAATGTTGCAGTCTACTACGTCTAGGTACTTCTTACATTTTATTCTATAGTAATAAATTCTGAAGTGACGCAGTGTCACAGATCAGTAAGAGATACACGTTTTTCAAATCAAGATGTTTGTAATGTAGCTCTAAACGTAAACTATCCGTCCATCCTCTCCGTCCGTCCTGTCCGTCCATCCCGTCCGTCCGTCCTGTCCGTCTGTCCTGTCCGTCCGTCCTGTCCATCTGTCCCGTCCGTCCGTGTTCATCTGTTTGTCTGACTGTATGAACTTCACATTTATTTTATTTGGAACACTAGACACTGCTAAAAATTTAGTAAAAGGAAAAAAATATTTTTAGGGTTATCACCCCATTCTGTAACATTTTTTTACGCCAGTATTATAGCGTCATTACATCAGAAGTTATAACCTCATGTTATTTTGTTTATTAATATAAATATTTTTGTTTCAGCCTACTATGTCTAGGTACTTCTTACATTTTATTCTATTAAAATAAATTCTGAAGTGACGCAGTGTCACAGATCAGTAAGAGATACACGTTTTTTAAATCAAGATGTTTGTTATATATGTAGCTCTTAACGTAAACTGTCCGTCCTGCCCGTCCGTCCTGTCCGTACCGTCCGTCCGTTCTGGCCGTCCTGTCCGTCCGAACCGAGGTACTGCTTAACATTTTGTACAAAGACCAAAACTTTTCTTTAGGGTTAGTATCCCATTCCGTAATTATTTTTTACACCAGTATTATCGCGTCATTACATCGGAAGTCATAACCTCGTATGTTATTATATTTCTTAATGTAAATATTTCTGTTCCAGCCCACTACGTGTAGTAGGACCTATTTTATGTTATTATATTAGAAGAAATGCTGAAGTGACGCAGATCAGTACGAGATACACGTTTTTCAAATCAAGATATTTGTATCATGGCTCTAAACATAAACTAATAACGAATTAACTCTGCGACAAAGAGAGTGCATACAAATCCCACTGACGTGAATACTACTTAACTTAGCAATGTATACCGAATTGTCACCTGTCACTTATCCTCGTCAGTACGGTGGAAAAGGGGGCTGATAGCGAGTGGGATCTGAGACCCTGTGGGACATTTGCATTCTCAAGACTGCAGTCATAAGACTGCAAATACGTTGCTTATCGCTCGGATCCCATTTTCATGTTTTATCTTTTAAGCGATCCGAACGCACCCTGCACAAAGCCCTACCAACATTAAACCCGTCCCATCTTGCTTTTTAACCCCCGACGCAAAAATAGGGGTGTTATAAGTTTGATGTGTAAGTGTGTGTGTGTGTGTGTCTGTCTGTCTGTGGCACCGTATCTCTTAAATGGATCAGCCGATTTGAATGCGGTTTTATGATTGAAAGCAGGTTTTCTAGCGGTGGTTCAGTCGTTTTTGAGATATGGAGCTTTTAGGGGGTTAAAAGCCCTAGAGGTTCATTTCAGAGCTGATATCTCTTAAACGGCTCAACCAATTTTCATTAAATCTTGCTAAGAACCATCCTGATTAGTGTAGCTTTATTGTTTTTGAACTAAAACTAGAAAGTAGCACTATTACTTGTGGAAAAGATTGCGTATATATACTCGTATGTTATCGACCATCTAGGGCAGGTCAAATACAAAAGTATAAAAAATGTACCCCCTCTACCAGCCCCCTATTTCACCATCTTGACAATGACAAGTGATAGGTGACAATTTTGTATACATTGCAAAGTTAACACGCTGATACATCACTGGGTTTCATATAAGCTGCGCCACGTACACTAAAATGTCACCTGTCAAGTGTCATTGTCAGTAAGGTGAAATAGGGTGCAGGAGCGCCTGGCGACATCGGTTGGCAGTTTTACCCCTTATTCGCCGTCCAGCTCTAAGTAACCAGCTCTAGGTTCCTCGGGGGCATTGACGACAAAGGTCTTAGAGTCTCTGTTCGTATCCCAAAATAATCGTATGAAAATTGGATTAAAAGTTTTAATGAAAATACTATGTAACAATAAAACAAATTTAATTTTCTATTACGTGAAACAAATTGAATGTATTTTTTTTATTTTAATTGCTAGATGTGTACAATGTGATGTGTGATGTGATCGAAAAGGATGATGATGGCGCTGGTGGTCAGAGCGAACATGATAGCCCACAGGTTCCGACGATGTACAGCGGAAGTCGCAGTAACGCGTTTTAGAGATTTTCAATTGCTTTATACCTACAGCCTGAGTGCTTACTTGTCGCAAAGGTCTATTATATCAATGCCCTCCGAGACCAATATAACAACACGTTTAGGGATAAAGCATGCAGCGCGTCGGGCTTACTGGCGGATGCGCGTCGACGGCTCTCCGGCGCAGGCGCACCAGCAACAGCAGCATCCTGCATCATAACGGACAGACTGCACCTTTTGTACCTTCTAATCAAGCTCTAATTCAAATTGATACATCCAACAAAATTATGGCCCATTTGTATGAAATGATTTTTTTTTACCTAAAATGAACTACCACTGGCACCTCACCTGCGTAGAATAAGTCTATAAAAATATTTTGGTTTTACGAAGGTAGTTTTGATTTGTTACATGATTTTCGTAAAGTCATTTTTTCAAAGTAGCGAATTTTCACATTTCTCGTTCTTTCATAATTGTTTAATCGATTTTCTTCATGTAACGATTATATGTCCCTACTATATTTAGTATTATATGTACCGATATAGAGTTAAAATGTTCGCGGTATATTTTAATCGCTAAAATTACCAGTAGATTATTTAATTTTGTAGCATTTTTTCCATTCTAAAAACTTTAATTTGACAAAATCGACGGAGCTCCGCTGAGCGGAGCTTCTATTTCTGGGTTGTTTTGGCCCCCCGGGCCTAATATGAGACCGAAGCTAACCTAACCTACATACGCATATTATGATGCAAAAGTAATTATTGGGAAAATTTGCGATGGAAACATTGGGAACATATAACATATAAAATGTGAATAGTAAAAATTACGAATATTCAATAATGCTGTATAAAAATCGCTACATGAAGAAAAACAATAAAAAAAAATCACAATTGTAAAAGAACGCGATGTGAAAATTCGCTACTACGAAAAAATGCCTTTGTGAAAATCATTAAAATCATCTAACAAAATCGTGTTTTGACAAATAAGGTGTCGTTGGTTTTGTCTTATACACTGTTGCCACATCTACAGGATTCAACAAATATGCCTACCTTATACTTGCCTTTGGGGTCGTGTTCCTACTAGGAGCATAAAAATATTACAATTGAATTCCTCGTTTTCATACTCTAATTAAAGTACAAACATTATTTATTATTATCATATCAATAGTACTTCAGCAAGTTATAGGTTTAGGTCCGCTTCTGCGGAGCTCCTGTTTGATATCACTATAAGTCAGTGGTATCGTTTAACTTTAAAATACCCACTGTACCACCAGGGGTAATGCCAGGGGACGGTGGTTCTGAAGGGATATTTTGCGATAGTAAATAATAAAATTTGAAACACCTATATCTTCTTTTCGTTGCAGTAGGAGAATCAGAAATTATAGTATTCATGCTCCTACCAGTGGGAGAATCAGTACTATAATGTCTTCGTGCTACTACCAGTAGGAGAATTTAGCAGGAGCACGACCCCGAAGGGAATATTCGTATTGAAGTCTCTTTCTTTATCCTATACAATCTGTCCCTGCATAAGGTGCACAAACAAATAGGAATGAAATACAATGTTCACCGACAAAAAAAAATGGTGTCTATTTTTTTTAAAGATTTGTAAAAAATCATTGATTGCTGTCAACCCTTTTACTTTGTTCTGATAAACAAAGTAAAATGTATCGCCTCACATGAGGTCTATTGAGATAAAATAAACGGTTTTTTAATCGTAGAGCATTTTCTGTGCCAATTAAATAAATTTAAAGAATGGAAAAAAAACAAACAATAAAAGCATGTTTTTCTTAAAAAAAAAATTTTTTTTTTCCAAATTCCTGATAAATCCTATTTATTCTTTAATTACTTGAAAATATGCCCATATGACCTCGTGTTATTATTAGCTATAATTATTAATCAAATCATTATCTTTAATTAAAAAAAAGAATTAAGTACGTGTCTAAAGCAAGCACGACATTTTTGATAAGTGGTCAAAGATATTATGTCGTTTAGCATGTGTTGTCTTTTTTGTGTTAAGCGTATTTTTTCGTACTTTTTTTATTTGGTTGACACAGGAAATGCTATAGGATAAAAAACCGTTTATTTCATCTCAATAGACCTCATATGAGGCGAGATATTTCCCTTTGTTCCGATAGGGTTGACAGCAATAATTAAATTAAATTATATAAAATTAAACAATTTAAAAAATTACGTTTTTTTTGTCGGTGAAATTGCACCTAGTTTCATCCCTACTCATTTGTGCGTCTTATCCAGGGACACTGTATTTAATTTTTAAGGGATGCCAACACGATCCTTTGCCGAAGCTTGTAGATGTACCTACTCGTATGTGGCCGTAACGTGTATGGCGTGTAGAAGTTATTTCATAGAATAAGAACTAAGCGTAGAAGGAGCTATAAAATATGCAGTCTTATTGGAAGAGACGGTCCTATAAGCTAAAACCAATTAGTATGTTCAATACCATATTCGCAAAACACGATTTTCGCAAAACATCATATTCGCAAAACATGATATTCTCAAAACATCATTATTAGCAAGACAGCAATTAGACAGTGTCGACGGAGCTCCGCTGCCGCGGAGCTCCTATTTCTGGGTAGTTTGGCCCTCCGGGCCTGCTGTAAAACTAACATAACCTAAACCTACATACGATTCTATAACCTAATTCCACTATTTGCAAATATCATGTTTTGCGAATATCATGTTTTACTAATATCATGTTTTGCGAATATAATGTTTTGCTAGTATCATGTTTTGCGAATATGATATTCTGCGAAGTATGGGCTAAAACATCATGATCGTACACTATAACGATCAAGGTGACCAGGGTATTGAATACACGACTTCACAACACTGGCGTGTACGACTACTTTTAGCCAGAGCTGGACTCTATACTCTTTCCTTTTTAACTTATTGAACATTCATATTCAAATTTTTGATATAGGTATAGATAAGACGCTTTCTTTTTAAGGCTCCTTCTATGCCTTTAATTTTTATTGTATGGGTTATGTGCTTATGTGACATGTATAAGTTGCTAAGTGTTTTTTTACCTATATGTATTGAAGTTGGTATTACTATTAAATAAAAGGTTTTAAGAGGTTTGAAAGCTTTGATACTTCGTCACAGGAGGGCTAGCACAAGTGGTTCGTGACTTGTTTGTCGCTCGGATCTTCCTTTCCATCTAGTCTGTAACGATAGAGACGCACTGAGCGACAAGCGATAAAATACAACTTGTGCTAAAAATTGCATGAGAGACGACATGATATCAATATTTTATTTTAGTCTGGCTTGGATAAAACTTTATTTTATCCAAACCAGACTAAAATAAAATATTTAACCTAACCTTAGACGAACGGCTAAGATTAGGTTAGGAGCTATTAAATTATTGGTATCATAAATACGTCTTACATTGTGCCTAGGTTAACAAGAAAGAGTTTGGATTCAAATTATGGCACTGTTCGAATCGAAATTGGCAGCATGATCCACGTTTGTAAACGTTAGGTAAACCTAACATCTGATATTTTTTTGTGGCGGACATTTTAAAATATTCATATTCCACCTGTCGCCAATGCAAACTCTTTTTTGCCGAGGTTACTAAGCTTTTTGTGAGGCCCCGCGGCACTGAAGTGCGCCCTGTTGTGATCCTTATTAGTGCTGATAGACGAGCATAGTCGCTAGAATGCTCGAGTAAATGCGCAAGTCTATCGGCACCTTAAGATATAAGTAAATTAATATCTGGGGACAATCGCACACTAATTGACCTAGTCCCTAACTAAGCTCTAGGCTTGTACTATGGATGGGTACTAGACAACGATAAACATACTTATATAGAGAAATTAATTTCCGTGTCAAATACACGCACATTTACACACAAAGTCGGAAACATACTCAATCTCATCACACAAATATTTGCCCATACCGGGAATTGAACCTGGGACCGCTAGCTTCGTAAATATGCAGGGTTAGCTTCAACTTTCTTTATAGCAGCAAGTGGTAGAAAATGGTTTGAGAAACTTAAAACAGAACTTACAAATCAACATTGCAAGTTAAATAAAAGCTTTTAATAAAGGGCAGCATAAAAGCTATACAAACAATACATTCGTAATATAGTTCATTTATTGTGATTTATATAATTTACACACATAAATTAGAAACACAACCCAACACCACACCCAGTAATAAACTTATTCAAGCTACCTCGTTATTGTGATTCTTAGCACGAGACGAGACTGCTTTAAGAGTATTTGTTGAACAGGCATCATACACGAGACCATCGTGATTTTTTCAAAGCCGTTCATGTGATCAAGCTGAGGGGCGGCGGTACGGCGAGAGTAACCAACAGGAGACCTCAGCAAAGCGCCTTCAACACGAGCCGAGCCGCTGGCGCGCGCTCTGCATGCACTCAGTTTGGCCGCGGCGACAATTGGTTAACGTTTTCGCACAATATTTTAAACGCACGCATAATATTTTAAAACAATTCTTATATCGCTGAATATATTGTGAGGAATGTTATTGCTATTGTTTACGTTGTCAATTTTGACATTAGTCATTTTGGTCCTGATTTTTTAAACCTATATAAAGTATTCTAGCAAAAAGAGGTAGTTTGAAAGATCATTTTGAATTTTTGTCACCTTAGATACAGCTGAATTTTTGTCCATTTAAATCGTTTTGGTCGACTATGCAGTTACATCTTCTTGATTTTTTATCCAAGCAAATAATTTAAACGAAGTGTTACGTGTCATTTTTCTGACGGTTTCACGTGTTAGTCTTTTTTGGGAATCCATTGCAACACATTTTTTTGGGCTCGCTGTCCGGTTAGATCTATCTGATGGTGACTGTACTACAAAGCTGTAATTTGGCATGAATATACATATTAGTCATGCCAACAAAGTATTAAAACAAAATCTTGAAAAAAAAATCTTTAGCGTACCTCCCCTACACGTAACGTGGGGATGTTTTTTTTCTCGTCTACCCCATAGAGTGGTATGTCGTTGGAAAGGTCTTTCAAAAATATTACAGGTTTTTGAACACAATTTTCCGATTAACGTATCCGTTTGTAAAATATTAAGCTTTGTAACGCTAATTTTTATTAGTCTTGTGTCCAAGAGCAAAAACTGCAAAAACTAAAAATGTGAAAAAAAATGAAGGCGCATATACCGAATTTAAAAGGAAAACTATCACGACTAAGTAGACATCATTGGTTGTTGAGATACAGGCGATTAAAGTGTTTATACCTACTGAAATCATCTAAGACGGCACCAATTGACTATAAATAGAAAATTAGTTATTACTTGTTGATTTGTATGTTTGTAGTACTTGACGGCTTTCAAATTCAAATTCAAATTCAAAATCATTTATTGCGTATCACATTTCATTAACATCAGATGGAACTATAGGCTAAAGCTTAGGTATGCATGTGACGCCCTGCAAGGGCTTCGGAACCCTATACTGAGCATGGTCCGACATGCTCTTGCCCGGTGATTTACATTTTGATTTATCAAGTTATGTATCATTTGAATGCTCTTAAAAAACATTATGCACATATTATTATCTATTTTAAATTAAGGGGAACCCTTTAGGGAATATTTGACTCGAAATGTGTAATTTTCGCCAGTCACACGGACATTGCTCTGTTTTACTGTCAAGAAATAAGAGCCATCGTAACGTTGACAATACAATGACATGTCAAAAGCAATATGGTTTGACATAGTAAAATAGAGTCCCAGATGTACTTATTGCCAGACTGAGATAAAACATCTTACATATTCATATGCCTCTGAAGCATCGATATATTATAAGGATTTATTTTGAATACTCACCTACGTGTGTGTGTGTGTATCAGCCAGTTTTAATTAAAAATTGTTCTTTTACATTCACCCGCTTACAGACTTAATAATCGTTGAATAAAGGTGGTGTAGCTCATGGAATAAGAACCAAAAGCATAGAAGTAGCCTTAAAATGAAAGCGCCAAATCTATACCTGTCTCGAAAATTTCAATTTGAATTTTCAATAAGTTAAAAAAGGAAAGATCATAGTTTCCAGTTCTTACTAAAACCAGCCGTACACTTCTAGTCACCAACTGGTCAACCAACTGGCGACCGTTATGTCACCATAATCGTAAATTAGCCTGCCAAATCAAAAATCTCTTAAAAATAGTCTATGGTATTTAGCTACGCGTAAGCTAGGTGTCAAACGGATGTCATGTTTTTAGTCGTGTGTATTGTTTATCATTCGCAGACTGCCGTTGCGGCTTCATATTTGTTAGAATATATTTTAAGAACAATATATTACGTGGTGTTTTATATAAACGTGAAGAAAAATAAACAGCAATATAGCGTATGTTATATATATAGCGTAGCTGTGGCTACAGAACTGTCTCTTTTTGGCACACTGAATCCCAATAAGACTGAACATTTCAGCTATCTGTATGTTGCCTTTTATTTTATCGTTCCTTCTATGTTTTTAGTTCTTATTCTGTGGTGTAGCTATACAATGTTTTGTCCTTATCTGAATTGTGACATTTGAATTTGTCAGATAAGGACAAAACATTGTATAGCTATACCACCGTTATTCAACGATTATTATTAAAGGGGTATGAGTTTATTTATTCTACTTCCTATTAAATGCTTTCTTAAATATTCCAAAAGACGACATTTTCTATACTACACGAGTTCAAATTTGTCAGTTTTACTGGCTACTATCTAACACATAGATTGTTGCTTTATAAACGACGGGTATTATCAACAGCTTTGATAAAGCCGTAATGGATGGCTCTGTGGTGTCACACCTGACTGCAATATACTCCACAGACGCAGTAGATGTAGGTCTTCTAGCGATACTTTAACCTTAAATTTATGTTCTATTTTATCACGATCAGTGTTCAGTTATATTCGCTTAGAGCAATCTAAATATAAATAAAATCTAATATTATAAAAAAAAAATTTAAAAAAAATGTAGTAAAAGAAAAACTCAAAAACTACCGGGCAGATTTCAAAAATGTAGAATACTAAAATTATCACTATGTCATAGACAATTTTTTTTTCTTCGGACGGAGGCGCTTGCAACATCTAGTATGCTTAATATTATTATAACAATGAAATACATACATACATAACGTCACGCCTTCATTCCCAGAGTGGGGTAGGCAGAGCTACAGAACTACCACCAACTCTAAAAAGACTTGTTGATAATTCTGTAGGTAACCACATTTTGCACAATTAGGCCAAGAAATTCACAAGTGTATTAGTGACAGGTTGCAAGCCCATCGCCTAACAGTACTACAAGCCCTTATTCCCTTAGTTGCCTCTTACGACATCCACGGGAAGACATGGAGTGGCACTATTCTAACTCGGCAACCACACGAGATCAATAAAATAGTACTATATATCTATATATAGCCCGTGTGGTTGCCGGGTTAGAATAATGCCACTCCATGTCTTCCCGTGGATGTCGTAAGAAGCGACTAAGAGAATAAGGGCTTGTAGTGCTGTTTGGCGATGGGCTTGCAACCTGTCACTAATACACTGGTAAACATCTTAGCCTACTTCTGCAAAATGTGGATACAGAATTATCAACAAGTCTTTTTAGATTTGTTGGTATTTCTGTAGCTCTGCCTACCCCACTCCGGGAATTAAAGCGTGATGTTATGTATGTGTATGTATATATCCATATAATTATAGAGTATTTGAGGTCAATTATTTCATTAACACTTTAAGTACAGTAATATTTAATAAATTCATTTATGAATTTTACATAAAGCTAGCTACATAAATATATTTTCATCTATCGCTTATTCATAATAATTTTTTTATTGCAAAAAAGTCAAGCACAAATATTCACGTCATACGATACTTCTAAAAACCGCAACACACGACAAGACAATAAAAAACGAAATTTTATTTTCTGTCCTAGCACAATATGCTAATGTGGTGACCCTAGTTGTAGTGAAATGGCTCGGGGGACGAAGTGGCTTCCTCTGTCCACCCGTGTTATTCTTTACCAGGACAGTCCTGAATCGTCGATTTGACAAACCATTGTTTTTACAACCCTTAGGCTGCGTTTTCACCAGAGCTGTGCGAGGTAGTGGAGCGGTGTGCGAGGTAAGACTCCACCAACACGAGAGCTGCGCTGAACGAGGCCAGCAATTCTTTTTTTTGTTATAAGGAGAAGGCTCACGAGCTCTCAGGCCTAATGGTAAGTAGAATAAGAGACCCATAGATATTTGAATTCTCAAGACTATAATCTCAAGACTGCAATTCTAGACCTCAAATGCGTTGCTAACCCTGGGACTAAGATGGAATGCCTCTATGCTAGTAATTTCACCGGTTGTCTTATCCCCACACTGGAACACAACAATGCAAACTCTGCTACTTGACATCGGATCAATAGATAAGATGGTGGTAGCGATCCAGACGGACCCTGGACAAAATCTTACCGCCACAAAAATAAAAAATATTCATCAAAATAGAATTGTGACAACCACTTTACCCATTAACCAACCGCCAAGCAACAGTTTTTACTTTTTTCTAAAATCGTATCAATAAAACTCTTTTCTGTTTTTCATTCAAGTTCTCTATTACATTTCTATTTACTAGACCTACATTAATGGGTAGTGGTGGTAGCGATCCGGACGGGCCCTGCACAGAGTCTTACCACCAAATGGTGGATTTTTTCCTCGCACACCGCTCCGTTGCCTCGCACTGTTGCCTTATTTTTACTATTCTAAAGGCCACATATGCTGCCACGCCCACCCATAAATAAAGAGGGATGGCTTTATGTGCTTCTGCGCGAAGAACGTGAGATGGATAGTTTGCGCGCGCTTTCAGCAGCGTCAAATTCAAAATTGCTGTTTATTTTAAAACTACTTTATCAGTGTTAATAAGTTATAAATACTTAAGTATCGAATCATAAGTCATTGATGAAGGTCGTAGGGTTTCAAAAATTGAACCAAATCATTCGAAAAAGGTGTAATGTCTGAAAAATAAAACCATCGATCTTTATATTAAGAAGTAAAAAACTTAAACAATTTTTATCATAAATGTAGTATTTAGTTAAAGAATAACCCCACGGTGCCTTTTGCAAAATTAAACGGATATTTTTATGAAGCACAGTTTATTTTGCGGGGAATTTTCATTTTATTACGCTCGTGTTTTGTTACCTGTAAGTCGTGATAAAAAACGTTTTCATTGTCCGCTTGGCAGCATTACGTAGTTTTTTACTATCAAGTCTTTTAAATAGAATCACTTCATATTACCGATGTGTAAAAGAGACCTCACGTGGCCAATTTGCTAAAAAAAAGTAGATTTTGAATATTATCATTTCTTTTTTAATCGACAAAAATGGTTTCTGTCAAGAATTTCATTTTAAGAACAAGCTTTTGTTTAAGTACTTTTAGGGTTCCGTAGTCAAACTTATAGTTTCACGCCTCAGCCTAGCGCAGAGTCTCTTAGTACTAGAAAACTGTAATTTGGCATGAATATACATATTAGTCACGCCAATAAAGTGGTATTATAAATTAGTTTTTTTTTTTTAGCGTACACCTACCGTAGGTTGTTTTTTTTTTTCGTCTACCCGACGACATAGGATGTCGTTAAAACATATTGTGGGTTTGCGACAGCAATTCTTCGATAAAAGAATCCGTTTAAGAAACATGAAGCTTTAAAGTGCTAATTTTTGCTAAAGTGCCCATACATGCCCATACATACAGTGCATACATTTTAATGCCTGGGAAGGGTCACAGGATGCTTTAGGTATTTTTTGTGATCTGTCCAAGGCCTTCGTTAACCATGACACATTGATCAGGAAACTACACCACTATGGAGTTAGAGGTACTGCGCTAAACTTAATAAAAACGTACTTATACGGGAGAATACAAAGGGTAGACGTGAATGGAGTACGATCACCTGGGTCATTGGTCTCAATGGGCGTACCACAGGGCTCAATATTGGGTCCATTTTTATTCCTCATCTACATAAATGACTTACCTTACCTTATAAAGGACAACCATGATATAGTCTTGTTTGCTGATGATACGTCACTTGTGTTCAAAGTTAAACGACAACAGCAGTTTAATGTCAATGTAAACAATGCTATATCAAAAGTAGTCGATTGGTTTAGTGTTAATAATTTATTACTGAATGAGAAAAAGACGAAATGTATAAAGTTCATGACTACTAATGTGAAAAATAGTCAAACTACTGTAACTATTAAAAATGACAAACTAGACCTAGTTAATGATACAGTGTTTCTTGGTATAACGTTAGACTCCAAGCTCCAATGGGGTCCTCATCTTGCTGGATTGGCGGGTAGACTCAGTTCTGCAGTTTTTGCAGTTAATAAGATTCGGCAATTAATAGACTTAGATACCGCTCGATTAGTTTATTTTAGTTACTTCCATAGTATTATGTCATATGGTATTTTACTGTGGGGTAGTGCTGCTGATGTAAATAGCATCTTTGTTCTGCAGAAGAGGGCTATTCGTGCTGTCTACAAGATGGGCCAGAGAGACTCGCTTAGAGATAAGTTTAAAGAAATTAACATATTGACCATGCACAGTCAATACATTTATGAAAACATTATGTATGTTCATAAAAACATCGCTAAATTTAGAAAGAACT
Source organism: Acleris holmiana (assembly GCA_949316455.1). Taxonomy (NCBI): domain Eukaryota; kingdom Metazoa; phylum Arthropoda; class Insecta; order Lepidoptera; family Tortricidae; genus Acleris; species Acleris holmiana. The sequence continues at coordinate 2,678,019 of OX438771.1, read as the reverse complement.
GTGACATACATAATGTTAATACCAGAAATAAATATAAGCTTGCAGTGCCCTTCACGCGGCTCCATAAAATAAAAAACTCTTTTATGGGTAATTGTATTAGGTTCTATAATAAGCTCCCAAGTAATGTTACTGAACTATCAGTAAATAAATTTAAGAGTTACGTTAAGCGTAAACTAATTTCTAAAGCATATTATAGTATTAAAGACTATATTAATGATAACAATGCTTGGGACTGAATTGCTTGTAATAAAATGTTTAGTCCTTACGACAAAAGGTTGCGAACGTCGAAAAAAAAAGACATCCGACAGAGTTTCTTACAGGTTCTTCTCTGATCGGTCGCGATTTGAACCTGCAGTCAATTTAGGCTAAGTCGCTACTATGACGTTTCAAAAGAGTTTATTATTTGTAAACCTACTTGAATAAAGATTATTCTGATTCTGATTCTGATACAGCCAAAACTACAAATACTAAAAATCAGAAAAAAACGAATTTATAAGGAAAACTATCACGACTAAGTGGACAACATTAAAATTAACGGCTTCGGAACCCTACACTGAGCATGGTCCGACATGTTTTTGCCCGGTTTTATCATTTATCAATTACATGTCCAAAGTCTGTTTTAGTGCTAATAATTGTTTCATCATTAGTTACTCTATAAAAGATTGACATTATATGAAGGAAATCGCTCTTTAGCGATAAGACCTCCTGTTGTTTAACTCTTTTAATATTCTTAAATATGCATTTATGTGTATGTGTGATGCTGATTAGCGATCTCTTCCAGACAACAGTTTAGCCAACGTTAAAATTATGTCCTCATAATAGAATAGCTATCCGTCTACTGCATTTCCTATCGCAAGGTCGCAGCCCCTAAGCCTCTTAGCCCCGATTCGACCAAACTTTTTACACGGGGGTAAAGCTTACTCTGAGATTAGTAATGTCAAAATGCCATAGAAAACTGTCATTTTTTGACATTACTAATCTTAGAGTAAGCGTTTACCCCGGTATAAAAGTTTGGTCGAATCGGGCCTAAGTGATACTCCGAGTTCTAAGAAGGGGACGAAAATTCAAATGCAAGTGAAAGGTTTTAACAAGGTACCTACTGTAGTGAAAGAGTTAAGTACCAATTTCACCATACGATGTTAAATTTAATCAATGTTAATCGACTGTTAGTTCATACATATTGACAACTGTTAACGCTCTAATCGTCAGTTAAGTGGTTAACATCCTATGGTGACATTGGTACTAATGGTTATTTTTGGGTACTAATGGTTACTTAACCCCTTACTAATCAACGTTGAATAAGCTAAGAATAGTTATACCATGCTTTTTCCTTATCTGTCAAATTCAAATGTGCAAAGACATAAGGACAAAGCATGGTATAACTTTTCCAAGCTTATTCAACGTTTATTAGTAAGGGGTTATTATTTTATCGAAACACCTTTCAACGAACGAAATTTAATTCCATCGAATGGCATTTTCTCGTCGCATTCATTTTCACAAATGTTACCTAAACTTAAATACATAATTAGGTAATGTTTAAAATATATTCAAAATAAATTCGATGAAATAAAATGATGAGATACATCGTTAATAATCAAGTCATACATGCATACATAACATCACGCCATCATTCCCAGAGCGGGTAGGCGGGTCATACACAGATTTAGGTTACCATCTTTCCTGTGGACACACCGAAAGTTAACGTTTTTAAGGCCTAATTTTCTGGCTAAGCCCATTCCCGCTAAAACGCCGTCAGGACTGCTTTAGACCTATCATATAAAAACATAACTTATATGCACACAAGCTTTTAAATATTGATCACAGGAGAGACAACTTTTGTTTTTAAGAGTGTGTATGACCCAGGCTGAGCTACAGTAATACTATGGATCTGAAAAGACTGGTTTATAATTCTGTAACCAAGACACTGACTAATAAATAAAATACAATTATACTAGTAGTGGTTAAAGTACATTATACTACAGTCAAACTAAAAATACACTCGCAATTTTCATGCTAACCAAAAATTGGCTACTCATGAAAATAACCAGCAACTTAATATTCAACGTTTATTAGCGATAACACGAATTTAAATATGAACGTTTAAACGTGTTATCTAGTGATACTTACTCCCTTGGCTGTAATAATTTGTTTGATAATAAAATTAACATTTACATGTAGATAGAGTATAAAAACATGGCGTTTGTATTGCTAGTTTCGTTTTATAACAAGGCGGTTATTATGACATAGCTATGCAATTTAATTTAAGCTAAGAGAAAACGACATAGCTAAATAACTTCTATAGCTCTGTCCTTTACGATCACTAAAATGAACTGCTTAGCCATGTAATAGTAACTCCCCAAGTCTAATTAAAAGCATGTTTTAAATACCCCCCTGCATTGTATGACTTTGTCGTCTATATTATATTAGGTACCTATCATATACTAGTAAATGTTTTTGTTCCACAATATTTTATTTTTGTTTTAGTTTAAGTACCCAGTAACACTCGCGACGTTAAGATTAATCTTACGATACCTCGCTTGTTGTAATCGGGCCATCCATTCAGCCTTTACAAGAGAACTAAGAACCATACATCATATGATACAGGTCAAAAGCATAACATTCCTCCTTCGGCAGCCGCGTAAAAAATCACAACATTACAGTTATTTGTTTTTGCAACGTTTATTTTAAAATATTTTTTTTAATACTTAATAGTATACCTACCTTTATAGTTAACTAGCGGCCCACTGCAAATTTCTGACTTTCCCGGTGGATATTTCAGTTTTTTTTGTCATAAAAACTTTCTGCTGACAGTAACAAATACAATAAAAAAAGATTTAGCGAAATCGGTTCACCTGCTCTCGAGATTTGCGCTTAGCAACACATTCAGCGATTCATTTTTATTATATAGAATATATAAAGGTAATTTTACAATCTTGTGTAAACTCCCTATTGTGAATGGGTCATAAACACTCTTAATAACAAAAGTTGTCTTTCCTGTGGTCAATACTTAAAATCTTGTGTGCATATAAGTTATGTTTTTATATGATAGGTCTAATTAAGACCTATCATATAATAAAGCAGTCCGGACGCGGTTTATGCGGGAATGAAGTCCATCTCACTCGATCTTGGGCAGCAATTTCTCAATACTCTAACGGAAGAAGCTAATTTTAATGTCTCCAGTCCCCTCTATTTCACCATTCTGACAATGACAGGTGACAGGTGACATTATAGTGTACATGGCACAGCATAATGAAACGTAGTGATGTATTAGCGTGTTAACTTTTCATTGTATACCAAATTGTTACCTGTCACGTGTCATTATCACGATGGTGAAATGGTGTTACGTGGCCTAGTCTTCTTTTCCCCTGAGTATGCCATCTAAAGCCTTGTTTGAAGAGGTGGTTTGGTTATAACCGTAGTTTCTTTTTTTCCAAATGTTACTGATTAGACAGAGCCACAATCTACCAATCTATCATTAGAGATAGATTAGCCAACAAAGAAGGCACACAAGCAGGCCACCTGATGGTAAGTGGAATATAGAGACCCATAGACATTAGAATTCTCAAGGCTATAATCCTAAGACCTCAAATGCATTGCAAACCCTGAGGACTAAGATGGAATGCCTCTATGCTTGTAATTTCACCGGTTGTCTTATCCCCACACCGGAGCACAATAATGTTTGGCGGGTGGTTAATGGATAAGATGGTGGTAGCGATCCGGACGGGCCCTGCACAGGGTCCTACCACCACCATGTGTGCATAAATCTAGCCTCTGCCTTTAAATGTACAAATTATTTCTATAGTAAGTAAGTAAGCCAGCACGTAACATAATGTACTAAGTTTAAGACCAATTAACCTTGAAATGATAATAATTATCGTGAAATTTAACTTCAAAGGCGTAATTATGAAGTACTTTGAACCTCTTACGTTATTAATTTAGTAAAGAGCAGTATAAGTTAGATAATTATGAGTTTAAATTACTTTATTTCACTGTACAAGTATTCAGTTTTTTTCACCAGAAAGGTATGTGTATAATTTAAAGGGTTAGTCAGTGTGTTAAATAAGCCTTTAAGCTACCTTCATTCCAAAGTTAAATTAAAATTATTTCAGCGTGAAGGAGTCTCACTCTCCCTTTCTCTCTCTCTCTCTCTCTTTCTGTCTCTTTTCAGTCTGTAGTCACCTAATGCTGAGTGAAGGTGTAGGCCTCTTGCAATGCACGCCATTAGCTTAAATTATCTCGGTCCACGCTACTTATAGGTTGCCTCAGACATCTTGTCTGGGGCTCTATTCTACTGTGTTATAATCATATCGCGTTTGACGTGTTTTAGAATCGTTTAAGTCAGAGTCGCCATTATTGTAAATGACATAAGAGTTATCAAAACGTTGGCAATACGGAAACACGTAAAAGACGATATCGTTATTACCGTGTAGAATCCCAGCCCTGCCCACGTTTCTCTGCCCAGTTCTTCTTGGTCTCCACTCCATCACATTCTTTCCCTACCTGTTGTAGGATCAAAAACATTTTTCTACATATATTTTTTTGTGTTAATGAGAAGGCACACGAGCGCTCAGGCCACCAGATGGTAAGTGGAATCTGAGACCCATAGACATTTGAATTCTCAAGACTATGATCCTAAGAACTCAAATGCGTTGCCAACCCTTAGGACTAAGATGGAATGCCTCTATGCTAGTAATTTCACCGGTTGTTTTATCCCCACACCGGAACACAACAATGCTAACACTGTTGCTTGGCAGGTGGTTAATGGAGAAGAAGATGGTAGCGATCTGGACGGACCCTCAACAGGGTCCTACCACCACGAAAAACAATTCAACATAAATTCCGCTATCATAATATTAAGTATTTTCACAATCACGACTCAGTTTCAAAACAATACGTTGCGCGATGTCCTTTCAAACATAAATCTGAGCATTTTGTCACACTTGATTTTATATTTTACTAGTTTAAGGACGGGAACTTTATGATTTCCCAGCGGGAAACCAGCACGGTTAACACGAGTGTCGGGAAAACTATCTCGAGGCGAAAACTGGACACTATCTTTACACTTCCAAACATTGGCGTGATTTTCTAAATTTGCCGTATTAGTTCTACCCTTGGGTTTGTGTAAATTGTTAGGTGATAGTGACGGATTAGATTACACAGGATAAGATAGACCTGGGCTTGGGATTCTACATGGTAATAACCAGAGCCTGGAATTTTCGTAGTACTTTTGATCTGTCCTAGAGAGTTCTAGTTTATCGACTTCCGATATACATGTGTATGAGTCGATCAATACAGAATACATTTTTAAATATGATTACGAGCACATGTAAACAACCTGCAGTCTTATCGCGAATGACCGATCTATTTGAAGCAAGATAAAATTATGACTATCTATTTCTTTTATAGATAAACTAATGATGAAACACTTGTAAGCACTAAAACTGACTTTGAACATGAAATTGATAAATAATAAAACACTGAACTGATTAAATGTAGAATTGTCAACTATTAACTTTCGTTGCAAATCTCTATTTAACATATTCAGCCACTCAAAAGTTATATAAAAGAGATCGCTCTTTGGCGATAAGACCGCCTGTTGTTTACCTTAACTTTTAATCTTCATTGATATGTTGTGTTGTGTTCTAAAATTATGATGTATCGATAAAAATATGTATATCGGAAGTCGATAAACGTGAAGTCCCTATGACACATAAAAATTGCTACGAAAATTACGGGCTTTGGTAGTAACGATATCGTCTTTGACGTTTTCCGTATTATTAACGTTTTGTTAAATTTTATGTCATTTACAATAATGGAGACTATGACTTAAACGATACTAAAACACGTTGAACGCGATATCGTTAAAACGCAGTAGAATAGAGGCCCTGGGGGCTTAGGCAAAATGCATGAAGTTAGCGAAATCGCTAAGATGTATGGGATTGACCTAAGCTGATGTGAAGACGGATCATGTCGCCAATTATGGCAACTCTTCGAATCGATAGAAAACAGAAATGTTGACAGCGTTCGCGTTTTAGCTACGGCCTCTTTCGAAAACTGTCATAATCATAATGCACACGACTTGATGCATTTGGAACAAATAAATTGCAAATCGCCGTAGAAATGAAAACGAAAGAGGTGAATCGTAAATCTAAAAAAAACCATTAACAACAATATACAGTAAAATGACGAATGAAGAACGAGTGACAAATACAAAATGAGACGAAATTAAGAACTCGTCAAAGAAAAAGTACTTTTCCAGTTCACCCGTGAGGGCAATACTGTCCTTAGGTTGAAGGCTATGTATAGTAAAGGGAGATACTACATCTTATTTAGTGATTTGGAATATTGTCATTATATAAAATGTATAGAATCGACTTAAGCTATCGGACAATCGAGTCGAAGGCTTATGTCAATTTCATAAATTTTGACCGTTTTCAAAAATCGTTTTATTTTACGATTATGCATCTTATACAGCCTCTGAAGTGATGTTAAAGCAATTATCTTAACAGTTACAATAAATGACTTGCACTAATAGTTAGCTTTATAGCAACTTTAAGTTCCGTGTGTTTTTGGGATGGAATAGTGACACTCCATGTATTGTCTTCTCGTATATGTCGTAAGAGGCGACTGGGAATAAGGGCTTCATTACTAACTGTTAGACAATGCTTGCAATGTGTCACTAATACACTGGTAAATATCTTGGCCTGTTTGTGCAAAACGTGGTTACAGAATTATCAACAAGTCTTTGTAGAGTTGTTGGTATTTCCGTAGTTCTGCCTACCCCACTCTGGGAATGAAGGCGTAATTAGGTATGTATGTAACTTAAAGTTTTCCATCATAATTATTATTACTCTTACAGATATTACGGCCAAAAAATGCTTTTTGTTACGTCAAAGAAACATCATTATAAATCAAAAGTCAAAACCAAATTACATTGATGAATCGAATTACGATCGAAAATCAGCGAAAAAAATCGTATTTCCATTTAGGTAAAGTTATCCGGTTTTCAGGTATTTAAAGAGAGCACAGAAATTCAAAAGCGCTTTCATCTTAAGTATGCTTTTCTTTTTGTTTAAAAATGCGTCGTATTTGCAGCGGGTGTTGGTGTTTTTTTGAACAGCAAGATGAAGCTACATATATTATTTGTAACGCTAAGCACCGTCAAAGAATGGTCGCGTTCCATTACACGCGTGTCTCGTGCAGAGTCGATTAGATTAAACCCTCCGGGTGAAACTGTGCTCTTTATATAGATATCCGGATTGCTAAAGGATTGGGAATAAGTGGGTTAAGAGGGAAAGAGATGAAAGAAGGATAATTAGGAATGTCAGAACAGAACGGATTAGAGTTTGCATTAGATTACATTTTCTTTTCGTTCTTATGCACTAATAATTGGCTACATTGCTAAATTACTAGTCTACTTAAATTAAAACAGTGCCATGACTGATTGACTAACTCGCAGACAATGCACAGCTGAAACCGCTGGACCTAGGGACTTGAAATTTGGAGGTAATATTCCTTGAATATTTTAGGGGAATTAATCCCTAAGGGATTAAAATTGCGGGCGTCGTCCAGTATTGATATATTAGGGTTACCTTCGTTTCGTCAAAAAGTTTTTGCCTAATTGATTCATTTCCCAAACATGTCATTTGACCAAACGGCTTTATATTTCCGAAAATATACATACTTCAGGATTTATATAAATTAACCTTACCTACAATGGTCTTGAAATAAATCCTGAAATATTTACAGTTACAGAAAAAAACTGAAAAACCGAAAGGCTCTCGATATATTATTACCTATGTGCATGAGATTAGCAATCCGAATGTGTGAGTGTATGGAACTCTTGTAAGTAATACGATCGTTTCGTTCAGTTATTACGTTTTTACGTATTAAACGTAGTTAAATGAGAAATTGGTCGATTCCTCAGGGAATTCTTAATTTTTTGGTAGCGCTATTTATTACAACTAAACAAAGAAAAATTAAACTAAACTGTGCCCTAAAGATACTTTTTATGGCAAGGAGAAGGCACACGAGCACTCAGGCCATCTGATGGTAATTGAGATCTGAGACCCATAGACATTTGAACTCTCTAGACTACAATCTCATGACTGCAATCCTAAGATTTTAAATGCGCTGCTAACCCTGAACTATTCTTCAATCTTATTAGATGGAATGGCTCCGAGCTAGTAATTTCATCGGTTGGCTTATCCCACACCGGAACACAATGCGAACACTGCTGCTTGGCGGTAGGTTAATGGATCAGATGGTGGTAGCGATCCAAACGAACCCTGCAATTAATACGACACGTTGGCCTAGTTGGGAGTGACCCTGCCTCTGAAGCCAGCGGTCCCGGGTTCAAATCCCGGTAAGGGCAGATATTTGTGTGATGAGCACGAGTATTTGTTCCCTAGTCTTAGATGTTTTCTATGTATTTAAGTATTTATTTCTCTATCTAAGTATGTTTATCGTTGTCTAGTACCCATAGTACAAGCCTAGAGCTTAGTTTGGGACTAGGTCAATTTGTGTGACATTGTCCTGTGTCCTGTGATATTATAATATTTACATACATACACATAGCATCACGCCTTCATTCCCAGAGTGGGGTAGGCAGAGCTACAGAAATACCAACAACCCTAAAAAGACTTGTTGATAATTCTGTAACCACATTTTGCACAATCAGGCCAAGAAGTTTACTAGTGTATTAGTGACAGGTTGCAAGCCCATCGCCTAAAAATACTACAAGCCCTTATTCCCTTGGTCGCCTCTTACGACATCCATGGGAAGACATGGAGTGGCACTATTATAATATTTATTTTAAATACTTACGTTTTTTTTTTTAAAAAACATGCATTATACATACATACCTACAAAAAATCACTCCTTCATTCCCGGAGTGCGGTAGGTTAGGTTAGGTTATACCTCCTTCATTACAACAATACCAACAACTCTAAAGACTTGTTTATAAGTCTGTAACCATATTTTGCACAATCAGGTCAAGAAGTTTACATACATTTTTAAGTCTTTATTAATATTTTATTGGAAGGCATTCAAAGACATAAGAATAAAAAGGTGGGCGGCACCCAAAAAGTATCTAAAGTAAAGTAAAGTATTGTAATGATTTATTAACAAAAAGTACAGTATTCTTAAAAGTAGTATCCGGCAGACCCCTAACTTGGCTGGGCCTGTATCTTGGGCGCCCGGTGAGTGAGGTTATGCGCATGATCAAATTTAGAAGGATCGGACACATCGAAACAAGATAGGCTCATTGTATCAGGGCCTCTATTCTAGTGTTAAAACGATATCGCATTTGACGTGTTTTAGAATCGTTTATGTCACAGTCGCCATTATTGTAAATGACATAAGAATAAGAATAAGAATGATTTATTTGGACACACATTTACATAAAATGACATATGGCAGTTTGCATTAAACAGTGAAAATTTCAAATATAAAAACAGTAATAACAATAACTTACAACTAACTATTTACAATGGTGTCCAAAATGGTCTCTACTCAGCTTGTGTCACAAGACATGCTGATAATGTGACGCTGATTTTCAGTAGGGCCAGACGAGACGAGATGAGTGTGTGTGTGTTTGTGTGTGTGTGCGTGTGTGTGTGTGTGTGCGTGTAGGTGTGTGCGTGTGTTTGTGTGTGTGCAAGTATATTTTCTGATTGAGCTAAGATTTAGATATACAAAGGAACAGTGGTTTTGTACGCTATAATAAATAGTCCAGTTGGGAAGAGGGAGAGCAAGATAGGGCACCGCACGAGTCCTATGCACATCTTTTTGGGAAATAAGGAGCATTTTTTTCTATTTTAATTTGAGTTATCAAAACATTAGAGTTATCAAAACGTTGACAATATGGAAACACGTCAAAAACGATATCGTTGTTACCTTGTAGAATCCCAGCCCAGCGCTTCATACACACGAGTACCATAAAAAGTTAAAATAAAAGTACAATCAAATGAAACATGCAAGATCTGATTCTCACTGTATCTGTGTGTGTATGTGTGTATGCGCGTGTGTGTGTGTGTGTGTATGTTGTGCTTGTTTTGGGTTAGTGTGGAAATGGGAAGATGACGTTTATACTAAAAGCTGTTCCGTGGGTATCGTGGGTACAGATCCGTGGGTACCACCTTGATATATTTTTTTTTATAATTTGCTCTGCGTATATTTCATTTAGTTTCTAATCTAATCCTTTCTTTATGACCTATGAAGCATTGGACTGACGTGAAAATACAAAAGAGCTTTACAATTTTTTTATATATACACTCAGGATAGATGAAAACGGGTCACTTTCTATGGAAATTCTGCACTACGTGACCCGTTTTCATTGCTCTTGACTATAATTCTGAACTGAATCCAATCCTATTCCTATCGAGCTCTATTTCATATTTAGAACAGACAGAATCACTTCGCGATATTGGCAGTAAACCAAAATGGACTAGTCTAGTGCAAACATATTTCTCGTAAGGCTGTGCCTAAACCAATACAATGGTTTTGACTTAATATTTACTTACTGGGGGAATATAACTCTGTCGATCGTGTCATAGTGAGGTATTTATTTAACTTATGGCTAGGTTAGGATTACCAGCTTCTGTCCGCGTGCGCAGCGCACGCAGCGGAAACTCTCAAAAGGAAAAAAAAACCCGATTTTGAAACGTTCTTCCTTGGTGCTCCGCTTCTTTTGGCCTTAGCGTAATGATATATAGCCTATAGCCTTCCTCGATAAATGAGCTATCTAACATTGTAATATTTTTTCAAATCGGACCGTTAGTTCCTGAGATTAGCGCGTTCAAGCAAACAAACAAATAAACTCTTCAGCTTTATAATATTATTAATTTTATGATAAAATAATAATAATATCACGGGACAGTGTCACACAAATTGACCTATTCCCAAACTGAGCTCTAGGCTTGTACTATGGGGACTAGAACAGGATAAACATACTTTATACAGAAATACATACTTAAATACATAGAAAACATCCAAGACTCAGGAACCGGGATTTGAACCCAGAACCTTTAGCTTCGAAGGCAGGGTCACTACCAACGAGGTTAGCGTGTCGTGTGATATATAATAGTATAGATCTGATGACACATGAGTATGCAGTTTTTTACCACCTGGACGTTCTGAGACTGACATATTACTAGCATGACATTGTTCGATGTTGACGTTGTACTAGCTGGTCATTCAGAGACTGACATATTACTTGCAAGCAGGGATCGTTACCGGTATTCTGACTACCGGTTTTAAATGAGGTATTACCGGTTATAATTGACTTTCACTATTTATACCGCTAAAGCTCTGATTAGCGGTATAATGAATACCGGTATTCAAGTTTATTATCGGTTTAGACAATTGACAACAATACCCCTTTTTGATACTTTACCCCTAAAAACCATAACCAGTAATACCTGTCAGTGTCAATATTCCCGTTTATTTTTATATGTAAATGTTTTCGGTGCTCTTACAAAAAACTTAGACTCGCCTTAGACAAGTCTGAAATTACAGTTCATTACTTAGTTCAGTTCTAATTGACATCTCACTTATCAGGTACAATGAATAGCGGTATTGAATACAGGTATTTAATACTGTTAATAGTGAATACATAGCGATAAAAACAAAAGCGGAATGACAATAATACCTCTAATTCGAATATAGGTATTATATTTTAGCGGTAATAATTTGACAATGTAAATACAGGTATTAAATAAAACCGGTTTTACAATCCCTGTTTGCAAGACGTTCTACGATATTGACGTTGTACTAGCTGGTCATTCAGAGACTGACATATTACTTGCAAGACATTCTACGATGTTGACGTTGTACTAGCTGGTCATTCTAAGACTGACATATTACTAACATGACATTCCACGATGTTCACGTTGTACTAGCTGGTCATTCTGAGACTGAGATTTTACTAGAATGACATTCTACGATGTTGGCGTTGTACTAGTTGGTCATTTCTGAGATTGACCTATTATAGTATAGCATGACATTCTACGATGTTGACGTTGTACTACTCGTAGTTTATCATTTCTGAGACTGACATATTACTAGCATGACATTTTATGATATTGACGGTGTACTAGCTGATCATTCTGAGACTTTGTACTGGCAGCTTGACATTTGAAGACTTTGACTTTAAACGATGCATTTTACGGCAAGTGTAAAGAAAAGAGCTCTAGCAGTTTTATAGCTCAGTCTCTTTTCTCAGCGTAAAGTAAACTGCATAGCTATGTCTATTTATGGATAACTCTGGTGCCCGCCATAAAAATGCTCTCCCACCCTTAAGTTGAAATTCATTAACATGGCTCCTAAGGAATCCACAAAAAGCAGTACAACTACTATCCGTATTCATACCCGATACGTTTCCTAGAGAGCAGGCTGGCGTACAAGTCACTCGAGGCGAGAAGGTCCCTAGCCGTCGTAAAATTCGCACAACGCGATTATTATCCTAAAACTTATTTCATTACTATAGTAAACCAAGCACAGAGTAACTTACTTAAACCAAAATCTTTCAATGAGACGCTTTTTCGAAATCTTTGATCTAACCCTCACAATCATTACAAAATATAAACCCCTCCGCACCTCTGAAACGGTATTGGCATTTCACCTCGTTACGAAGCGGCGTGCCGCCCACACTTAGGGGTTTTTCGACATCGCTTGTTAGTCACGTTTGGGGAACCATACGCTTAACTACGTGTTCACAATGTACGGAATATCGGATCTTGTCGGTAGCTCTTTGATACGTAATCGGTCTTCTTTTTGTTGTAAATATTGATTTGATGGGAAGGATTTTTCTAAGTTGAATGCGCCAATAAGAACAAAGATCCACCAATTGTACCTAATTGGTGCAATAAAATTAAACCCCAGGTTTCAGGATTAAAATAGTGCCACTTCATGTTTTCCCGTGGATGTTGTAAGAGGCGACTGAGGGAATAAGGGCTTGTAGTACTGTTAAGCGATGGTGCAACCTGTCACTAATATACTAGTTAACTTCTTGGCCTGATTATGCAAAATGTGGTTACATAATTATAAACAAGTCTTTTTAGAGTTAATATTTCTGTGGCTCTGCCTACCCTGCTCTGGGAGTGAAGGCGTGATGTTTTATATGAGTATGTAAGAAATAAAAAAAAACTGCAACCCTTCGTAATCTTTCAACTATAATAATTATAAATGCGAAAGTTTGGATGGGTGAAAGTTTGTAACCCAATCACGCGAGAACGGCTGAACGGATCTGGTGGATTTTTGGCACAGAGGTGGATTATGTATGTATGTATGTATGTAAACACTTTGTTGTACAAAATAAAACAGAAAAAAATTCAATGAAGATACCAGAAAATAATGTACATAGGCGAACTTATCCCTTTAAGGGATCTCTTCCAGCTAACCCTTGAGGGATTGAGAAAAGTGAAAGGTTGTGCATCGAGTAGGCAGGTTTACAAATTTCTTTAGGATCAGATCATACAAATAAGTCCTAACTATAAACATAAAATTAACTACATTCAAATACTTACATAAATATGCTAGACACAGAAATATATATTTATAGATCAAAATACATACTTAAACTTACATAAACTACATTTATGTAAAGGACAGTTGATACAATATTTAATTTAGGAGCTAGGATTATTGTTCCAAAGAGCACTTGAGCTATTTTTTATCCCGAACAATTTGTCAGTTTCTAATAAAAGCCGTAAACAACTTCTACGTAGAACAAAGTTGCATGCATCAGTAGTATTTTATAAATGCGAAAGAATGTTTGTTAGTGAACTTGTTCAGCCTCCACGGTTAAACACCTCAAACAATCCATATTTTATAGCCCAAAGACCTATATAGAGTAATTGTTATTTTGTAATAAAACAGTTCCCGAGGGAAAAGTTAAGAATGAGTACACAGGCGGAGAAAAAGATGAATTCAAAATGTGGTTAAAAAGTCAATACCTATGCGCAAATCGATCAAAGATTTATAACAAGATGGTCGAATTGTAAATATTGCGATATTTTTTTTCTTAATAAAACCTTAGGATTAAGAAGATGGCAAGAAGATCTAGAAAGTTCCAGGAAGTAATCTTCCTGGAACTTTCTAGATTAGATTAATTAGCCAGAAGACTCATGGGATAAGTAGGACTATAAGATGATAGAGGATATTGCCCAGCATTGGGCATGCAAAGTGGGTAGGAAATATCTGGAGTCTTATTCTACTTTGTCTCTATACGTAATGTTATCATATCGTATTTTGACGACACATTAGCCTCGTTGGTAGTGATCATGCCTACGAAGCTAGCGGTCTGTGATGAGTACGAGTATTTGTTCCTGAGTTTTGGATGTTTTCTATGTATTTAAGTGTACCTACTCGTATATTTCTCTATATAAGTAAGTTTATCGTTATCTAGTTCCCATACAACAAGCTTAGAGCTTAGTTTGGGACTAGGTCAATTTGTGAGATTGTCTCGGGATGATTAGATTTTGGTTTTTAACTCCGCCGCCATTACTGCTAAGTAAATAAGAGCTATCAAAACGTTGAGTATACAATAATACGTCAAAAACAATAAAATTGGGTGAATCAACTTTTAAGGTACTCCCCAATTTTCGACATGTCTCACTATGTCACCTTAATTTGGTAGAATGCAATTTTTTTTTTTTATGTGGTCAATATATTGAATAAATCAGACAATTAAACTTACTTTCTAGCTGACAATTTTAAAAATTCTTCTATGATTTACACAAATATATCAGGTAACGCAGGGGACGACGTTGTCCCCGGGTTTTGTATGAAAAACGTGCATTTTCCACTGCGTTACCATGTTTTTACAAAATTATAGAATTGGTTTATGATTATGAATAGTGAAATCCGAAAATCTGATTATCTAATTTTAACATGTGTAAACCATTATCAATCTCACATATTCTAGTAAGTTTTTATTGGCGTGTAGAAAAGGAGGACTTTAAAAGTTGATTCACCCATCTCACATTTTGGGATTTTGGACTGATATTTTTTATTACATTAACTTTTAAAAAGGGCCGCTGATGCTAATTTGACGTCTTTTATTCCAAAGAAATACATACTATTATTAAATTCATTTTGTTTATAATGGAATGCAGTGCACTACATAAATACTTTCCGCTAACCAATTTCTAAAGCTGTAAAATAGAAATAGCGAACAACGATCTTTATATTGGAATAAGCTTCTGAAGCTCTAAAGTTCAAAGCGGAAATTGAAGGAAGCTCTTTGCTTCAGACGTTTGATAGGATTATGATATGATTATAATGATAAACGTGTATACAATACGTTTGTGATTTACACGGAAGCATGCCGTTTAACCAAAATATTTTTGGTCAAATGTACCAGTTCAAAAAAAAAACATTTGCCAAGCCAATGTTATATAATTTTTCCAGAATCCTTTAGGTTAGGTTAGGGGTAAGATTTTATAAAATCCTGAAATAATTACGGTTACAAAAATCAAAGCGGTGTGGCAAAAAAAATGGGAAATGATTTGACCAAAAACTTTTTGACGAAACGAAGGTAACCCGATTTATGCATAATAGTCACGATAATTGTAAATATGCGCAAATGTACGTGTAAGAAATTACTAAATTGTATGAAACAAGATGCGAGAGACAGGTTCTGTC
This sequence comes from Acleris holmiana, assembly GCA_949316455.1. Classification (NCBI taxonomy): domain Eukaryota; kingdom Metazoa; phylum Arthropoda; class Insecta; order Lepidoptera; family Tortricidae; genus Acleris; species Acleris holmiana. The sequence goes on along the minus strand of OX438771.1, from coordinate 2,662,374 downwards.
AAGAGACAGGAGGCAGCGATGCACGTCCTCTGCGCATACGGACAGACCACTAATACTCGTGAACAGGTGCTGTCTGTAGGGTCCGGTCTGTTCACGCTTGCAAGGACCTGTTTTCCAACTAGTTATTTTAGTAATCGTTCCTGACGTAGAGACGTCGTGTTTTTCTCATAGTCATTATTTTTATTAAATGTTATTGATCTTACATTTGTAAATATTTTATTTGTGCTAGTATTAAATACAATGCAATACAAATACTCTTTATTGAACCCCAAAAAAAAAACCAACACGGAACAATACATTTAAATCATAGGTTTAAAAAAGCGGTCTTACCGCTAAATAGTGATCTCTTCCAGACAACCTTGGATAGAGAAAAAACTGAAGACACAAATTCATGGCAGGCGGTGTAAACTAATTCGCTTAGAAACTCAAACTAAACAACTACAAGAAACAGTTAAAGTATTTCAATTTTGAAATCAGAACTTTGTATATATTAAACTAAATATAAATACATAAATAAAACAATTTACCTAATAAGTACATACTAAATACATATAATTATACATCTATATAATATGTACATACATACATCATCCAAAACAGCCAAACAATGACAACTCACGAAGCATGAGATAATAAAAGAAAACAAAACTTTATTTCTTTGTATTACTTTATTCAAATTTGAAGTATTATTGTAGGTATTCTTTAATTAAACAAATGACCTGCTGGAGTTTGTTGCGGCGCTTCTTCTCCGCAATGATGGTCTTGTCCGAAGCGCTAGTAGATTCACTGCATATTACCGACGTGTAAAAGAGCCCTCATGTGGCCAATTTAGTGAATAAATTATTTGATTTTTTATTTTGATATTCAACAGAAGTATATACCTAAGACACAATTCATGGTCCCACATGAGGTACAAGTCGTCACTGCCCAAAGCATCCAGTAATTCCTGGACGCAACGGGCCTTGGCGGTGAACTCTAAACCAAGGGCTGCCACAATGGATCAGCAATGTTCGACGCGGCTCACAAAGCCCATCTCACCTCCCCCAATAATAACCTTATTACTATATTATGTGTTATTTCGCCCTTTCGAAGAAAACAAGCACTTGATTTGTTTTTAATAGCTTAAATTAATATACTTCAAGGTGAGATTTTATGCTCAATAATGAAAAAACCGGCTAAGTGCGAGTTGGACTCGCGCACGACGGTTTCCAAACCATTATCTATATACAACATTAGACACTTTTATTATAAACTTTCTTTAAATGATAAAAAAATCACAGTTGTAGCCAAACTTAAATATTTATCTTATTCAGTTTTTAGTATTTTTTATTGTCTAGCTATCACAGATTATGATATACAGCCTGTGGTACTAGACAAGTTGCATTCGACAATCGTTAGCGATTATGTTTCTATTGAAAAATATATGGAATTGACGTAAGTGTCACGTAACTATCTCGGTGGCTTACGTCAATTCCATACATTTATCAATCGAAATATAATCGCTAACGATTGTCGAATGCAACTTGTCTAGCACCACAGGTTACAGACAGATAGGCAGACAGACAGAGAGACAGATAGCGGAGTCTTAGTAAATAGGGTCCCATTCTTACCCTTTGGGTTCGGAACCTTAATAAGTTATTTACAAAGAAAACCATATATTGATATTGATTTACACTATAATCTAAAGTACTCAAAATCGTCTGCAAAGAGTTTTATAATCGATTTGTCTATAGTTTTACTTACTTTTAAACTCATATGATCCCGCCGCAACTAAACAGCTGTCTTAGACGCAATGAACATGGTTTGGGCGTTCCTGTCTATCGGAACGAGTTATGTCTGGAAACTATGCCTGGAACGAGAACAGACAATAGCTGTTAATTCTCAAAGGAACTGTTTGTTCAACCTTGAACATTTCGAGGATTTCCTAAACATACATACATGACATCACGCCTTCATTCCCAGAGTGGGGTAGGCAGAGCTACAAAAATACCAACAACTCCAAAAAGACTTGTTGATAATTCTGTAACCACATTTTGCACAAACATGCTAAGTAAGATGTTTACCAGTGTATTAGTGACAGGTTGCAAGCCCATCGCTTAACAGTATTACAAGCCTTTATTCCCTGAGTTGCCTCTTACGACATCCACGGGAAGACATGGAGTGGCACTATTCTAACCCGGCAACCATACGGGCAAAATAAATTAATAAATTCCTTTATTTTAAGTATAATTAAGTGTGCAATACGAGGATCATACTCAAGGCAATTTAGTTTTAACTATATTGATTAGTATAAAGTTATTTGTTTCAAAACAAAAAAGACATTTAAGAGCAAAAGTAATTGAACTTTATTTTCATGATGTTAGATTCAAATTCCAATAATCTCAGCGGAGCGCTGCGCAGATACTTTTACACTGCCATAGCATTATCGCCTTTGGTTGTGTTGAAATAAGATCGAAATTAAATAACACCACGAAATAATCTCCGTGACTTTTTAGGGTTCCATACCAATATTGAAAAAAAGCACGCGTTGAGGATTGAGTGTATGTTTGTACATCACAGCTGTTTGAAAATCATTAATAAAATGGGTTCCGAAGTAAAATATATTTGGTTAGCTTTTATAGTAACACTCGTATCACAAGATCATTTCTTTTACCGCTCATGAATCTCACATTTCTACTTTTCCCAACTTCATTTACAGTGCGCAAACTCATTTCATTACTACATGAGTTTTGTTTGCATTAGCGCAGTAAAAACAGTAGATCATCTTTAAACAATGGTAAATCGCACGGCTTGTTTGTGTGCGTGCCTCTACCGTACACGCCGCGAGCTACAACGAGCGCACACAACGGAACGGACCAAGTTGGTTTAATCGGGGTTGCGCCATGGCTGCGTTTGTTGCGTGCGTATTGAGTATCGCCTAAGCGGTAATATAACAGAAACTTCTAAAGGGGCAAAGACTACTTTTAGTTTATACTTCGGCATTAGTACCTAAACTTAATCCCTTAGAGTGTTCTTATCTTCTCTCTAATAAACTAGTGGTCCCACGCGATTCCAAGCAGTTTTTGGCTATTGAAGCTGTTTCAAATTTGTACGAGTGACCGTGTCATAGTCACGTGATAAATAAAACTGCATGAAATGCCAAACTAAATGTGATTGTGTCACAGTTCTATTACGTATTGACGCAACCCTGTTTTTATTTTCAAAATTCATTTTCAGAAGGACGGTTTATTTTAATGCAAGGGCTCCACACTCGTTTTTGACATGTTACTGTTATTGTTTTGGACTTGGCTGCCATTACTGTCAAATAATAATGACTATCATAACGTTGTCAATGCAATAACATGCCTCAAGCAATATGGTTGTACTAAGCCCCAGAACTTTAATATTTTTTTCCTACTCCTGTACTTTTATCTGTCATTTATATAGTCACGAACACTAATATAAGAATATAGATAATATGTCCGCAGAACATTCCGTAGAAAAGTCGACGACATGCCTAGCTGCCAAAGCTTACACCTAAGTTAATTTGACCAATCAAAATACTTTACCAAATTAATCCACCAATCACAATACACATTGACTGACAATCGGAACGTTAGGTTCTTTTTGGTATGTAAACTCTTTTACTAATTTAACTCTTTAAAAAAACATGGTATCGACCAATCAGGTAAAAGAATTCATTTCTCAAATCATTAGGTGTTTTTTAGTCCCTATTTCACAAGTTAAATCGATTGTGCAACTTTTTTTTAAATATAAAACTTTGCAAGTGCACATCAATTTAAAAACAAAGTTAACCATAGACACATATTTTGTCGTTTTCGAATGTTTTCCGCTCGTTTGTTGTTCTGTGCTTCGTTCGTTCATACCGTGTTCGTGAATACTCTAACCTAGGTATATTAATAAAACTTTGTTAATTTAATTTTGCATTTTATTTGAAACCTAGTCGTAGAAAATGTATTGTATGCAACGGTGTATAACTAAGTCAAAAAATACTCGTGGCGTCTTGCTTTACGACGTTCGCCTGCGGCTCACATCGTAACCACACCACTCGTCTTTTTTGACCTCTCTTATACAACTGTTGCATAAACTACTATTGTAAAGAGCTTTCAAATCCTTTGTTACCTAATATTGAATTGTCGTGCGACTACCTTATTTTATTATTTGTATACAAATTAGTTCACACAGTTTCCATTAACTTTATTCAGTACTCATGTCTACTCCTTGCTTTCTTATTTTCCTCAAACACCGAAAGATTCGCTGAAAGAGATCCTTTAAATGGATAAGTTGACTTGAGGGCAAATTGATGAAGTTTTGGCTTGACTCTAGCTCCTAAATTAAACATTGTATCAACTGTCCTTTACATAAATGTATATTTCTGTGTCTAGCATATTTATGTACGTATTTGAATGTTGTTAATTTTATGTTTATAGTTAGGACTTATTTGTATGATCTTATCCTAAAGAAATGTGTAAACTTGCCTACTCGATGTACAACCTTTCACTTTTCTCAATCTCTCAAGGGTTAACTGGAAGAGATCCCTTAAAGGGATAAGTTCGCCTTTGTACATTATATTCTGGTATCTTCATTGTATTGTTTCTGTTTTATTTTGTACAATAAAGTGTTTACATACATACATACGTTTACCTTTGTACGTTGCTATTCTGACAATATTGTATTTGAATTTCTGTTATTTGTGCAATAAATGTTTACATACATAATAATCGTTCTAGTCTTCTCGTTTTTGGGCTAAGTTGTTATTGTTCAAAGAGATATATTATCCTCTTTCATCCGTCAGTATAAGGCGATATACGCAGACTTTGTGTACACTCAGCTGCTTCCAGACAAATGACCACTTCGCGAAGATAAGCCCTGCCACAGAATTAGTTTAGAGGAGCTAGCTCACTTTCTTACTGTATTTAGTTGAACTCGACGAGTAAAATGCAATAAAACTGCGGTATTTTACAGTAATAAATGTAAGGCAATATTTTAACTTTAATGTAAGGTGGATGTCTGAGTGCTCGTCGCTGTTATAGTACTTGTCACCATACTTTGAATTGCGATAAGTAAAATAAGATTAACCTTACTTTTATCACCAACTCATTTTAGCGATGAGAAATGTGTTGACTTTTGATATTTCTGACGCCAATTTTAAAATATATAACTATTTTCAATTTAAGGCACCGGACATTTACTCGAACAATCCGATTGACATTTTTGTACACTTTGAGAAACTTCAATATGGTCACCATATAAAACAAATTCCATTTAACAAAAGTAAATGTCACATCTCCCAAAAAACATGAAAGGTTTTGGTTAGTTGTATAAATGAACGTAATATCACTCCGTGAACAAGTATTTTTTCTTGACATGTCGAGCACTTGGACGTCTACCTTAAATGACTTTACTGTAATTTACTTTATTGATATATAAGTACAATCATTGATTAAAATCCAGCCTAATATTTTCACGCCGGGTGTGGCTGCTGGGTTAGAAAAGTGCCGCTCCATGTATTCCTGTGGATATCGTAAGAGGCGACTAAGGGAATAAGGGCTTGTAGTTCTGTTAGGATACGGGCTTGCAACCTATCACTACACTACTAAACTTCTTGGCCTGATTGTGCAAAATATGGTTAGAGAATTATCAACAAGTCTTTTTGGAGTTGTTGGTAATTCTGTAGCTCTGCCTACCCCACTCTGGGAATAAAGGCGTGATGTTACGTATGTATATTACCCTCTTATACACTCAGCCATTCGAAGGTGCAGGTTTCATCACGATGTTTTTCCTTCACCGTTAGATCATCGGGTACGAACTTAAGTCAGAATAACTCATTGATTCATGGTGACTGCGGGGGTTCAAACTCGGTACCTTACGATCACAAGTCGTCCCCTTAAGCCACTAGGCCACCGACGCTCAGGTTAAAATACTTCTAGTGTATTCGCTGACTTTAAATCTATGACAAAGCCACGACTTTGAAACAGCAATTAATGTAGGTAGCTTGAACCTTTTATCTTTCATCTTAGCCTTTTATAGTTGAACTTGCAATTTGCACTGTCAGCCACTGACTTGACTATCTCGAGAGCTTACTGGATTTGTTTCCTTAATAGAGAAGAATTTAGAAAATAAGTAATAGTTTTGTTGGTTTTTGTGATAAGGAAACAAGGAAGGAAGTGAATAACATTAAAATTCAGTGCTTCACCAGAATTTTTATGAGGTTATTAAAGTAGGAATATTGAGTTTATCAAACAGATAAATATCGTGGGACAATCGTACATAAATTAACTTAGTCCTAAATGAAGCTCTAGATTTGTACTGTGGATATTTAGGTACGTAAAACATGCTTTTCTTGAGAAATAAATATCAGAGGACAATCTATGGGTACTGTGGTGGGGGTGGGCTGCTCTTCAATTAAACATTAAAATAATTTTAACGTATATTTATTTACATGGTTGCTTATTTATATAAGATCTAGCGACCCGCCCTCGCTTCGCTCCGGATTAAAGTATTATACAAACCTTTCTCTTCAATCACTCTATCTATTTAAAAAAACCGCATCAAAATCCGTTGCGTAGTTTTAGAAAAACACTACTTCTACCTAATTAAATCTCACTCCTTTGCAGCGGAGCCACAAACTTTCTTTGTTTGTAAAAAGAATCCCTTAAAAGCGTTGTTTTTTTAGGTCATCAGTGCTTCAGTTAATGAAGGTTTGCCTTTTTACACTTCTAATGCCACTGACACTGCATCAGGTCCGTTTTCTGTGATAGTTAAGAAACATGGCATCAAAGGTGGGTTGGTTACACTTCGATAAGATTCAATGAGGCAGCGACGACTGTAATTTTATGGAACAGATAGTGTTAGTGTGTGTAGAAAAGGTTTGGGTTTGGTTAGGTCTGTTTTTATTTACATTATTGACATTAGAGTTATTGGCATTTGTTCTTTAGTGGAGACCGCGACTCGGCAAACGTATTGTTGGACGCCGTCAGGCCAGATGGGATGACGATCTGCGAAAGACTGCAGGCAGATGCTGGATACGGCAAGCTGAAGACAGGGCGCTGTGGCGCTCATTAGGGGAGGCCTATTTCCAGCAGTGGGCTAATATAGGCTGATGATGATTATGATAATAATTGACATTTGCAATGAATTGCTTGAGTTGAAAACCAATTGATTGCGGACTACAACACTCCAATCACATAGACAAGTGAGAAAAATATAAAGACCCTAAGTTACTCAGACGAAGTACATGGGATGACGATCTGCGAAAGACTGCAGGCAGATGCTGGATGCGGCAAGCTGAAGACAGGGCGCTGTGGCGCTCATTAGGGGAGGCCTATTTCCAGCAGTGGACTAATATAGGCTGATGATGATTATGATAATAATTGACATTTGCAATGAATTGCTTGAGTTGAAAACCAATTGATTGCGGACTACAACACTCCAATCACATAGACAAGTGAGAAAAATATAAAGACCCTAAGTTACTCAGACGAAGTACATGGGATGACGATCTGCGAAAGACTGCAGGCAGATGCTGGATGCGGCAAGCTGAAGACAGGGCGCTGTGGCGCTCATTAGGGGAGGCCTATTTCCAGCAGTGGACTAATATAGGCTGATGATGATTATGATAATAATTGACATTTGCAATGAATTACTTGGGTTGAAAACCAATTGATTGTGGACTACAACACTCCAATTACATAGACAAGTGAGAAATAGATATAGACCCTAAGTTACTCAGACAAATGAGAAGTATAACCTAGAAATATTTATGCTCGTAAAAGCATCGTGTTTTTGTGAAAAGGATGATGACGTTTTGAAATTATTGATGCAATATTTAAAGCAGTGGACACACTTAAATCAAAGAAGTACATTGATGAGAGTCCAACAAGACAAAATTCGAAGTAACTGACGATAGGAACTTTTACAAAAGGTCTTCTGAAAAAGTAATGCTTAGGAAGGGGGTTTGTTTCTAAGGCAAGGTATATGTTTTGTTTATTATTCAGTTAAAAAATAAACAAACCAATTTCTGCTAGTGGCTGAAGAGATTAAACGCCACACGGTCTTTTCTACGTCAAAGCTAGGTAAACTTAAAAATAAACGTTATACTAATTGAAATTATAGATTTTATTTTTATTAATATGAAATTATATCGATAGTTGTTATAACATACCTATGTTATGAAATGCACCCGCCCGTTCACGTTATTGCTTAATATAATTTAGATGTTGAAATATTTAACCAGTTATTAAGCTGATTATAAATGTTATTACAAAATAATTAATGGATGGATTTAATTCCCTGAATAAAAAATAATAATTTAATTTTAATTGCATTGTACCGTTTAATCATATTGACATAAGTCAGAAAGATTGGAAGTCAATCCAATTACCATTATTTTTCTTTTGTCGATACGTAAGCTAGTTGCTAGTGGCCCTGCCTCTGAAGTTAGCGGTCCGGGGTTCAAATCGCGTTAAGGGCAGATATTTGTGTGACGAGCGCGAATATTTGTTTGAATCTTGGATGATTTCTTAAGTATGTTTGGGTTATACACACTCTTAAAAACAGAAGTTGTATCTCCTTTGGTCAGTAGTTAAAAGCTTGGTGCATATAAGCTATGTTTTATATGATAGGCCTGGAAACCCATTCCCGCAAAAACGCCGTCAGGACTGCTGGCCTAATTTTCTGGCTAAACAGCCAGAAAATTAGGCCTTAAAAACGTTAACTTTCGGTGTGTCCACAGGAAAGACGGTAACCTAAATCTGTGTATGACCCGTTTATCGATTTCTAGTACCCATATTTAGAACAAGCCTAGAGCAATTTGTAGCTAAATTTTTTGGTCCTCTAATATTTAAGAATCTCTCCAACAATATACATCAAGCGTTCTTTATAACTCTATTCTTAAGACCTAATTGCCACTACAAAATATATTGCTCAGAAAATAAGGATTCTACTATAAAGTTATTACAGTCATAATAACTTTAGCGTTAGTTTCAAAAAGCAATTTCCAGTATGTGAGCTTGTTGACAAAACTTATTTCGCTATGACAATAATTAAATCTGCGGAAACCTCTCCCGGGACTCCGTGACACTGACATAAGTTTCAGCTAAAACTAACTTACTACAGAAGTTAGCCAAAACGTCCCTTAATAAGCGAGACAGACTAACTCTTATTTTGTGGCACAAACGTGAGAAAAACTTAGTTAATTCTCTTATAAGTTTCGACTTTAATTTGTTATTTATAGCGCTGCGACTTAGTACCAATTTCACCATACGATGTTAACCACTTAACAGACGATTAGAGCGTAGGTAAACAGTTGTCAAAATGTATGAACTAACAGTCGATTAAAATTTATAAAATTTAACATCGTATGGTGAAATTCGTACTTTGAATTAAATTAATTAATTCCAGCTAACCCTTGAAGAGATCTAGAAACGTAAAAGGTTGTACTTCGAGCATTTATTTAAGAAAAGAGCACATCAGTTAAAACCAATAAAGCCTATAAAAATAAACATATTCAAATATCTACATAAAAGATACAAAATATAATAATATTTTACATTCATACCTACATACTTAAACTTCGATAAACCGTACAATGTACAGTCGAAGTCATAAATATGTTAACACTTTATACACTTACCAAAGTGTAAACATATTTATGACTTCGACTGTACACTGTATTACCGCTAAACTGTATATTATATATATATCCTTAACCAAGCTTACGAGCAAATCTGATCTGACATGATACTGTTTTACAACCAATTAACTTGTGAAATTTCAAATACTTACACAACAAAATTCAGGACTAAAATTATTCGTACATTATTTTGATATTTTGAAATGTTGTTGCGATGTAATCCCTGAATATTTTGATTAATAGAACATCCTCACATGTCGCACTTTTAGAATTATAGTGACCTAATTCAAACATATTCAGTTTTCGATTTTGAGTCATAAATTTAGTACTATAGAGACCTAAGTCGAAATGCAAAATATTTGGATTAGGTCACTATAATTCTAAAGATGCGATTGTGTTACTAGAAGTAAAATTATATATTTATAAAAAAAAAAATAGTGGTGATAAGATCTTGTCCAGGGTCCGTGATCTTGTCAAGCAGTAGTGTTCACATTGTTGCGGGAATAAGACAACCGGTGAACTTATATAGAGGCCTTCCATCTAAGAGCTGGCAACACATTCGAAATCTTAGGATTGCAGTCATGAGATTCTAGTCTTGAGAATCCAAATGTCCATGGGTCTCAGATCCCACTTACCACGAGCTGTGCACGAGCAGCGAACGGTGCGCGGCGAGCCGTCGAGAGTCGGCCTATTGCCCGTACTCAAAGGTGCCTCGGTGTGCGTTCCTCGCATAATTTGGACGTGTACCCGTGCTGTGGGCAGAACGACAAGTTCTAACTTGTCGGTGGGCGCAGCGCGTACAAATTTGATAAAGTTGCTAAGCCGTTCCACCACCGAGGCGATTTCTTCTTCTTTTTGTTAATAATTCGGTGAATTATTTTAAACGCAGCTGCGGCTGTCATCGAATCCGACGCCATATTGAAATATCTACTCGCGGCGAGCACGCCTTGTGGGTTGAGCATGCCTCAGGCTGAGCCGCTCAGATTCGTACCCAGATTTAGATATCTCAAAACTGCAAATACGTTGCAAACCCTTGAGATGGAATGCCCTATGCTAGTCATTTCACCGGTTGTCTTATCCCCGCCAGAACACAAAAAATTTAACTCTGCTGCCAAGCACGTTAAAAAAACAAGAGAGTGGTAGCGATCCAAACGGACCCTACGCAAGGTCCTACCAACCACTCAATACCCCCCACTAATAAACGTTGAATAAGCATGGAATAGTTATACCAAATATCGTCCTTATCTGTCACATTCAAATGTTTCAATGACAGATAAGGACAAAGCATAACTATTCCAAGCTTATTCAACGTTTATTAGTAAAGGGGTTGATATATAAATGTTTATATATGTATATATACATGTCTCTCTCGTGTTATTTCATCTGACTATAGTCTTACTTATTAACTAACGTCTGTTCGCGACTTCGTCTACGTAGAGTTCAATTATCTGTATTCCCAAGGGAACTACTAAATTTTCTGGAATAAAATGTATTAATGCAGGGTATAAGCTATTTCCATTCCAAATTTCAATCAAATCTGTCCAGCCGTTACAGCGTGAAAGAGTAACAAAGTAACACTCACACAAAGGATACTTTTGTATAGTTTTTTCACCTCGATTTCTGACCAAAAAACTAAAACCATCATTAGCAAAATTTGTGAGAATCACGGAAAGTCAATGGGGTGTTACGGTATTGCCTTTTCCCTATGCACCCTTTAAACCAGTGGTTCCCAACCTTTTAGCGAGCAAGGACCCTTTTGTTTATTTTGTTGTAAGCAGGATTTTTTTAAAGTAGTAACGCATAATACCAATGTTTGCATGAATAAATTGTGAGGAAGAGTATAATAATAATAATAACAGCAAACTTTATTTTGCCAAAAACAGTTTTACAGGGTTATAGGGTTTATACATGGGCCTGTCGCGTGGGGCCGATTACATGCATTTACAAGTAATTATTACCAATTATCGCGCTTTACCTCCTTGTATAAAATCTCAGTTCTAAGATTAATTTCACTGATGATTAACAAACTTAAAGTAGTGTGTGCGAGTGTGTGTGTACGTGTGTGTGTGTGTGTGTTTGCAAAAGTAATACTGTGTGGGTCCACTGGCTGCCCTTAAAAGATTTTCAGTTTCTTGGTAGTTAAGACTTAAAAGCCATCTAAATACCTTCATCTTAGCTTCTTTAACCGTGCACATTTTTATATCACAGTGTGAATTAACTTTATTATACATACAAATGTGGGTTAAGAAAGCGTTGGAATCTCTTGGCAAAAGTGCTATTAACCTTAGGGACGGGTAGCTTGAACACACGTTTGCAGAGCATGAGCTTATAATCTTTACAGTTAATTACCTGACGATGCGTCTGTGTGATAACTTTCATGATTCCGTATGAAATAGCGAAAGGTGATTTCCCATTTTTAGTATAAGAATAGAATATAAATTATATTTGCAAGTAACTTATTTGAACAGAGCTTCCACATACATGTTTAAGGGCTGGGTAAGGACCAAACTACACCAAACCACCAAAATTCCTCAAGAATTTGTGGTCATGCCATTCATACTTAGTATATATTTCTTTAAAAATATCCCTTTAATATTCAGCCGCGGACTCCCTAGACTTCCGCGGATCATCTGTGGTCCGTGGACCACGGGTTGAGAACCACTGCTTTAAACCTTGCTTGATTGCTCACCAAGACCCTTTTAACTTTTGTGGTAGCATACGCTTTCCAGTATTTACTATAAAAGGAATATCTTGGACCATACCATTGAAAAAATCCTGTCATAATTTTCATTTTCGGGTTACCTTTTGTTGCTAACTATGTTTTTGCAGTCATTTACTGCTTATTATACAAACCTAATGAGTGTAAAACTTGTAAAAAAAAGCACACATGGTCTAGGTACATAGTCATAGTAAGTAAGTCTTGGTTCAAACAGTATTAACCAAGTATTTATTTTAGAAAAGTTCCCTTAATAAACGTAAAATTAAAAAGCATGCGCAAAGCATCAGTCAGGAATAAACTTAGTGGACTGCAATAGTGGAGTCTAGTTGAGGGACCATGCTCAGTGTGTGGTTACATACAATCTCGAAAAACAAGTGAAACGAGATTTGTTTTTTAAATTATTTGATGCTGTATTTGTTGATTTTTAGTAGTTATAAACACTTTACTTGCCTGTATCTCAAGAACCAGTCAAGTCTACTCAGGGCCGTATTAATAAACTCGTCTCGGTTTTCATGCCGATCTCAAGATATGTCAAAATAAACTTCAAACTATAGAAAACTGTCATTTTTGACGCATCTTAAGAGGGTCATTTAAACCGAGATCAGTTTATTAATACCTTAGTGGTAGTTTTCCTTTTAAATTCGTTATAATAATTTTCGTAAGAATTATCAACATCTGAAAAATATCTGATGTTTTTTTGTTGTGCAAGTCTGTAGAGTGGCATGGCAGGGCCTTAGTTTGCAACTCAGCGAAAATAACGTTATTCAAGTTCAATATTTCCTGTTCAGACTCCTAATTCTAAATATTGATATCAATATCATATTTTTTAAAAGCTATCCAATGATACCTAACTCGTAGTTTTAATTTAAAAAATGCCTTTGCTTTACATATCTAGGTAAATACAAAATAATATATAGATACATAACATCACGCCTTCACTCCCAGAGTGGGGAAGGCAGAGCTACCAGAAATACTAATAACTCTAAAAACACATGTTAATAATTCTCTAACCACATTTTGCACAAGTAGGCTGAGATGTTTACTAGTGTATTAGCGACAGGTTGCAAGCCCATTGCCTAACAATACTACCTAGCCTTTATTCCCTTAGTCGCCTCTTACGACATCCACGGGAAGACATGGAGTGGCACTATTCTAATCCGGCAACCACACGGGATAAAATAGGATAGGTAAATACATTTTTCAAAATTTTATTGTACATCTTTGTGATACCAAGAGACTGAGTAGACCGCGGACAAACAGACAGACATGGCAAAACTATCCTAGTTTGAGTTCGAAACCCTAAAAAATGAGCATTAAGTTTGATATAATGTAATCTTTAACATTAACCAACTTGTCATTATTGTTTAATGATGCAATGTGAAAGTCTGATGATATTTTCTTATTTAACGATATGAAGAAATTTATGTAAGACAAGTTTACGGCACCCTATTTTACAATTTCATCCAGAGAAGGCGCCGTTCGAGAAAAAATAGCATATTGTATTTTAGGGTTCCCTCGGTAATCAAATATTTAAACTTGTTTTTTCTTCGCGACACCGCCAGCATAAATATTACAGGACAATGTCACACAAATTGACCTAGTCCAAAACTAAGCTCCAGGCTTGTACGATGATGGGTCACACAACGATAAACTTACTTAAATAGAGTAATACATAGTTAAATACATAGAAAACATCCAAGACTCAGGAACAAATACCTTACCGGGATTTGAACCCAGGACGGCAGGGCACTACCAACTAGGCTAGCGTGTCGCCACTAAAAGTAGTATTTACTTCTTAGAAAATGAATGCTTTTCCTACAAATCAATTTGTTACGATACAAGGTTATTATAGTAAAAGGACACTCCTTACTATTAAAAGGTACACGCACGGTAAAACCATATCGTCTTTGACGTGTTATCGTATTGTCAACGTTACGATAGCTCGTATTTACTCGACAGTTATGGCGTCCAGGTTAAAAACAATATGGAAACATGTCAAAGGCAATAACTGTTTTATCGTATAGAGGCCTTGAAATATGATCTGCCATATTTGACGTTTAAGTAACAAAAAAATACCATACTAATTATTTGCCGCGACTCCATCCGCTAAGAAGTCGTTTATCGCTGTTCCCTCAGGACCCGATATATATTTTCGGGATACAATACAATACAATACGAATACTCTTTATTGAACACCAAAAATTAAAAAATTAAAACAGAACACGGAACAGTACATTTAAATCATAGGTATACAACAGGCGGTCTTACCGCTAAATAGCGATCTCTTCCAGACAACCTTGTAAGAGAAATAACTGAGGACACAAATTCATGACAGGCGGTGTAAACTAATTCGTTTAAATCTCGAAACTAAATAACTACAAGAAACAATTAAATTATTTCAATTTTGAAATTAGAACTATTTATAAATAGACTAAATATAAATATATAAAGTAAATAATATACATACTAAATACATATACATACATCCTCCAAAACAACCAATAATGACAACAGACAAAGCATGAGATAGAACAAAGAAAAAAGTAAAGGAAATAATATAAAAACTACGGAAGTGATAGAAAATGATCCTTTAGCTTGCTTTGTAAAAATGGCAACAGACTTAGCACGTCGTACCTCCACAGGCAAAGCATTCCATAACCTTATCGCCTTGATGGTAAAAGAATTTGTGTAAAATTTTGAGGAAGAAAAAGCGGCCAAGTGCGAGTCGGATTCGCCCATGAAGGGTTCCGTAGCAGCAAGTAACATAATATAAAAGTTCGTTGTAGCTTTGATCAATGTTTTTATGACGTATTAAAAAAAAAACTACTTACTAGATCTCGTTCAAACCAATTTTCGGTGGAAGTTTGCATGGTAATGTACATCATATATTTTTTTTAGTTCTATCATTCTCTTATTTTAGAAGTTACAGGGGGGGACACACATTTCAACACTTTTGAAGTGTCTCTCGCGCAAACTGTTCAGTTTAGAAAAAAATGATGTTAGTAACCTCAATATCATTTTTAAAGACCTATCCATAAATACCCCACACGTATGGGTTTGATGAAAAAAAAAATTGAGTTTCAGTTCAAAGTATGGGGAACCCCCAAAATTTATGATTTTTTTCTATTTTTGTGTGAAAATCTTAATGCGGTTCATAGAATACATCTACTTACCAAGTTTCAACAGTTCTTATAGTTTCGGAAAAAAGTGACTGTGACATACGAACGGAGAGACTGACAGACATGACGAATATAGATATAAAGAAGGGTTCCGTTTTTTGCCATTTGGCTACGGAACCCTAAAAAAGGAACTGACAGGAGAAGGTTAATAATAGGATAATAGGTACCCTATGACCTTCCACCGGACTCAATGTATCTCCATAGCTAATTCCATCTAAATCAGTTCAGCGGTTTATCTGTGAAAGCGTAACAAACAGATGGACATTTATAATGATCATGACAGAGAATACATTTATAATATTACCCCATTTTTCAACGTCTGCATTATATTCGTATAAAGAACACATGAAAAGATACGTTCTTAATTCTGGTGATTTTTATTGTGAAAGACGAGATTAAAGTATGAATTTTAGACGACGGTATCAGTCTCTCGTTTAAAATAAATTTACTCAGCTCGCAGATGTCACTTTTAACCAGATTATATTACTTACGTTACGAGTATCTCCGCCGCTAGGGGGTAAGAAAATATGAACAATGCTTCACAAAATACGTTTATTTATTTATTTTATTTATTTATTGTATTCAGGATAACAACAGCTAATACTAGGTGAGAAATACAGTTGTTTAGACATTTTTGTAAGGTCAATAAAAGTTATCCACAAATATAAATCTAGAAGATAATTTCGACATAAACCGAACTAGTAACAACTAATTATGCTAAGATGGTTGGTATGTAGTTACAGATGGTTGGTACCTAGCATGTAAAATATCAACAAATTTATAATATACATATATACTATCCGGGTAAGCTGTTTCCAGTCTTATGCTATAAGTCACCAATGTCACCATCCTAGCAACCATTATGTATGTATACATGCACATACAAATACACATACACACGGCTGGTTTGCTATCATTAGCACAACAATTAATATTAAATTTCTACTTAAAGTGCTATATATTCTACTCACACCTCTTCAAAATTACTATAGTTATATATTTTTATGCAGTTTACTTTACCTTATATTTTAATTACAAAAATACTAATTCTGTATAAAGTAGTATAATAGGATTAATTGCTGTCTTTTTCGTATAACTCTCAGGTACATAACTTATCTCATCTTACAAATGCTTCACAAAATATGTTGCACGTATTTGAGATCTCTATGAATTCAGATTATGGACACGACCATATAATAATATAATTAGAATACTTGTAGAGTAGAATGGAATTAAAAATATTCAACGCAAACGGAAGACAAACAATAATTAAAAAAAAGCTCTCAGCATTGTGCCACAGTGAAACTGCGGGGCTGATTTTCAGAAGGGCCCCGACTTAAAACTAACCAAAAACTAAACAAAAGTATTGGTGGTAGGACCCTGTGCAGGGTCCGTCCGGATCTCTACCACCATCTTATCCATTAACCACCCGCCAAGCAACAGTGATTGCATTGTTGTGTTCCGGTGTGGGGATAAGACAACCAGTGAAATTACTAGCATAGAGGCATTCCATCTTAGTCCTCAGGGTTGGCAACGCATTTGAGGTCTTAGGATTATAGTCTTGAGAATTCAAATGTCTATGGGTCTCAGATTCCACTTACCATCAGGTGGCCTGAGTGCTCGTGCCTTCTCCGAACATAAAAAAAAAAAAAAAAACGTGTATCAGTAAACAGACCTAACAGGTAACATAATTAACACTAGCGACAATTATAAAGGGTGGAATAAAACGAGGGACTTTTCAGAAAACGGGGATTTTTTTAGCTCTTGTACTTTATTTTTCACCAATTAACTATATTAATATTTCTAACCGTTTAAGTGATACAGCTAGCATTAGTAACCCTAGCAAGTATATCTGATGACGTCATCAAGATAAGGTATCTAACTTGGGCCTTTTTCACCGACTTCATTAGTAAACAACCTTAATGAATGACATATTCATCCTGAGATTGCAGAGTATGGTATGTAAACAAAAAACTTTAATACGAACTAAAATTGTCATGTATCTTCAACTTGCTAGTGTTTTGTCTGACATGCGACGAGCGGCAGCGTGCATAATACGACACGGTGGTACTTTTGAGCATCGCATGTAAAGTGAATTTGATGACATGTGTCAATTTAATTTAAATAACTTTGAACTAGTAGAAGTAGGGTTGTCACTGATATTTAATTGATTAATTTTAATCATGTTGTGTTACTTTTCAGTCCAGCTTTACCATTATAATAAATCGATTGTAGATCACTTAGATAACACTATCCTTTCAGCTCAGACCCCTCGTTTTGTTCCACCCGCTATATAAAGAAGATCCAGTCAATCAGCAGCGTTCGCATTGTTGTGTTCAAGACAACCGGTGAAATTACTAGCATAGAGGCATTCCATCTTAGTCCTCAGGGTTGGCAACACATTTGAGGTCTTTGGATTGCAGTATTAGAATTCAAATCACTATGAGCTTCAGATTCCACTTACCATCAGGTGGCCTGAGTGCTCGTGTGCCTTCACCTTTAAAAAACCAATACAAATAAGCACTTGAAAACATTAGCAAAGACTAATTAAGTGATTTACTTTAGAAAGTGTTTTAAAAGTTATGAAAATGATTAGGTTTCTGCAGAAATTAGTTTTCTACGAAAGGAAAATTCTACGAAGTGATACGTTCTATGAAAATAAATAATATGTCATTTCAGAACAAAATATGCTAGCAACTAATGCTACCTCAAGTATCTTAAAATGGATTTGAATATGTTTTGATCTGCTGCATCTCTGCAGCTCAAGCTCTCGCTTAGCTAACCAAATCTTCAACTCTGTGGCAATGTAAACCTTAGGTTGATTGACAGTACTTTTTTGTCATTGGTCTTTGAAACGATAGAGATAATGACTATCTGTGTGTGTCTATGGGTGTCATATACCACTTACCTAACATTACTAAATTTATTATTTCTTTTGTTGGATGCTAATCAGGGTTAATAACTAAATATGTATTTGAGAGACCCTTGGTACAGTCAAAGTCATAAATATGTATACACTTTAGTACCATGTCTATTTAACGGCATGTTTAAACTGCCATATAAAATTGTCAAAGCGATTAAAGTGACAAGGTACTAAAGTGTATACATATTTATAACCTTGACTGTACTACAAAGCTGTTGTAATTCGTTTATTATATTTAAGTTGTAATAAAATCCTGTTTTTTTTATCGCGTACCGTCCATAATACCGACAGTTAAAGCAAAGGTATTTTTTTTACATTATGACATCGAGTGTGGTTTTATTGGATAACTCTTAAAAAAACTATGTGCGTGTTATTATCAATCTCCAGATTTATAGGATCGTTAAGGAAATATTGAACTCAAAATGTGTCATTTTCGATGGAGTTACATGTCCCCTCTCCCTTACAAAATAGTTTTTCAATTTTAAAAATATTGAATTTCTAGACAGTTCAAATATACATTATTAAATTGTTGTGATTTATATTTAGCGTTAAAACGGCGTGTTCTATACCAATAACTACATACACACATACATAATATCACGCCTTCATTCCCAGAGTGGGGTAGGCCAGAGCTAAAGAAATACCACTAAATCTAAAAAGACTTTTATATAATTCTATATCCACATTTTGCACAATCAGGCCAAGAAGTTTACTAGTGTATTAGTGACAGGTTGCAAGCCCATCGCCTAACAGTACTACAAGCCCTTATTCCCTTAGTCGCCTCTTACAACATCCACGGGAAGACATGGAGTGGCACTATTTTAACCCGGCATCCACACGGGATTACTAATAAATAAAAAAATAATAAGTATCAGGGGACAATCACAATCTCACACGGATTGTCCTAGTCCCGATAACAATAACCACTTACATAGAGAAAAACTTACTTAAATACTCTATAGAATAGATTTGTGTTTTAACTATTTGTGATGCCCCAGATTTCGACGCCTTCCTTCCAAGTTTCTTTCCCGGATTTTCTTTCAACTAAAATATGAAGGTGGCATTTCGTGAGTCTTGTTAAAATTTTCAAGTCACGCATCTCCAATTTTACGGTCGAGATGAGACAGAGACAGGTAACTTTAAGCGAAGGGAATGAACTCGGTGCCGCTCTAGTAACTGGGTCATCGTTATTGGTGCTGTACTTACTCATTCTACTAGTTTTAAATATTTTGCTCGCAAATTTTGATGGAGTTCTGGATAGGTTTTATTTATTTATTAATCCATGGAAAACCAACAGCTTTCACATATTTAACAATTAAGTATTATGAAAATGAATAAGCCTAACGTAAACGTTTAAACAGTGAGAGAGAAAAAAACAATTATTTTATAAGGATTATGCGATGGACCACACAAACGAAATTCTTCCTATTCGTGATTCCCATACAATATGGATTCCACACAACTGCAGTTTTCTCCATTCGTAATTCTACATAGTCGATATTTTAACGCACTCGGGATTCTTCCTATTCGCTATTCTACACAAGATGAGTTTATCGCAACTGCAGTTTACTCCATTCGTAATTCTACACAGTCGATATTTTAACGCACTCGTGATTCTTCGTATTCGCGATTCTACACAAAATGAGTTTATCGCAACTGCAGTTTACTCCATTCGTAATTCTACATAGTCGATATTTTAACGCACTCGGGATTCTTCCTATTCGCTATTCTACACAAAATGAGTTTATCGCAACTGCAGTTTACTCCATTCGTAATTCTACACAGTCGATATTTTAACGCACTCGGGATTCTTCCTAACAAGAGGGCACCAAGTATAATATATTAGTATCACTGTACGCAATAACTATGCCAACCAGCATATGAACCCACACCCGACAAACTTATCATATATGAAGATTGTCCACAAAATATTGAAGATTTTTTTTCCGTGTGGTTGCGGGTTACAATAGTGCCACTCCATGTCATCCCGTGGATGTCGTAAGTGGCGACTAAGGGAAAAAGGCTTGTAGTACTGTTAGGCGATGGGCTTGCAACCTATCAATAAATACACCAGGAAACTTCTTGGCTTGATTGTGCAAAATGTGGTTACAGAATTATAAACAAGTCTTTTTAGAGTTGTTGGTATTTCTGTAGCTCTGCCTACCTCACTCTGGGAATGAAGTCGTAATGTTATGTACTTATGTATTTAAACTTTTTATGTATAGTCAAACTCAAACGTAACGATACATTTTAACACCTTGTCACAGTATTGTAACACAGTGTGACTGGTTTGCACATATCAATAGCTGCGACAAGGTACTAAAAGTATGCAGCTACTTCTGTGTACGACCGTACAATATACTTTTTTTCCTGCCATGCCTATTGCATGTGCGATCGTGGCGTCATTGTGCCGTGTCTTCACCAAATGGTCACTACGGAAGAACAGCGCTGGCCCTGCGTCGCGTGGGGCCGATTACATGCATTTACAAGTAATTATTACCAATTATCGCGCTTTACCTCCTTGTATAAAATCTCAGTTCTAAGATTAATTTCACTGATGATTAGCAAACTTAAAGTAGTGTGTGCGAGTGTGTGTGTACGTGTGTGTGTGTGTGTGTGTGTGTGCAAAAGTAATACTGTGTGGGTCCACTGGCTGCCCTTAAAAGATTATCAGTTTCTTGGTAGTTAAGACTTAAAAGCCATCTAAATACCTTCATCTTAGCTTCTTTAACCGTGCACATTTTTATATCACAGTGTGAATTAACTTTATTATACATACAAATGTGGGTTAAGAAAGCGTTAGAATCTCTTGGCAAAAGTGCTATTAACCTTAGGGACGGGTAGCTTGAACACACGTTTGCAGAGCATAAGCTTATAATCTTTACAGTTAATTACCTGACGATGCGTCTGTGTGATAACTTTGATGATTCTGTATGAAATAGCGAAAGGTGATTTCCCATTTTTAGTATAAGAATAGAATATAAATTAAATTTGCAAGTAACTTATTTGAACACAGCTTCTACATACATGTTTAAGAGCTGGGTAAGGACCAAACTGCACCAAACCACCAAAATTCCTCAAGAAACTGTGATCATCCCATTCATACTTAGTATATATTTCTTTAAAAATATCCCTTTACTACTCAGCCGCGGACTCCCTAGACCACAGATGGTCCGCGGACCACGGGTTGAGAACCACTGCTTTAAACCTTGCTTGATTGCTCACCAAGACCCTTTTAACTTTTGTGGTAGCATACGCTTTCCAGTATTTACTATAAAAGGAATATCTTGGACCATACAATTGAATAAATCCCGTCATAATTTTCATTTTCGGGTCACCTTTTGTTGCTAACTATGTTTTTGCAGTCATTTTATTTGTTATTCATAGAAAATACAAAGTTAACGAATCACTAGAAAATTACGATTCTTTTTCTAAATGTAGGGCAAGGGTAAAAGTAATGATTAAAATAGCTCACGCACAGTACCAAGACCGTGTCCAAAAACATTTAACAGAGGACCCGAAAGCTTTTTGGAACTATGTTAAATCTAAGACGCAACATGGAAACACTAGAAAAATAAGAAAAGATGGAATGCTTCTTGATGGAAAGACGAGTGCGAATGCGTTTGCGGAGTTTTTTCAATCAGTGTACAGTACCGTTCCAGCTACACTTGATATAAGCGCAGCGGTGACGGAGGCAGGCTGCGTGCTGGACTCGGCGCGAATAAACCTGGCTGACGTGATGCGAGCGCTCGCGAAACTTAAACCTAAGCGGTCGGCCGGACCTGATGGCATCCCCGCGTTTATTTTTAGAGACTGTCGATTCGCGTTGGCCGAGCCGCTATTGCATATTTTCAACATGTGTTTAGAAAACGAAGTTTTCCCGGACTTGTGGAAAACAACCAGGGTAGTCCCAGTTCCGAAAGGGGGAGGGGGTGAAGGTGTCGACGGCTACAGGCCAGTTGCAGTGTTGTCTACAGCTGCTAAAGCATTTGAGTCAGCGCTGCAGAATATTATTTACAATCAGTTGCGAACCCAGTTATCTGATACACAGCACGGTTTCCGACCGGGTTGTAGTACTACCAGTAACTTGCTCGGTTACGTGTCCCACATCATACCAGAGGTGGATAGTGGGGGGCAGGTTGACGCTGCTTACTTCGATTTTCGGAAAGCGTTCGATGTCGTTGATAACGATATCCTACTGAGAAAATTAGCCGGCGTTGGCTTTACCCCTCATCTATTAAAGTTGTTCGCGAGTTACATGAGAGATAGAAGGCAGTTTGTTGAGTACGCGGGATATAGGTCGGAACCTTATTTCGTAAGGTCTGGAGTAAGTCAGGGTAGCAACCTTGGCCCATTGCAATTTATTATTATGATTAATGGCTTACCTCAGGTCATCAAAAATTCAGGCTGCTTATTATTTGCGGATGACCTAAAAATGTATCTACCAGTCAAAAATACCGCAGACTGTGTAAGGTTTCAAGGCGACATAGACCGACTGGTTGCATGGAGTGAAGCTAACAAATTGTATTTTAATACGTCGAAGTGCGTTACTATTACTTTCACTCGAGCGCATACCCCCATCGTCCATGACTACGGCATGAAAGCCGTGAAATTAAAAAGAGTGTCAGAAGTCAAGGATTTAGGTGTAAAATTCACGTCTGACCTGAGGTTTCGGGATCACGTAATTAATATTTGTAAAAAAGCCTATAGAGTCTTGGGATTTGTACTTCGTCGCTCAAATAGTTTTACAAATATTGGTGCGATCATCGCCTTATACAATGCACTAGTCCGGAGTAGCCTTGAATGTAATGCAGTCGTATGGGCTCCTCATGAAACCAAATATAATCTTATGCTGGAGCGTATCCAGAACAAATTTATCAGATTTTTATATTGGAGAAAGTATGGAGTATACCCTTACTACCCATTAATGTATCCTAATTTATTTGTTTTGGGTATGGTTGGGTACACTGAGCTGCGAGTGCGAAGAGAGCTATGTCTGGTAACATACATATTTAAGTTGATGAGGGGTACAATACATAACAGTCACGTGTTAAGATACGTAAGTGTGTGTGTCCCAGATAGGTACGTATGGCGCCGGCGCCGGCCGCGCCTGCTGGCCGAGCCGCGCGGGCGCACCAACCTGCTCGGCCGGGCGCCGATGACGCGCGCTCTGCGTACCCTCAACCTTATAGCCGAAAAAGTAGATTTGTTTTCATGTTCTTTAAATGAATTTACAAAGTCTGCATTATTTGGAATATGTTATACCTAAGAGTAACTAGTAATAGTGAAATAGAGAGAGTATATTGTAATTTTTACCGACTTTTATAGAATTAGTTACACTATTGTCTTAGGCTTAGTACCTGTTAAAATAGTTGTAAGTGAGGAAAATAAATAAATAAATAAAATTTACTGCTTATTATACAAACCTAATGAGTGTAAAAACCAAGTATTTATTTTGGAAAAGTTCCCTTAATAAACGTAAAATTACATGCAAACGAAAGCATGCGCAAAGCATCAGTCAGGAATAAACTTAGTGGACTGCAATAGTGGAGTCTAGTTGAGGGACCATGCTAAGTGTGTGATTACATACGATCTCAAAAAACAAGTGAAACGAGATTTGTTTTTTTAATGATGCTGTCTTTGATGATTTTTAGTAGTTATAAACACTTTAATTGCCTGTATCTCAAGAACCAATCAAGTCTACTCAGGGCCGTATTAATAAACTCGTCTCTGTTTTAATGCCGATCTCAAGATATGTCAAAGTAAACTTCAAACCATAGAAAACTGTCATTTTTTGACGCATCTTAAGAGGGTCATTTAAACCGAGATCAGTTTATTAATACCTTAGTGGTAGTTTTCCTTTTAAATTCGTTATAATAATTTTCGTAAGAATTATCAACATCTGAAAAATATCTGATGTTTTTTTGTTGTGCAAGTCTGTAGAGTGGTGTGGCAGGGCTTGCAACTCAGCGAAAATAACGTTATTCAAGTTCAATATTTCCTGTTCAGACTCCTAATTCTAAATATTGATATCAATATCATATTTTTTAAAAGCTATCCAATGATACCTAACTCGTAGTTTTAATGTAAAAAATGCCTTTGCTTTACATATCTAGGTAAATACAAAATAATATATAGATACATAACATCACGCCTTCACTCCCAGAGTGGGGAAGGCAGAGCTACCAGAATTACTAATAACTCTAAAAACACATGTTAATAATTCTCTAACCACATTTTGCACAAGTAGGCTGAGATGTTTACTAGTGTATTAGCGACAGGTTGCAAGCCCATTGCCTAACAATACTACCTAGCCTTTATTCCCTTAGTCGCCTCTTACGACATCCACGGGAAGACATGGAGTGGCACTATTCTAATCCGGCAACCACACGGGATAAAATAGGATAGGTAAATACATTTTTCAAAATTTTATTGTACATCTTTGTGATACCAAGAGACTGAGTAGACCGCGGACAAACAGACAGACATGGCAAAACTATCCTAGTTTGAGTTCGAAACCCTAAAAAATGAGCATTAAGTTTGATATAATGTAATCTTTAACATTAACCAACTTGTCATTATTGTTTAATGATGCAATGTGAAAGTCTGATGATATTTTCTTATTTAACGATATGAAGAAATTTATGTAAGACATGTTTACGGCACCCTATTTTACAATTTCATCCAGAGAAGGCGCCGTTCGAGAAAAAATAGCATATTGTATTTTAGGGTTCCCTCGGTAATCAAATATTTAAACTTGTTTTTTCTTCGCGACACCGCCAGCATAAATATTACAGGACAATGTCACACAAATTGACCTAGTCCAAAACTAAGCTCCAGGCTTGTACGATGATGGGTCACACAACGATAAACTTACTTAAATAGAGTAATACATAGTTAAATACATAGAAAACATCCAAGACTCAGGAACAAATACCTTACCGGGATTTGAACCCAGGACGGCAGGGCACTACCAACTAGGCTAGCGTGTCGCCACTAAAAGTAGTATTTACTTCTTAGAAAATGAATGCTTTTCCTACAAATCAATTTGTTACGATACAAGGTTATTATAGTAAAAGGACACTCCTTACTATTAAAAGGTACACGCACGGTAAAACCATATCGTCTTTGACGTGTTATCGTATTGTCAACGTTACGATAGCTCGTATTTACTCGACAGTTATGGCGTCCAGGTTAAAAACAATATGGAAACATGTCAAAGGCAATAACTGTTTTATCGTATAGAGGCCTTGAAATATGATCTGCCATATTTGACGTTTAAGTAACAAAAAAATACCATACTAATTATTTGCCGCGACTCCGTCCGCTAAGAAGTCGTTTATCGCTGTTCTCTCAGGACCCGATATATTTTTCGGGATACAATACAAATACTCTTTATTGAACACCAAAAATAAAAAAATAAAAACAGAACACGGAACAGTACATTTAAATCATAGGTATACAACAGGCGGTCTTACCGCTAAATAGCGATCTCTTCCAGACAACCTTGTAAGAGAAATAACTGAGGACACAAATTCATGGCAGGCGGTGTAAACTAATTCGTTTAAATATCGAAACTAAATAACTACAAGAAACAATTAAATTATTTCAATTTTGAAATTAGAACTATTTATAAATAGACTAAATATAAATATATAAAGTAAATAATATACATACTAAATACATATACATACATCCTCCAAAACAGCCAATAATGACAACAGACAAAGCATGAGATAGAACAAAGAAAAAAGTAAAGGAAATAATATAAAAACTACGGAAGTGATAGAAAATGATCCTTTAGCTTGCTTTGTAAAAATGGCAACAGACTTAGCACGTCGTACCTCCACAGGCAAAGCATTCCATAACCTTATCGCCTTGATGGTAAAAGAATTTGTGTAAAATTTTGAGGAAGAAAAAGCGGCCAAGTGCGAGTCGGATTCGCCCATGAAGGGTTCCGTAGCAGCAAGTAACATAATATAAAAGTTCGTTGTAGCTTTGATCAATGTTTTTATGACGTATTAAAAAAAAAACTACTTACTAGATCTCGTTCAAACCAATTTTCGGTGGAAGTTTGCATGGTAATGTACATCATATATTTTTTTTAGTTCTATCATTCTCTTATTTTAGAAGTTACAGGGGGGGACACACATTTCAACACTTTTGAAGTGTCTCTCGCGCAAACTGTTCAGTTTAGAAAAAAATGATGTTAGTAACCTCAATATCATTTTTAAAGACCTATCCATAAATACCCCACACGTATGGGTTTGATGAAAAAAAAAATTGAGTTTCAGTTCAAAGTATGGGGAACCCCCAAAATTTATGATTTTTTTTCTATTTTTGTGTGAAAATCTTAATGCGGTTCATAGAATACATCTACTTACCAAGTTTCAACAGTTCTTATAGTTTCGGAAAAAAGTGACTGTGACATACGAACGGAGAGACTGACAGACATGACGAATATAGATATAAAGAAGGGTTCCGTTTTTTGCCATTTGGCTACGGAACCCTAAAAAAGGAACTGACAGGAGAAGGTTAATAATAGGATAATAGGTACCCTATGACCTTCCACCGGACTCAATGTATCTCCATAGCTAATTCCATCTAAATCAGTTCAGCGGTTTATCTGTGAAAGCGTAACAAACAGATAGACATTTATAATGATCATGACAGAGAATACATTTATAATATTACCCCATTTTTCAACGTCTGCATTATATTCGTATAAAGAACACATGAAAAGATACGTTCTTAATTCTGGTGATTTTTATTGTGAAAGACGAGATTAAAGTATGAATTTTAGGCGACGGTATCAGTCTCTCGTTTAAAATAAATTTACTCAGCTCGCAGATGTCACTTTTAACCAGATTATATTACTTACGTTACGAGTATCTCCGCCGCTAGGGGGTAAGAAAATATGAACAATGCTTCACAAATACGTTTATTTATTTATTTTATTTATTTATTGTATTCAGGATAACAACAGCTAATACTAGGTGAGAAATACAGTTGTTTAGACATTTTTGTAAGGTCAATTAAAGTTATCCACAAATATAAATCTAGAAGATAATTTCGACATAAACCGAACTAGTAACAACTAATTATGCTAAGATGGTTGGTATGTAGTTACAGATGGTTGGTACCTAGCATGTAAAATATCAACAAATTTATAATATACATATATACTATCCGGGTAAGCTGTTTCCAGTCTTATGCTATAAGTCACCAATGTCACCATCCTAGAAACCATTATGTATGTATACATGCACATACAAATACACATACACACGGCTGGTTTGCTATCATTAGCACAACAATTAATATTAAATTTCTACTTAAAGTGCTATATATTCTACTCACACCTCTTCAAAATTACTATAGTTATATATTTTTATGCAGTTTACTTTACCTTATATTTTAATTACAAAAATACTAATTCTGTATAAAGTAGTATAATAGGATTAATTGCTGTCTTTTTCGTATAACTCTCAGGTACATAACTTATCTCATCTTACAAATGCTTCACAAAATATGTTGCACGTATTTGAGATCTCTATGAATTCAGATTATGGACACGACCATATAATAATATAATTAGAATACTTGTAGAGTAGAATGGAATTAAAAATATTCAACGCAAACGGAAGACAAACAATAATTAAAAAAAAGCTCTCAGCATTGTGCCACAGTGAAACTGCGGGGCTGATTTTCAGAAGGGCCCCGACTTAAAACTAACCAAAAACTAAACAAAAGTATTGGTGGTAGGACCCTGTGCAGGGTCCGTCCGGATCTCTACCACCATCTTATCCATTAACCACCCGCCAAGCAACAGTGATTGCATTGTTGTGTTCCGGTGTGGGGATAAGACAACCAGTGAAATTACTAGCATAGAGGCATTCCATCTTAGTCCTCAGGGTTGGCAACGCATTTGAGGTCTTAGGATTATAGTCTTGAGAATTCAAATGTCTATGGGTCTCAGATTCCACTTACCATCAGGTGGCCTGAGTGCTCGTGCCTTCTCCGAACATAAAAAAAAAAAAAAAAACGTGTATCAGTAAACAGACCTAACAGGTAACATAATTAACACTAGCGACAATTATAAAGGGTGGAATAAAACGAGGGACTTTTCAGAAAACGGGGATTTTTTTAGCTCTTGTACTTTATTTTTCACCAATTAACTATATTAATATTTCTAACCGTTTAAGTGATACAGCTAGCATTAGTAACCCTAGCAAGTATATCTGATGACGTCATCAAGATAAGGTATCTAACTTGGGCCTTTTTCACCGACTTCATTAGTAAACAACCTTAATGAATGACATATTCATCCTGAGATTGCAGAGTATGGTATGTAAACAAAAAACTTTAATACGAACTAAAATTGTCATGTATCTTCAACTTGCTAGTGTTTTGTCTGACATGCGACGAGCGGCAGCGTGCATAATACGACACGGTGGTACTTTTGAGCATCGCATGTAAAGTGAATTTGATGACATGTGTCAATTTAATTTAAATAACTTTGAACTAGTAGAAGTAGGGTTGTCACTGATATTTAATTGATTAATTTTAATCATGTTGTGTTACTTTTCAGTCCAGCTTTACCATTATAATAAATCGATTGTAGATCACTTAGATAACACTATCCTTTCAGCTCAGACCCCTCGTTTTGTTCCACCCGCTATATAAAGAAGATCCAGTCAATCAGCAGCGTTCGCATTGTTGTGTTCAAGACAACCGGTGAAATTACTAGCATAGAGGCATTCCATCTTAGTCCTCAGGGTTGGCAACACATTTGAGGTCTTTGGATTGCAGTATTAGAATTCAAATCACTATGAGCTTCAGATTCCACTTACCATCAGGTGGCCTGAGTGCTCGTGTGCCTTCACCTTTAAAAAACCAATACAAATAAGCACTTGAAAACATTAGCAAAGACTAATTAAGTGATTTACTTTAGAAAGTGTTTTAAAAGTTATGAAAATGATTAGGTTTCTGCAGAAATTAGTTTTCTACGAAAGGAAAATTCTACGAAGTGATACGTTCTATGAAAATAAATAATATGTCATTTCAGAACAAAATATGCTAGCAACTAATGCTACCTCAAGTATCTTAAAATGGATTTGAATATGTTTTGATCTGCTGCATCTCTGCAGCTCAAGCTCTCGCTTAGCTAACCAAATCTTCAACTCTGTGGCAATGTAAACCTTAGGTTGATTGACAGTACTTTTTTGTCATTGGTCTTTGAAACGATAGAGATAATGACTATCTGTGTGTGTCTATGGGTGTCATATACCACTTACCTAACATTACTAAATTTATTATTTCTTTTGTTGGATGCTAATCAGGGTTAATAACTAAATATGTATTTGAGAGACCCTTGGTACAGTCAAAGTCATAAATATGTATACACTTTAGTACCATGTCTATTTAACGGCATGTTTAAACTGCCATATAAAATTGTCAAAGCGATTAAAGTGACAAGGTACTAAAGTGTATACATATTTATAACCTTGACTGTACTACAAAGCTGTTGTAATTCGTTTATTATATTTAAGTTGTAATAAAATCCTGTTTTTTTTATCGCGTACCGTCCATAATACCGACAGTTAAAGCAAAGGTATTTTTTTTACATTATGACATCGAGTGTGGTTTTATTGGATAACTCTTAAAAAAACTATGTGCGTGTTATTATCAATCTTCAGATTTATAGGATCGTTAAGGAAATATTGAACTCAAAATGTGTCATTTTCGATGGAGTTACATGTCCCCTCTCCCTTACAAAATAGTTTTTCAATTTTAAAAATATTGAATTTCTAGACAGTTCAAATATACATTATTAAATTGTTGTGATTTATATTTAGCGTTAAAACGGCGTGTTCTATACCAATAACTACATACACACATACATAATATCACGCCTTCATTCCCAGAGTGGGGTAGGCCAGAGCTAAAGAAATACCACTAAATCTAAAAAGACTTTTATATAATTCTATATCCACATTTTGCACAATCAGGCCAAGAAGTTTACTAGTGTATTAGTGACAGGTTGCAAGCCCATCGCCTAACAGTACTACAAGCCCTTATTCCCTTAGTCGCCTCTTACAACATCCACGGGAAGACATGGAGTGGCACTATTTTAACCCGGCATCCACACGGGATTACTAATAAATAAAAAAATAATAAGTATCAGGGGACAATCACAATCTCACACGGATTGTCCTAGTCCCGATAACAATAACCACTTACATAGAGAAAAACTTACTTAAATACTCTATAGAATAGATTTGTGTTTTAACTATTTGTGATGCCCCAGATTTCGACGCCTTCCTTCCAAGTTTCTTTCCCGGATTTTCTTTCAACTAAAATATGAAGGTGGCATTTCGTGAGTCTTGTTAAAATTTTCAAGTCACGCATCTCCAATTTTACGGTCGAGATGAGACAGAGACAGGTAACTTTAAGCGAAGGGAATGAACTCGGTGCCGCTCTAGTAACTGGGTCATCGTTATTGGTGCTGTACTTACTCATTCTACTAGTTTTAAATATTTTGCTCGCAAATTTTGATGGAGTTCTGGATAGGTTTTATTTATTTATTAATCCATGGAAAACCAACAGCTTTCACATATTTAACAATTAAGTATTATGAAAATGAATAAGCCTAACGTAAACGTTTAAACAGTGAGAGAGAAAAAAACAATTATTTTATAAGGATTATGCGATGGACCACACAAACGAAATTCTTCCTATTCGTGATTCCCATACAATATGGATTCCACACAACTGCAGTTTTCTCCATTCGTAATTCTACATAGTCGATATTTTAACGCACTCGGGATTCTTCCTATTCGCTATTCTACACAAGATGAGTTTATCGCAACTGCAGTTTACTCCATTCGTAATTCTACACAGTCGATATTTTAACGCACTCGTGATTCTTCGTATTCGCGATTCTACACAAAATGAGTTTATCGCAACTGCAGTTTACTCCATTCGTAATTCTACATAGTCGATATTTTAACGCACTCGGGATTCTTCCTATTCGCTATTCTACACAAAATGAGTTTATCGCAACTGCAGTTTACTCCATTCGTAATTCTACACAGTCGATATTTTAACGCACTCGGGATTCTTCCTAACAAGAGGGCACCAAGTATAATATATTAGTATCACTGTACGCAATAACTATGCCAACCAGCATATGAACCCACACCCGACAAACTTATCATATATGAAGATTGTCCACAAAATATTGAAGATTTTTTTTCCGTGTGGTTGCGGGTTACAATAGTGCCACTCCATGTCATCCCGTGGATGTCGTAAGTGGCGACTAAGGGAAAAAGGCTTGTAGTACTGTTAGGCGATGGGCTTGCAACCTATCAATAAATACACCAGGAAACTTCTTGGCTTGATTGTGCAAAATGTGGTTACAGAATTATAAACAAGTCTTTTTAGAGTTGTTGGTATTTCTGTAGCTCTGCCTACCTCACTCTGGGAATGAAGTCGTAATGTTATGTACTTATGTATTTAAACTTTTTATGTATAGTCAAACTCAAACGTAACGATACATTTTAACACCTTGTCACAGTATTGTAACACAGTGTGACTGGTTTGCACATATCAATAGCTGCGACAAGGTACTAAAAGTATGCAGCTACTTCTGTGTACGACCGTACAATATACTTTTTTTCCTGCCATGCCTATTGCATGTGCGATCGTGGCGTCATTGTGCCGTGTCTTCACCAAATGGTCACTACGGAAGAACAGCGCTGGCCCTGCGTCGCGTGGGGCCGATTACATGCATTTACAAGTAATTATTACCAATTATCGCGCTTTACCTCCTTGTATAAAATCTCAGTTCTAAGATTAATTTCACTGATGATTAGCAAACTTAAAGTAGTGTGTGCGAGTGTGTGTGTACGTGTGTGTGTGTGTGTGTGTGTGTGCAAAAGTAATACTGTGTGGGTCCACTGGCTGCCCTTAAAAGATTATCAGTTTCTTGGTAGTTAAGACTTAAAAGCCATCTAAATACCTTCATCTTAGCTTCTTTAACCGTGCACATTTTTATATCACAGTGTGAATTAACTTTATTATACATACAAATGTGGGTTAAGAAAGCGTTGGAATCTCTTGGCAAAAGTGCTATTAACCTTAGGGACGGGTAGCTTGAACACACGTTTGCAGAGCATAAGCTTATAATCTTTACAGTTAATTACCTGACGATGCGTCTGTGTGATAACTTTGATGATTCTGTATGAAATAGCGAAAGGTGATTTCCCATTTTTAGTATAAGAATAGAATATAAATTAAATTTGCAAGTAACTTATTTGAACACAGCTTCTACATACATGTTTAAGAGCTGGGTAAGGACCAAACTGCACCAAACCACCAAAATTCCTCAAGAAACTGTGATCATCCCATTCATACTTAGTATATATTTCTTTAAAAATATCCCTTTACTACTCAGCCGCGGACTCCCTAGACCACAGATGGTCCGCGGACCACGGGTTGAGAACCACTGCTTTAAACCTTGCTTGATTGCTCACCAAGACCCTTTTAACTTTTGTGGTAGCATACGCTTTCCAGTATTTACTATAAAAGGAATATCTTGGACCATACAATTGAATAAATCCCGTCATAATTTTCATTTTCGGGTCACCTTTTGTTGCTAACTATGTTTTTGCAGTCATTTTATTTGTTATTCATAGAAAATACAAAGTTAACGAATCACTAGAAAATTACGATTCTTTTTCTAAATGTAGGGCAAGGGTAAAAGTAATGATTAAAATAGCTCACGCACAGTACCAAGACCGTGTCCAAAAACATTTAACAGAGGACCCGAAAGCTTTTTGGAACTATGTTAAATCTAAGACGCAACATGGAAACACTAGAAAAATAAGAAAAGATGGAATGCTTCTTGATGGAAAGACGAGTGCGAATGCGTTTGCGGAGTTTTTTCAATCAGTGTACAGTACCGTTCCAGCTACACTTGATATAAGCGCAGCGGTGACGGAGGCAGGCTGCGCGCTGGACTCGGCGCGAATAAACCTGGCTGACGTGATGCGAGCGCTCGCGAAACTTAAACCTAAGCGGTCGGCCGGACCTGATGGCATCCCCGCGTTTATTTTTAGAGACTGTCGATTCGCGTTGGCCGAGCCGCTATTGCATATTTTCAACATGTGTTTAGAAAACGAAGTTTTCCCGGACTTGTGGAAAACAACCAGGGTAGTCCCAGTTCCGAAAGGGGGAGGGGGTGAAGGTGTCGACGGCTACAGGCCAGTTGCAGTGTTGTCTACAGCTGCTAAAGCATTTGAGTCAGCGCTGCAGAATATTATTTACAATCAGTTGCGAACCCAGTTATCTGATACACAGCACGGTTTCCGACCGGGTTGTAGTACTACCAGTAACTTGCTCGGTTACGTGTCCCACATCATACCAGAGGTGGATAGTGGGGGGCAGGTTGACGCTGCTTACTTCGATTTTCGGAAAGCGTTCGATGTCGTTGATAACGATATCCTACTGAGAAAATTAGCCGGCGTTGGCTTTACCCCTCATCTATTAAAGTTGTTCGCGAGTTACATGAGAGATAGAAGGCAGTTTGTTGAGTACGCGGGATATAGGTCGGAACCTTATTTCGTAAGGTCTGGAGTAAGTCAGGGTAGCAACCTTGGCCCATTGCAATTTATTATTATGATTAATGGCTTACCTCAGGTCATCAAAAATTCAGGCTGCTTATTATTTGCGGATGACCTAAAAATGTATCTACCAGTCAAAAATACCGCAGACTGTGTAAGGTTTCAAGGCGACATAGACCGACTGGTT
This sequence comes from Acleris holmiana, assembly GCA_949316455.1. Taxonomy (NCBI): domain Eukaryota; kingdom Metazoa; phylum Arthropoda; class Insecta; order Lepidoptera; family Tortricidae; genus Acleris; species Acleris holmiana. The sequence continues at coordinate 2,628,106 of OX438771.1, read as the reverse complement.
GCATGGAGTGAAGCTAACAAATTGTATTTTAATACGTCGAAGTGCGTTACTATTACTTTCACTCGAGCGCATACCCCCATCGTCCATGACTACGGCATGAAAGCCGTGAAATTAAAAAGAGTGTCAGAAGTCAAGGATTTAGGTGTAAAATTCACGTCTGACCTGAGGTTTCGGGATCACGTAATTAATATTTGTAAAAAAGCCTATAGAGTCTTGGGATTTGTACTTCGTCGCTCAAATAGTTTTACAAATATTGGTGCGATCATCGCCTTATACAATGCACTAGTCCGGAGTAGCCTTGAATGTAATGCAGTCGTATGGGCTCCACATGAAACCAAATATAATCTTATGCTGGAGCGTATCCAGAACAAATTTATCAGATTTTTATATTGGAGAAAGTATGGAGTATACCCTTACTACCCATTAATGTATCCTAATTTATTTGTTTTGGGTATGGTTGGGTACACTGAGCTGCGAGTGCGAAGAGAGCTATGTCTGGTAACATACATATTTAAGTTGATGAGGGGTACAATACATAACAGTCACGTGTTAAGATACGTAAGTGTGTGTGTCCCAGATAGGTACGTATGGCGCCGGCGCCGGCCGCGCCTGCTGGCCGAGCCGCGCGGGCGCACCAACCTGCTCGGCCGGGCGCCGATGACGCGCGCTCTGCGTACCCTCAACCTTATAGCCGAAAAAGTAGATTTGTTTTCATGTTCTTTAAATGAATTTACAAAGTCTGCATTATTTGGAATATGTTATACCTAAGAGTAACTAGTAATAGTGAAATAGAGAGAGTATATTGTAATTTTTACCGACTTTTATAGAATTAGTTACACTATTGTCTTAGGCTTAGTACCTGTTAAAATAGTTGTAAGTGAGGAAAATAAATAAATAAATAAAATTTACTGCTTATTATACAAACCTAATGAGTGTAAAAACCAAGTATTTATTTTGGAAAAGTTCCCTTAATAAACGTAAAATTACATGCAAACGAAAGCATGCGCAAAGCATCAGTCAGGAATAAACTTAGTGGACTGCAATAGTGGAGTCTAGTTGAGGGACCATGCTAAGTGTGTGATTACATACGATCTCAAAAAACAAGTGAAACGAGATTTGTTTTTTTAATGATGCTGTCTTTGATGATTTTTAGTAGTTATAAACACTTTAATTGCCTGTATCTCAAGAACCAATCAAGTCTACTCAGGGCCGTATTAATAAACTCGTCTCTGTTTTAATGCCGATCTCAAGATATGTCAAAGTAAACTTCAAACCATAGAAAACTGTCATTTTTTGACGCATCTTAAGAGGGTCATTTAAACCGAGATCAGTTTATTAATACCTTAGTGGTAGTTTTCCTTTTAAATTCGTTATAATAATTTTCGTAAGAATTATCAACATCTGAAAAATATCTGATGTTTTTTTGTTGTGCAAGTCTGTAGAGTGGTGTGGCAGGGCTTGCAACTCAGCGAAAATAACGTTATTCAAGTTCAATATTTCCTGTTCAGACTCCTAATTCTAAATATTGATATCAATATCATATTTTTTAAAAGCTATCCAATGATACCTAACTCGTAGTTTTAATGTAAAAAATGCCTTTGCTTTACATATCTAGGTAAATACAAAATAATATATAGATACATAACATCACGCCTTCACTCCCAGAGTGGGGAAGGCAGAGCTACCAGAATTACTAATAACTCTAAAAACACATGTTAATAATTCTCTAACCACATTTTGCACAAGTAGGCTGAGATGTTTACTAGTGTATTAGCGACAGGTTGCAAGCCCATTGCCTAACAATACTACCTAGCCTTTATTCCCTTAGTCGCCTCTTACGACATCCACGGGAAGACATGGAGTGGCACTATTCTAATCCGGCAACCACACGGGATAAAATAGGATAGGTAAATACATTTTTCAAAATTTTATTGTACATCTTTGTGATACCAAGAGACTGAGTAGACCGCGGACAAACAGACAGACATGGCAAAACTATCCTAGTTTGAGTTCGAAACCCTAAAAAATGAGCATTAAGTTTGATATAATGTAATCTTTAACATTAACCAACTTGTCATTATTGTTTAATGATGCAATGTGAAAGTCTGATGATATTTTCTTATTTAACGATATGAAGAAATTTATGTAAGACATGTTTACGGCACCCTATTTTACAATTTCATCCAGAGAAGGCGCCGTTCGAGAAAAAATAGCATATTGTATTTTAGGGTTCCCTCGGTAATCAAATATTTAAACTTGTTTTTTCTTCGCGACACCGCCAGCATAAATATTACAGGACAATGTCACACAAATTGACCTAGTCCAAAACTAAGCTCCAGGCTTGTACGATGATGGGTCACACAACGATAAACTTACTTAAATAGAGTAATACATAGTTAAATACATAGAAAACATCCAAGACTCAGGAACAAATACCTTACCGGGATTTGAACCCAGGACGGCAGGGCACTACCAACTAGGCTAGCGTGTCGCCACTAAAAGTAGTATTTACTTCTTAGAAAATGAATGCTTTTCCTACAAATCAATTTGTTACGATACAAGGTTATTATAGTAAAAGGACACTCCTTACTATTAAAAGGTACACGCACGGTAAAACCATATCGTCTTTGACGTGTTATCGTATTGTCAACGTTACGATAGCTCGTATTTACTCGACAGTTATGGCGTCCAGGTTAAAAACAATATGGAAACATGTCAAAGGCAATAACTGTTTTATCGTATAGAGGCCTTGAAATATGATCTGCCATATTTGACGTTTAAGTAACAAAAAAATACCATACTAATTATTTGCCGCGACTCCGTCCGCTAAGAAGTCGTTTATCGCTGTTCTCTCAGGACCCGATATATTTTTCGGGATACAATACAAATACTCTTTATTGAACACCAAAAATAAAAAAATAAAAACAGAACACGGAACAGTACATTTAAATCATAGGTATACAACAGGCGGTCTTACCGCTAAATAGCGATCTCTTCCAGACAACCTTGTAAGAGAAATAACTGAGGACACAAATTCATGGCAGGCGGTGTAAACTAATTCGTTTAAATATCGAAACTAAATAACTACAAGAAACAATTAAATTATTTCAATTTTGAAATTAGAACTATTTATAAATAGACTAAATATAAATATATAAAGTAAATAATATACATACTAAATACATATACATACATCCTCCAAAACAGCCAATAATGACAACAGACAAAGCATGAGATAGAACAAAGAAAAAAGTAAAGGAAATAATATAAAAACTACGGAAGTGATAGAAAATGATCCTTTAGCTTGCTTTGTAAAAATGGCAACAGACTTAGCACGTCGTACCTCCACAGGCAAAGCATTCCATAACCTTATCGCCTTGATGGTAAAAGAATTTGTGTAAAATTTTGAGGAAGAAAAAGCGGCCAAGTGCGAGTCGGATTCGCCCATGAAGGGTTCCGTAGCAGCAAGTAACATAATATAAAAGTTCGTTGTAGCTTTGATCAATGTTTTTATGACGTATTAAAAAAAAAACTACTTACTAGATCTCGTTCAAACCAATTTTCGGTGGAAGTTTGCATGGTAATGTACATCATATATTTTTTTTAGTTCTATCATTCTCTTATTTTAGAAGTTACAGGGGGGGACACACATTTCAACACTTTTGAAGTGTCTCTCGCGCAAACTGTTCAGTTTAGAAAAAAATGATGTTAGTAACCTCAATATCATTTTTAAAGACCTATCCATAAATACCCCACACGTATGGGTTTGATGAAAAAAAAAATTGAGTTTCAGTTCAAAGTATGGGGAACCCCCAAAATTTATGATTTTTTTTCTATTTTTGTGTGAAAATCTTAATGCGGTTCATAGAATACATCTACTTACCAAGTTTCAACAGTTCTTATAGTTTCGGAAAAAAGTGACTGTGACATACGAACGGAGAGACTGACAGACATGACGAATATAGATATAAAGAAGGGTTCCGTTTTTTGCCATTTGGCTACGGAACCCTAAAAAAGGAACTGACAGGAGAAGGTTAATAATAGGATAATAGGTACCCTATGACCTTCCACCGGACTCAATGTATCTCCATAGCTAATTCCATCTAAATCAGTTCAGCGGTTTATCTGTGAAAGCGTAACAAACAGATAGACATTTATAATGATCATGACAGAGAATACATTTATAATATTACCCCATTTTTCAACGTCTGCATTATATTCGTATAAAGAACACATGAAAAGATACGTTCTTAATTCTGGTGATTTTTATTGTGAAAGACGAGATTAAAGTATGAATTTTAGGCGACGGTATCAGTCTCTCGTTTAAAATAAATTTACTCAGCTCGCAGATGTCACTTTTAACCAGATTATATTACTTACGTTACGAGTATCTCCGCCGCTAGGGGGTAAGAAAATATGAACAATGCTTCACAAATACGTTTATTTATTTATTTTATTTATTTATTGTATTCAGGATAACAACAGCTAATACTAGGTGAGAAATACAGTTGTTTAGACATTTTTGTAAGGTCAATTAAAGTTATCCACAAATATAAATCTAGAAGATAATTTCGACATAAACCGAACTAGTAACAACTAATTATGCTAAGATGGTTGGTATGTAGTTACAGATGGTTGGTACCTAGCATGTAAAATATCAACAAATTTATAATATACATATATACTATCCGGGTAAGCTGTTTCCAGTCTTATGCTATAAGTCACCAATGTCACCATCCTAGAAACCATTATGTATGTATACATGCACATACAAATACACATACACACGGCTGGTTTGCTATCATTAGCACAACAATTAATATTAAATTTCTACTTAAAGTGCTATATATTCTACTCACACCTCTTCAAAATTACTATAGTTATATATTTTTATGCAGTTTACTTTACCTTATATTTTAATTACAAAAATACTAATTCTGTATAAAGTAGTATAATAGGATTAATTGCTGTCTTTTTCGTATAACTCTCAGGTACATAACTTATCTCATCTTACAAATGCTTCACAAAATATGTTGCACGTATTTGAGATCTCTATGAATTCAGATTATGGACACGACCATATAATAATATAATTAGAATACTTGTAGAGTAGAATGGAATTAAAAATATTCAACGCAAACGGAAGACAAACAATAATTAAAAAAAAGCTCTCAGCATTGTGCCACAGTGAAACTGCGGGGCTGATTTTCAGAAGGGCCCCGACTTAAAACTAACCAAAAACTAAACAAAAGTATTGGTGGTAGGACCCTGTGCAGGGTCCGTCCGGATCTCTACCACCATCTTATCCATTAACCACCCGCCAAGCAACAGTGATTGCATTGTTGTGTTCCGGTGTGGGGATAAGACAACCAGTGAAATTACTAGCATAGAGGCATTCCATCTTAGTCCTCAGGGTTGGCAACGCATTTGAGGTCTTAGGATTATAGTCTTGAGAATTCAAATGTCTATGGGTCTCAGATTCCACTTACCATCAGGTGGCCTGAGTGCTCGTGCCTTCTCCGAACATAAAAAAAAAAAAAAAAACGTGTATCAGTAAACAGACCTAACAGGTAACATAATTAACACTAGCGACAATTATAAAGGGTGGAATAAAACGAGGGACTTTTCAGAAAACGGGGATTTTTTTAGCTCTTGTACTTTATTTTTCACCAATTAACTATATTAATATTTCTAACCGTTTAAGTGATACAGCTAGCATTAGTAACCCTAGCAAGTATATCTGATGACGTCATCAAGATAAGGTATCTAACTTGGGCCTTTTTCACCGACTTCATTAGTAAACAACCTTAATGAATGACATATTCATCCTGAGATTGCAGAGTATGGTATGTAAACAAAAAACTTTAATACGAACTAAAATTGTCATGTATCTTCAACTTGCTAGTGTTTTGTCTGACATGCGACGAGCGGCAGCGTGCATAATACGACACGGTGGTACTTTTGAGCATCGCATGTAAAGTGAATTTGATGACATGTGTCAATTTAATTTAAATAACTTTGAACTAGTAGAAGTAGGGTTGTCACTGATATTTAATTGATTAATTTTAATCATGTTGTGTTACTTTTCAGTCCAGCTTTACCATTATAATAAATCGATTGTAGATCACTTAGATAACACTATCCTTTCAGCTCAGACCCCTCGTTTTGTTCCACCCGCTATATAAAGAAGATCCAGTCAATCAGCAGCGTTCGCATTGTTGTGTTCAAGACAACCGGTGAAATTACTAGCATAGAGGCATTCCATCTTAGTCCTCAGGGTTGGCAACACATTTGAGGTCTTTGGATTGCAGTATTAGAATTCAAATCACTATGAGCTTCAGATTCCACTTACCATCAGGTGGCCTGAGTGCTCGTGTGCCTTCACCTTTAAAAAACCAATACAAATAAGCACTTGAAAACATTAGCAAAGACTAATTAAGTGATTTACTTTAGAAAGTGTTTTAAAAGTTATGAAAATGATTAGGTTTCTGCAGAAATTAGTTTTCTACGAAAGGAAAATTCTACGAAGTGATACGTTCTATGAAAATAAATAATATGTCATTTCAGAACAAAATATGCTAGCAACTAATGCTACCTCAAGTATCTTAAAATGGATTTGAATATGTTTTGATCTGCTGCATCTCTGCAGCTCAAGCTCTCGCTTAGCTAACCAAATCTTCAACTCTGTGGCAATGTAAACCTTAGGTTGATTGACAGTACTTTTTTGTCATTGGTCTTTGAAACGATAGAGATAATGACTATCTGTGTGTGTCTATGGGTGTCATATACCACTTACCTAACATTACTAAATTTATTATTTCTTTTGTTGGATGCTAATCAGGGTTAATAACTAAATATGTATTTGAGAGACCCTTGGTACAGTCAAAGTCATAAATATGTATACACTTTAGTACCATGTCTATTTAACGGCATGTTTAAACTGCCATATAAAATTGTCAAAGCGATTAAAGTGACAAGGTACTAAAGTGTATACATATTTATAACCTTGACTGTACTACAAAGCTGTTGTAATTCGTTTATTATATTTAAGTTGTAATAAAATCCTGTTTTTTTTATCGCGTACCGTCCATAATACCGACAGTTAAAGCAAAGGTATTTTTTTTACATTATGACATCGAGTGTGGTTTTATTGGATAACTCTTAAAAAAACTATGTGCGTGTTATTATCAATCTTCAGATTTATAGGATCGTTAAGGAAATATTGAACTCAAAATGTGTCATTTTCGATGGAGTTACATGTCCCCTCTCCCTTACAAAATAGTTTTTCAATTTTAAAAATATTGAATTTCTAGACAGTTCAAATATACATTATTAAATTGTTGTGATTTATATTTAGCGTTAAAACGGCGTGTTCTATACCAATAACTACATACATACATACATAATATCACGCCTTCATTCCCAGAGTGGGGTAGGCCAGAGCTAAAGAAATACCACTAAATCTAAAAAGACTTTTATATAATTCTATATCCACATTTTGCACAATCAGGCCAAGAAGTTTACTAGTGTATTAGTGACAGGTTGCAAGCCCATCGCCTAACAGTACTACAAGCCCTTATTCCCTTAGTCGCCTCTTACAACATCCACGGGAAGACATGGAGTGGCACTATTTTAACCCGGCATCCACACGGGATTACTAATAAATAAAAAAATAATAAGTATCAGGGGACAATCACAATCTCATACGGATTGTCCTAGTCCCGATAACAATAACCACTTACATAGAGAAAAACTTACTTAAATACTCTATAGAATAGATTTGTGTTTTAACTATTTGTGATGCCCCAGATTTCGACGCCTTCCTTCCAAGTTTCTTTCCCGGATTTTCTTTCAACTAAAATATGAAGGTGGCATTTCGTGAGTCTTGTTAAAATTTTCAAGTCACGCATCTCCAATTTTACGGTCGAGATGAGACAGAGACAGGTAACTTTAAGCGAAGGGAATGAACTCGGTGCCGCTCTAGTAACTGGGTCATCGTTATTGGTGCTGTACTTACTCATTCTACTAGTTTTAAATATTTTGCTCGCAAATTTTGATGGAGTTCTGGATAGGTTTTATTTATTTATTAATCCATGGAAAACCAACAGCTTTCACATATTTAACAATTAAGTATTATGAAAATGAATAAGCCTAACGTAAACGTTTAAACAGTGAGAGAGAAAAAAACAATTATTTTATAAGGATTATGCGATGGACCACACAAACGAAATTCTTCCTATTCGTGATTCCCATACAATATGGATTCCACACAACTGCAGTTTTCTCCATTCGTAATTCTACATAGTCGATATTTTAACGCACTCGGGATTCTTCCTATTCGCTATTCTACACAAGATGAGTTTATCGCAACTGCAGTTTACTCCATTCGTAATTCTACACAGTCGATATTTTAACGCACTCGTGATTCTTCGTATTCGCGATTCTACACAAAATGAGTTTATCGCAACTGCAGTTTACTCCATTCGTAATTCTACATAGTCGATATTTTAACGCACTCGGGATTCTTCCTATTCGCTATTCTACACAAAATGAGTTTATCGCAACTGCAGTTTACTCCATTCGTAATTCTACACAGTCGATATTTTAACGCACTCGGGATTCTTCCTAACAAGAGGGCACCAAGTATAATATATTAGTATCACTGTACGCAATAACTATGCCAACCAGCATATGAACCCACACCCGACAAACTTATCATATATGAAGATTGTCCACAAAATATTGAAGATTTTTTTTCCGTGTGGTTGCGGGTTACAATAGTGCCACTCCATGTCATCCCGTGGATGTCGTAAGTGGCGACTAAGGGAAAAAGGCTTGTAGTACTGTTAGGCGATGGGCTTGCAACCTATCAATAAATACACCAGGAAACTTCTTGGCTTGATTGTGCAAAATGTGGTTACAGAATTATAAACAAGTCTTTTTAGAGTTGTTGGTATTTCTGTAGCTCTGCCTACCTCACTCTGGGAATGAAGTCGTAATGTTATGTACTTATGTATTTAAACTTTTTATGTATAGTCAAACTCAAACGTAACGATACATTTTAACACCTTGTCACAGTATTGTAACACAGTGTGACTGGTTTGCACATATCAATAGCTGCGACAAGGTACTAAAAGTATGCAGCTACTTCTGTGTACGACCGTACAATATACTTTTTTTCCTGCCATGCCTATTGCATGTGCGATCGTGGCGTCATTGTGCCGTGTCTTCACCAAATGGTCACTACGGAAGAACAGCGCTGGCCCTGCGTCGCGTGGGGCCGATTACATGCATTTACAAGTAATTATTACCAATTATCGCGCTTTACCTCCTTGTATAAAATCTCAGTTCTAAGATTAATTTCACTGATGATTAGCAAACTTAAAGTAGTGTGTGCGAGTGTGTGTGTACGTGTGTGTGTGTGTGTGTGTGTGTGCAAAAGTAATACTGTGTGGGTCCACTGGCTGCCCTTAAAAGATTATCAGTTTCTTGGTAGTTAAGACTTAAAAGCCATCTAAATACCTTCATCTTAGCTTCTTTAACCGTGCACATTTTTATATCACAGTGTGAATTAACTTTATTATACATACAAATGTGGGTTAAGAAAGCGTTGGAATCTCTTGGCAAAAGTGCTATTAACCTTAGGGACGGGTAGCTTGAACACACGTTTGCAGAGCATAAGCTTATAATCTTTACAGTTAATTACCTGACGATGCGTCTGTGTGATAACTTTGATGATTCTGTATGAAATAGCGAAAGGTGATTTCCCATTTTTAGTATAAGAATAGAATATAAATTAAATTTGCAAGTAACTTATTTGAACACAGCTTCTACATACATGTTTAAGAGCTGGGTAAGGACCAAACTGCACCAAACCACCAAAATTCCTCAAGAAACTGTGATCATCCCATTCATACTTAGTATATATTTCTTTAAAAATATCCCTTTACTACTCAGCCGCGGACTCCCTAGACCACAGATGGTCCGCGGACCACGGGTTGAGAACCACTGCTTTAAACCTTGCTTGATTGCTCACCAAGACCCTTTTAACTTTTGTGGTAGCATACGCTTTCCAGTATTTACTATAAAAGGAATATCTTGGACCATACAATTGAATAAATCCCGTCATAATTTTCATTTTCGGGTCACCTTTTGTTGCTAACTATGTTTTTGCAGTCATTTTATTTGTTATTCATAGAAAATACAAAGTTAACGAATCACTAGAAAATTACGATTCTTTTTCTAAATGTAGGGCAAGGGTAAAAGTAATGATTAAAATAGCTCACGCACAGTACCAAGACCGTGTCCAAAAACATTTAACAGAGGACCCGAAAGCTTTTTGGAACTATGTTAAATCTAAGACGCAACATGGAAACACTAGAAAAATAAGAAAAGATGGAATGCTTCTTGATGGAAAGACGAGTGCGAATGCGTTTGCGGAGTTTTTTCAATCAGTGTACAGTACCGTTCCAGCTACACTTGATATAAGCGCAGCGGTGACGGAGGCAGGCTGCGCGCTGGACTCGGCGCGAATAAACCTGGCTGACGTGATGCGAGCGCTCGCGAAACTTAAACCTAAGCGGTCGGCCGGACCTGATGGCATCCCCGCGTTTATTTTTAGAGACTGTCGATTCGCGTTGGCCGAGCCGCTATTGCATATTTTCAACATGTGTTTAGAAAACGAAGTTTTCCCGGACTTGTGGAAAACAACCAGGGTAGTCCCAGTTCCGAAAGGGGGAGGGGGTGAAGGTGTCGACGGCTACAGGCCAGTTGCAGTGTTGTCTACAGCTGCTAAAGCATTTGAGTCAGCGCTGCAGAATATTATTTACAATCAGTTGCGAACCCAGTTATCTGATACACAGCACGGTTTCCGACCGGGTTGTAGTACTACCAGTAACTTGCTCGGTTACGTGTCCCACATCATACCAGAGGTGGATAGTGGGGGGCAGGTTGACGCTGCTTACTTCGATTTTCGGAAAGCGTTCGATGTCGTTGATAACGATATCCTACTGAGAAAATTAGCCGGCGTTGGCTTTACCCCTCATCTATTAAAGTTGTTCGCGAGTTACATGAGAGATAGAAGGCAGTTTGTTGAGTACGCGGGATATAGGTCGGAACCTTATTTCGTAAGGTCTGGAGTAAGTCAGGGTAGCAACCTTGGCCCATTGCAATTTATTATTATGATTAATGGCTTACCTCAGGTCATCAAAAATTCAGGCTGCTTATTATTTGCGGATGACCTAAAAATGTATCTACCAGTCAAAAATACCGCAGACTGTGTAAGGTTTCAAGGCGACATAGACCGACTGGTTGCATGGAGTGAAGCTAACAAATTGTATTTTAATACGTCGAAGTGCGTTACTATTACTTTCACTCGAGCGCATACCCCCATCGTCCATGACTACGGCATGAAAGCCGTGAAATTAAAAAGAGTGTCAGAAGTCAAGGATTTAGGTGTAAAATTCACGTCTGACCTGAGGTTTCGGGATCACGTAATTAATATTTGTAAAAAAGCCTATAGAGTCTTGGGATTTGTACTTCGTCGCTCAAATAGTTTTACAAATATTGGTGCGATCATCGCCTTATACAATGCACTAGTCCGGAGTAGCCTTGAATGTAATGCAGTCGTATGGGCTCCACATGAAACCAAATATAATCTTATGCTGGAGCGTATCCAGAACAAATTTATCAGATTTTTATATTGGAGAAAGTATGGAGTATACCCTTACTACCCATTAATGTATCCTAATTTATTTGTTTTGGGTATGGTTGGGTACACTGAGCTGCGAGTGCGAAGAGAGCTATGTCTGGTAACATACATATTTAAGTTGATGAGGGGTACAATACATAACAGTCACGTGTTAAGATACGTAAGTGTGTGTGTCCCAGATAGGTACGTATGGCGCCGGCGCCGGCCGCGCCTGCTGGCCGAGCCGCGCGGGCGCACCAACCTGCTCGGCCGGGCGCCGATGACGCGCGCTCTGCGTACCCTCAACCTTATAGCCGAAAAAGTAGATTTGTTTTCATGTTCTTTAAATGAATTTACAAAGTCTGCATTATTTGGAATATGTTATACCTAAGAGTAACTAGTAATAGTGAAATAGAGAGAGTATATTGTAATTTTTACCGACTTTTATAGAATTAGTTACACTATTGTCTTAGGCTTAGTACCTGTTAAAATAGTTGTAAGTGAGGAAAATAAATAAATAAATAAAATTTACTGCTTATTATACAAACCTAATGAGTGTAAAAACCAAGTATTTATTTTGGAAAAGTTCCCTTAATAAACGTAAAATTACATGCAAACGAAAGCATGCGCAAAGCATCAGTCAGGAATAAACTTAGTGGACTGCAATAGTGGAGTCTAGTTGAGGGACCATGCTAAGTGTGTGATTACATACGATCTCAAAAAACAAGTGAAACGAGATTTGTTTTTTTAATGATGCTGTCTTTGATGATTTTTAGTAGTTATAAACACTTTAATTGCCTGTATCTCAAGAACCAATCAAGTCTACTCAGGGCCGTATTAATAAACTCGTCTCTGTTTTAATGCCGATCTCAAGATATGTCAAAGTAAACTTCAAACCATAGAAAACTGTCATTTTTTGACGCATCTTAAGAGGGTCATTTAAACCGAGATCAGTTTATTAATACCTTAGTGGTAGTTTTCCTTTTAAATTCGTTATAATAATTTTCGTAAGAATTATCAACATCTGAAAAATATCTGATGTTTTTTTGTTGTGCAAGTCTGTAGAGTGGTGTGGCAGGGCTTGCAACTCAGCGAAAATAACGTTATTCAAGTTCAATATTTCCTGTTCAGACTCCTAATTCTAAATATTGATATCAATATCATATTTTTTAAAAGCTATCCAATGATACCTAACTCGTAGTTTTAATGTAAAAAATGCCTTTGCTTTACATATCTAGGTAAATACAAAATAATATATAGATACATAACATCACGCCTTCACTCCCAGAGTGGGGAAGGCAGAGCTACCAGAATTACTAATAACTCTAAAAACACATGTTAATAATTCTCTAACCACATTTTGCACAAGTAGGCTGAGATGTTTACTAGTGTATTAGCGACAGGTTGCAAGCCCATTGCCTAACAATACTACCTAGCCTTTATTCCCTTAGTCGCCTCTTACGACATCCACGGGAAGACATGGAGTGGCACTATTCTAATCCGGCAACCACACGGGATAAAATAGGATAGGTAAATACATTTTTCAAAATTTTATTGTACATCTTTGTGATACCAAGAGACTGAGTAGACCGCGGACAAACAGACAGACATGGCAAAACTATCCTAGTTTGAGTTCGAAACCCTAAAAAATGAGCATTAAGTTTGATATAATGTAATCTTTAACATTAACCAACTTGTCATTATTGTTTAATGATGCAATGTGAAAGTCTGATGATATTTTCTTATTTAACGATATGAAGAAATTTATGTAAGACATGTTTACGGCACCCTATTTTACAATTTCATCCAGAGAAGGCGCCGTTCGAGAAAAAATAGCATATTGTATTTTAGGGTTCCCTCGGTAATCAAATATTTAAACTTGTTTTTTCTTCGCGACACCGCCAGCATAAATATTACAGGACAATGTCACACAAATTGACCTAGTCCAAAACTAAGCTCCAGGCTTGTACGATGATGGGTCACACAACGATAAACTTACTTAAATAGAGTAATACATAGTTAAATACATAGAAAACATCCAAGACTCAGGAACAAATACCTTACCGGGATTTGAACCCAGGACGGCAGGGCACTACCAACTAGGCTAGCGTGTCGCCACTAAAAGTAGTATTTACTTCTTAGAAAATGAATGCTTTTCCTACAAATCAATTTGTTACGATACAAGGTTATTATAGTAAAAGGACACTCCTTACTATTAAAAGGTACACGCACGGTAAAACCATATCGTCTTTGACGTGTTATCGTATTGTCAACGTTACGATAGCTCGTATTTACTCGACAGTTATGGCGTCCAGGTTAAAAACAATATGGAAACATGTCAAAGGCAATAACTGTTTTATCGTATAGAGGCCTTGAAATATGATCTGCCATATTTGACGTTTAAGTAACAAAAAAATACCATACTAATTATTTGCCGCGACTCCGTCCGCTAAGAAGTCGTTTATCGCTGTTCTCTCAGGACCCGATATATTTTTCGGGATACAATACAAATACTCTTTATTGAACACCAAAAATAAAAAAATAAAAACAGAACACGGAACAGTACATTTAAATCATAGGTATACAACAGGCGGTCTTACCGCTAAATAGCGATCTCTTCCAGACAACCTTGTAAGAGAAATAACTGAGGACACAAATTCATGGCAGGCGGTGTAAACTAATTCGTTTAAATATCGAAACTAAATAACTACAAGAAACAATTAAATTATTTCAATTTTGAAATTAGAACTATTTATAAATAGACTAAATATAAATATATAAAGTAAATAATATACATACTAAATACATATACATACATCCTCCAAAACAGCCAATAATGACAACAGACAAAGCATGAGATAGAACAAAGAAAAAAGTAAAGGAAATAATATAAAAACTACGGAAGTGATAGAAAATGATCCTTTAGCTTGCTTTGTAAAAATGGCAACAGACTTAGCACGTCGTACCTCCACAGGCAAAGCATTCCATAACCTTATCGCCTTGATGGTAAAAGAATTTGTGTAAAATTTTGAGGAAGAAAAAGCGGCCAAGTGCGAGTCGGATTCGCCCATGAAGGGTTCCGTAGCAGCAAGTAACATAATATAAAAGTTCGTTGTAGCTTTGATCAATGTTTTTATGACGTATTAAAAAAAAAACTACTTACTAGATCTCGTTCAAACCAATTTTCGGTGGAAGTTTGCATGGTAATGTACATCATATATTTTTTTTAGTTCTATCATTCTCTTATTTTAGAAGTTACGGGGGGGGGACACACATTTCAACACTTTTGAAGTGTCTCTCGCGCAAACTGTTCAGTTTAGAAAAAAATGATGTTAGTAACCTCAATATCATTTTTAAAGACCTATCCATAAATACCCCACACGTATGGGTTTGATGAAAAAAAAAATTGAGTTTCAGTTCAAAGTATGGGGAACCCCCAAAATTTATGATTTTTTTTCTATTTTTGTGTGAAAATCTTAATGCGGTTCATAGAATACATCTACTTACCAAGTTTCAACAGTTCTTATAGTTTCGGAAAAAAGTGACTGTGACATACGAACGGAGAGACTGACAGACATGACGAATATAGATATAAAGAAGGGTTCCGTTTTTTGCCATTTGGCTACGGAACCCTAAAAAAGGAACTGACAGGAGAAGGTTAATAATAGGATAATAGGTACCCTATGACCTTCCACCGGACTCAATGTATCTCCATAGCTAATTCCATCTAAATCAGTTCAGCGGTTTATCTGTGAAAGCGTAACAAACAGATAGACATTTATAATGATCATGACAGAGAATACATTTATAATATTACCCCATTTTTCAACGTCTGCATTATATTCGTATAAAGAACACATGAAAAGATACGTTCTTAATTCTGGTGATTTTTATTGTGAAAGACGAGATTAAAGTATGAATTTTAGGCGACGGTATCAGTCTCTCGTTTAAAATAAATTTACTCAGCTCGCAGATGTCACTTTTAACCAGATTATATTACTTACGTTACGAGTATCTCCGCCGCTAGGGGGTAAGAAAATATGAACAATGCTTCACAAATACGTTTATTTATTTATTTTATTTATTTATTGTATTCAGGATAACAACAGCTAATACTAGGTGAGAAATACAGTTGTTTAGACATTTTTGTAAGGTCAATTAAAGTTATCCACAAATATAAATCTAGAAGATAATTTCGACATAAACCGAACTAGTAACAACTAATTATGCTAAGATGGTTGGTATGTAGTTACAGATGGTTGGTACCTAGCATGTAAAATATCAACAAATTTATAATATACATATATACTATCCGGGTAAGCTGTTTCCAGTCTTATGCTATAAGTCACCAATGTCACCATCCTAGAAACCATTATGTATGTATACATGCACATACAAATACACATACACACGGCTGGTTTGCTATCATTAGCACAACAATTAATATTAAATTTCTACTTAAAGTGCTATATATTCTACTCACACCTCTTCAAAATTACTATAGTTATATATTTTTATGCAGTTTACTTTACCTTATATTTTAATTACAAAAATACTAATTCTGTATAAAGTAGTATAATAGGATTAATTGCTGTCTTTTTCGTATAACTCTCAGGTACATAACTTATCTCATCTTACAAATGCTTCACAAAATATGTTGCACGTATTTGAGATCTCTATGAATTCAGATTATGGACACGACCATATAATAATATAATTAGAATACTTGTAGAGTAGAATGGAATTAAAAATATTCAACGCAAACGGAAGACAAACAATAATTAAAAAAAAGCTCTCAGCATTGTGCCACAGTGAAACTGCGGGGCTGATTTTCAGAAGGGCCCCGACTTAAAACTAACCAAAAACTAAACAAAAGTATTGGTGGTAGGACCCTGTGCAGGGTCCGTCCGGATCTCTACCACCATCTTATCCATTAACCACCCGCCAAGCAACAGTGATTGCATTGTTGTGTTCCGGTGTGGGGATAAGACAACCAGTGAAATTACTAGCATAGAGGCATTCCATCTTAGTCCTCAGGGTTGGCAACGCATTTGAGGTCTTAGGATTATAGTCTTGAGAATTCAAATGTCTATGGGTCTCAGATTCCACTTACCATCAGGTGGCCTGAGTGCTCGTGCCTTCTCCGAACATAAAAAAAAAAAAAAAAACGTGTATCAGTAAACAGACCTAACAGGTAACATAATTAACACTAGCGACAATTATAAAGGGTGGAATAAAACGAGGGACTTTTCAGAAAACGGGGATTTTTTTAGCTCTTGTACTTTATTTTTCACCAATTAACTATATTAATATTTCTAACCGTTTAAGTGATACAGCTAGCATTAGTAACCCTAGCAAGTATATCTGATGACGTCATCAAGATAAGGTATCTAACTTGGGCCTTTTTCACCGACTTCATTAGTAAACAACCTTAATGAATGACATATTCATCCTGAGATTGCAGAGTATGGTATGTAAACAAAAAACTTTAATACGAACTAAAATTGTCATGTATCTTCAACTTGCTAGTGTTTTGTCTGACATGCGACGAGCGGCAGCGTGCATAATACGACACGGTGGTACTTTTGAGCATCGCATGTAAAGTGAATTTGATGACATGTGTCAATTTAATTTAAATAACTTTGAACTAGTAGAAGTAGGGTTGTCACTGATATTTAATTGATTAATTTTAATCATGTTGTGTTACTTTTCAGTCCAGCTTTACCATTATAATAAATCGATTGTAGATCACTTAGATAACACTATCCTTTCAGCTCAGACCCCTCGTTTTGTTCCACCCGCTATATAAAGAAGATCCAGTCAATCAGCAGCGTTCGCATTGTTGTGTTCAAGACAACCGGTGAAATTACTAGCATAGAGGCATTCCATCTTAGTCCTCAGGGTTGGCAACACATTTGAGGTCTTTGGATTGCAGTATTAGAATTCAAATCACTATGAGCTTCAGATTCCACTTACCATCAGGTGGCCTGAGTGCTCGTGTGCCTTCACCTTTAAAAAACCAATACAAATAAGCACTTGAAAACATTAGCAAAGACTAATTAAGTGATTTACTTTAGAAAGTGTTTTAAAAGTTATGAAAATGATTAGGTTTCTGCAGAAATTAGTTTTCTACGAAAGGAAAATTCTACGAAGTGATACGTTCTATGAAAATAAATAATATGTCATTTCAGAACAAAATATGCTAGCAACTAATGCTACCTCAAGTATCTTAAAATGGATTTGAATATGTTTTGATCTGCTGCATCTCTGCAGCTCAAGCTCTCGCTTAGCTAACCAAATCTTCAACTCTGTGGCAATGTAAACCTTAGGTTGATTGACAGTACTTTTTTGTCATTGGTCTTTGAAACGATAGAGATAATGACTATCTGTGTGTGTCTATGGGTGTCATATACCACTTACCTAACATTACTAAATTTATTATTTCTTTTGTTGGATGCTAATCAGGGTTAATAACTAAATATGTATTTGAGAGACCCTTGGTACAGTCAAAGTCATAAATATGTATACACTTTAGTACCATGTCTATTTAACGGCATGTTTAAACTGCCATATGAAATTGTCAAAGCGATTAAAGTGACAAGGTACTAAAGTGTATACATATTTATAACCTTGACTGTACTACAAAGCTGTTGTAATTCGTTTATTATATTTAAGTTGTAATAAAATCCTGTTTTTTTTATCGCGTACCGTCCATAATACCGACAGTTAAAGCAAAGGTATTTTTTTTACATTATGACATCGAGTGTGGTTTTATTGGATAACTCTTAAAAAAACTATGTGCGTGTTATTATCAATCTTCAGATTTATAGGATCGTTAAGGAAATATTGAACTCAAAATGTGTCCTTTTCGATGGAGTTACATGTCCCCTCTCCCTTACAAAATAGTTTTTCAATTTTAAAAATATTGAATTTCTAGACAGTTCAAATATACATTATTAAATTGTTGTGATTTATATTTAGCGTTAAAACGGCGTGTTCTATACCAATAACTACATACATACATACATAATATCACGCCTTCATTCCCAGAGTGGGGTAGGCCAGAGCTAAAGAAATACCACTAAATCTAAAAAGACTTTTATATAATTCTATATCCACATTTTGCACAATCAGGCCAAGAAGTTTACTAGTGTATTAGTGACAGGTTGCAAGCCCATCGCCTAACAGTACTACAAGCCCTTATTCCCTTAGTCGCCTCTTACAACATCCACGGGAAGACATGGAGTGGCACTATTTTAACCCGGCATCCACACGGGATTACTAATAAATAAAAAAATAATAAGTATCAGGGGACAATCACAATCTCACACGGATTGTCCTAGTCCCGATAACAATAACCACTTACATAGAGAAAAACTTACTTAAATACTCTATAGAATAGATTTGTGTTTTAACTATTTGTGATGCCCCAGATTTCGACGCCTTCCTTCCAAGTTTCTTTCCCGGATTTTCTTTCAACTAAAATATGAAGGTGGCATTTCGTGAGTCTTGTTAAAATTTTCAAGTCACGCATCTCCAATTTTACGGTCGAGATGAGACAGAGACAGGTAACTTTAAGCGAAGGGAATGAACTCGGTGCCGCTCTAGTAACTGGGTCATCGTTATTGGTGCTGTACTTACTCATTCTACTAGTTTTAAATATTTTGCTCGCAAATTTTGATGGAGTTCTGGATAGGTTTTATTTATTTATTAATCCATGGAAAACCAACAGCTTTCACATATTTAACAATTAAGTATTATGAAAATGAATAAGCCTAACGTAAACGTTTAAACAGTGAGAGAGAAAAAAACAATTATTATAAGGATTATGCGATGGACCACACAAACGAAATTCTTCCTATTCGTGATTCCCATACAATATGGATTCCACACAACTGCAGTTTTCTCCATTCGTAATTCTACATAGTCGATATTTTAACGCACTCGGGATTCTTCCTATTCGCGATTCTACACAAAATGAGTTTATCGAAACTGCAGTTTACTCCATTCGTAATTCTACACAGTCGATATTTTAACGCACTCGGGATTCTTCCTAACAACAGGGCACCAAGTATTACTGTACGCAATAACTATGCCAACCAGCATATGAACCCACACCCGACAAACTTATCATATATGAAGATTGTCCACAAAATATTGAACATTTTTTTTCCGTGTGGTTGCGGGTTACAATAGTACCACTCCATGTCTTCCCGTGGATGTCGTAAGTGGCGACTAAGGGAAAAAGGCTTGTAGTACTGTTAGGCGATGGGCTTGCAACCTATCAATAAATACACTAGGAAACTTCTTGGCTTGATTGTGCAAAATGTGGTTACAGAATTATAAACAAGTCTTTTTAGAGTTGTTGGTATTTTTGTAGCTCTGCCTACCTCACTCTGGGAATGAAGTCGTAATGTTATGTACTTATGTATATAAACTTTTTATGTATAGTCAAACTCAAACGTAACGATACATTTTAACACCTTGTCACAGTATTGTAACACAGTGTGACTGGTTTGCACATATCAATAGCTGCGACAAGGTACTAAAAGTATGCAGCTACTTCTGTGTACGACCGTACAATATACTTTTTTTCCTGCCATGCCTATTGCATGTGCGATCGTGGCGTCATTGTGCCGTGTCTTCACCAAATGGTCACTACGGAAGAACAGCGCTGGCCCTGCCAGCATCACGCTGAGTTGTGACCATTTCATGACAAATCACGCTGGAATATACTTTAAATTTAAAAAAAAATTGTACTTGTTGTTTGTCAATAAACGATTTCTTTCTTTCTTTCTTTCTTCAATAAATTCTGGTTTATGTAAGGGTGTTAATAAAACTCCCAAAAATCGAAGCGAAGTGACTGGCGTTTTAATACGTGTTGATAATCATTACCAAATGATAGTTAGTAGCAAACCACTGCGGCGTATGTATCAAAATTTATCATAAAAAAAACAAATCGTTAATTTCATTAAATAAGAAATGAAATAGGCGTGAGCACAGCTTGGCTGGATTTAAGCTCACCCAACACCAGCCATGGAGAGGCTACATTTAAATAAATATGAATATTACATTCAAAACTTTAGGCAATTACAATAATTTCCACGATAACAACGTTACAACGTTATTACGTTGGCTTTGCCAATACACCCAGAGTCCTTGACCTTCAGGGATTTTAGTATGGTTGACCTTAAAAGTAGCTGCGAAATACTTACAAACTATTAACATACACATAGATAGGCAAGATAATCTTATGAAACCCTGTGTTGACTACGGCAATAGTACTCCTAGGTAGGAGAGAGACTGTGATTTACATAGTTTTATTTCCAAAAAATGGTTGAGTAATAGCATTTTAGTATCAAATAGTCTATGTTTTAAATATTTTTTTAGTTATTTCCTAAATATATATCCTTACTAATATTATAAATGTGAAAGTGTGGATGTTTGTTACGCTTTTACGCAAAAACTATTTGACGAATCATTATGAATCTTTGTACACATATTCTGCGGCTGGCGGATCGCTAGTACATAATATTTATTAAAATTGCGTTGGGGGTTGTCCCGTGCAATTTTAATTTTCAAGTCATTAGTATCGCCAAGTTAGTCTTGAAACGTGTGCCTTTAGTGCTTTATCACTAACGTTATGTTAGAACTGCTGCGCTAAAGGCGTTAAAGCGACAAGGTACAAAAGTGTAGAGCAACTTACTAGGCCAAGTGTACTAACACAGCAAAAGAAAATAACCTAACACTGCTTATCTATAGCAGAATTACGAATGATAGGAACGCAAAATATTTTGTTGTACGTCATCCATCAACGTCATATCGCATCCTGAACGGGAATTATCGGGAGGGTACCCTTTTCATTCCGCTCTTTTGAATCTGTGAAAAGTGGCGCTTTAGATGTTTGGAGGGCCAATCGAGCACTTTATGGCTAATGTCCTAAGGTATAGTTTACCTTGTTTTTTATTATGTGGAGGTGGCAAACTAGCACACAGGTCACCATGGTAACTGAGTAGTTATTCATGAATGCACAAGAAACCTATTTCAGTTAAAGTATGCTTTTTTCTAACTCAAATAAATACATTACCCGATGATTGTATTGTAAACGAAAAACATCGTGAGGGATTTAGCACATTCAAATAACTGAGTGTGTAAAAGGGTAATTTTACAAAAAAAACCTAAAGGGCTCGAATTGTGTCCCGAACGGTCCACCTGTAAGGCAAGATATTTCGTATTATATGATTTTAAAAACGTACTTTCTATCAAACAACGATGTTGCTACATCAATTTAACTTTAGTTTATGAAATATTAAGCTTTAAAGCGCTAATTTTTGTTAGACAGCCAAAACTACAAATACAAGAAATCTAAAAAAAATCTTAAATGAAAGAACAAATAACCAATTTTAAAGAAAAACTATCATGGCTAAGTAGACATCATTGGTTCTTGAGATACAGGCGAGTAAATTGTTTATACCTACTTAAATCATCTAAGACGGCATCAATTGACTTTAAATAGAAAATTAGTTAAATATTACTTGTTGATTTTTATGTTTGTAGTACTTAACGGCTTCAGAGCCCTACACTGAGCATGATCCGACATGCTCTTGCCCGGTTTTTATTGTTTATATACCTACTTACAATAACTGTTCTCATGTAAGCGACTTCTGTCTTTTTTGAGAATAAATATCTTTGAACCTGGTGCAGGGTCCGTCCGGATGGCTACCACCATCTTATCCATTAACCACCCGCCAAGCAACAGTGTTCGCATTGTTGTGTTCCGGTGTGGGGATAAGACAACCGGTGAAATTACTAGCATACAGGCATTCCATCTTAGTCCTCAGGGTTGGCAGCGCATTTGAGGTCTTAGGATTATAGTATTGAGAATTCAAATGTCTATGGGTCTCAGATTCCACTTACCATCAGGTGGCCTGAGTGCTCGTGTGCCTTCTCCTTAACATAAAAAAAAACAAACCTTTATATAGAAACTGCTCACAGTGCTCACAGACAATAATTGTGTAGGTACATTTAGAAAATAAGCCATGAATCAATTCCCTCAGTTATCTGAATACACTGTATCAAATTTCACAACCAATTGGGTATCAGACCGGAGGTAGCGAACCGCACGGGTCTTGTCATCTGCCATAATGTCTTATCGTATCTTGAGAAGTGAGAATCAATTGACCCGTGAAATTGGGATACCTGCTTATGTTGGCAGTGTTGCAATACAAACTCAGATGGTGTGGTTTGGTCGAAGGGGGTTAGGAAAACCTTTGTGTATCAAAGGGTGTCACATTGATTTGGGATTAAAGACACCAGCCAAGCGCGATTTGAAGTGTGAGTCAGTTTCTATTATTTCTTGTTTTGCTTTAGGGTTTGTACTATCATCATACCAAAGACGCTTGATCCATAATTTAATGAAAGGAAGTTATCACATTGCAAAATAAAGTTTGTTGTTTGGGAACATTGGGGATACAGTTTTTAATTTTGTTGGGTACATTACATAATTCCACAGAGTCATAACTCCGAATTGATCAAAATTCCGAATGCATTTTTTTTATATCGCTCATAAATGAAACCTAACCTAAAATAACGTAACATAGCTTTCGGAAAACGTTAAATTCGGACAAATTAATACACTCGGCGTCAAAAATATCGCCCCTCCGCGAAAATCAGATTCAAGCTAATCTAGACCTTAGCGAAATTATGTTACATAATTAATATTAGTATCAATCAAAAGCACGTTTAATGTGTTTTAAATTAATAATGTTTAATTTAAACAAAACGTAATGGCTTGTGAATCGGAGCGTTTCGAAAAAAAAGTGCACAAATACTCGTTTAAAGGGTCGCGAGTTGTGCCCTTTTCCAGGGGTATAAAATGCCTGTACAAGGTCAAATGTCAATCATTCACTATCCAGACGTCGAAGAGAACACATCTAAGGAACTCAAGCAAGAAAACAACCCTCGAACATGGAGACCACCGCTGCTGAATCAGCTCAAGTGGTTGCACTACTGCAAGCAGGAGTTCGGCAGTGTGATGTCGCTCGGCAACTCAATTTAAGCCGTCATGCTGTCCGCCGAGTATTTCAGCGGTTCCAGGAGACTGGGGGCTACATCAGAAGACGTGGGGCTGGTCGGCGACGCTGCACATCCGAAAGAGATGATCGCTTCATCGTGACATCATCTCTACGCAATCGCTTCGCTAGTGCTGTTGAGGTGCAACAACGCCTCAGAGAACCTCGGACAAGATCAGTTAGCATCTCTACGGTTAGAAGAAGACTGCGGGAGAAGGATATCGTGGCTCACAGGGCTGCTATAGGCCCAATGTTGACCGCACAGCATCGCAGAGATCGCTTGCAATTTGCCCGCGACCACGTCGATTGGACGTTTGAGCAATGGAGGCAGGTTCTCTTTACCGATGAGACGAGAGTCTGTCTTTATTGCAACGACAGGCGGGCTAGAGTCTACAAAAGGTCGGGCGAACGATTTGCTCAAGCCTGTATTGAAGAGACAGTGGGCTACGGAGGTGGCTCTTGCATGTTCTGGGAGGGCATGTCTATAGACGGCAAAACCGACCTTGTCTGCGTCTCCAGGACTGGAGGCACTCGCGGCCAAGGGTCCCTGAATGCTCGCCGATACATTGCCGAGATCCTGGAAGAGCATGTGATGCCATATGCGGGTTACGTCGGCTCTGGGTTCACATTAATGCACGACAACGCTCGCTCCCACACTGCATTAATTGTTCGGGATTATCTGGAGGAGGTCGGGATTCCCGTTTTGCCGTGGCCAGCCAGGAGTCCTGACTTAAACCCGATTGAACACCTTTGGGACGAGCTGAAGCGATGGGTTCGGTCACGAGATGCCGCCCCTACCACCCTGCAAGATCTTCAGGACGCAATCATCGAAGGATGGGGCAACATTCCACAAGAGGACATCGTAAAGTTGGTGCGATCAATGAAAGACCGTTAAGAGGCAGTGATAAGGGCAAGGGGGGGTAACACTAGGTTTTAAGTTAATTTTAGGCACTTTTTGTAAGATTTTGTTATCCATTTATTGTTGTAAATTTAAACTTGAATAAACATTTTTCAACTGTCCGCAATGTCATTTCCTTCAATTTTTGACCCCAAGGAAAAATCCTTTTTTTTTTAAATTTTCCTAAAAAAACACTTTATTACCTTTCAAATGATACCTAACAATCATATTGTTGTCCTTGATCAAATAGGGTTTAAAGTCGGTTGTAATTATTTTCCGAGGAGGGGCGATATTTTTGACGCCGAGTGTATTCTGAAAAAAAGCTTCGATATTTAAATGGTGTGCGATTTTAGGAGGAAATAAATAAAAATTAACAAAAAATAACTCCAGTTGTCTATTACGGTTCCAAAGATACAGCTCTTTAAAGGTAGGACCAATAGACAAACGGACGTGCAGACAGCGTAGGCTTAGTCTAGGGTAGAGTTGGGGGACAGTCCAGGAAATATTGAACTCGAAATGTGTCATTTTCGCTAGGATGGCACTATGCCACTGGGTATTTAACACCATACATCACTACTTATTTCACAGACAAAGCTTATTCTACTTTTAATTAAGTAGGTATGTATATTTATTTATTTATTTATTCAAACAAAAATTTCACAGCATTACAGTAGTTTCCAATGCACTGAGAAACTTAATACTATATTATAACATATACACAGTAACAGTTTTCGTTAAAAATCCCCACTTCCATCCATTCTCTCACAGAAAGTAAGACACTGAAAACACACATCAGACCATCGACTTGCAAATACATCAAAAACATCAGGTGTTGATAAAAAGAGCGAGTTGAGGCCCGCAAGAGCCCGAACAGAGGGAGAGTTCCGGTGGGCTACAGTCCGCGTCCTAGGTGTCGCGAGGAGGTTGTGATGTCGCGGTCTGAGGCAATTTTTGGGCGTAAAAGGTACCGACAGTTTTACCAATTGTGCTACTATATCGGGGCAGTCGGAATCACCTCGCAGTACACCACAGGCCGTTACCAACAGATTGCAGTTGCGTCGTACCTCCAGAGAGTTAAGGCCGAGAGACCCAAGCAAAAATTGAGTCGGATATAGAAATGGATAATATCCGTACATTTTTTTATATGTGAACCTTAGAAAGGCTTTTTGCACTTTTTCCAAAAGCAGGGTATAAGTAGTCTCGTAAGGGTTCCATACAATAGCTGCCGCTTCAAGCTTGCTACGAACTAGGGCCGTGTACAACATTTTGATAGCATTGATATTACAAAAGTCTCGGGAATTCCTCACAATGAACCCGAGCCTCTTGAAACCGTCAACGGCCAGGGCTTTAATGTGACCGTGGAAGGTAAGGCCACTATCAAAAAGAACACCGAGATCTTTGACGGTTGTAACACGAGCAATACTTTCCGATCCAAGTGTATAAATGGAATGTAACGGTTTTTTCGCACGGCTAAACGTCATTACACAGCACTTATTAACGTTAAAGTGGAGTCCATTAGCAATGCTCCACAACAAGACAGAGTTTACGTCTTCCTGCAATGCCTTACAGTCTGTCATTTGTTTTATACCATAAACCAACTTCAAATCGTCTGCATACAGCAAACATTTAGCATGCTTGACAACCATATCAATGTCGTTAATCATAATGCCAAACAGGAGCGGACCGAGAATTGAACCTTGACTGACACCAGATGGTGTTAGGTATGGTTTTGAAATAAAACAGCCATGCCCGACGAACTGCTGTCTACCTCGCAGATAACTGGAAAATAACTTAAGAAGAAGAATGTATATGAGTGTTATTAGATTTATTCCTTTCGTAATCCAGCTTCACCCCAAGAGTTAGAATGGTAAATGAGGGCAGGTACCGGTAATTCCGCTGCCGACCGTCGCCGATCGTGATGTTGGTGGTACCTACCAACTGGCTTTTTCCCCTTTTTATTTTCTGTTTTTCCTTTGTTTGTATTCAGTTGCCTTACTTTTTATTTTCTGTACGAATACTCATGACCGATTTTTTGTATTTTACTCTTTTATTAATTCCCATAGTTGAATTTTTATTTATTTCATTATTATTTTTCTCAAAATTCTCAAATTACTTGTACCTAAGTCAGCGTCTATTGTAGCCTGCTGTTTTTCATACGTGTGTCACGTTGGCGCCACTGAAAACTAGCGTCACCGTTTATGCCGTGACATAGTGCCGAGTGGCGTTAATTTTAACTTCACATAATCACCCATGGCAACATTATGCCACAATTGTATTTTTATTATTTTTGATTACTGTGTTGCCATTAATTTTGTAATGTGTAATATTTGTTCCGTTTATAATTACTAAAATCTTATCTTTGACAGCACCAAATAATTTTAACTTTGAATTGAAAATTCGTTTAGACTTTGTTGTGTTTCGAGATGGTTTTTTCTGTTTGTAGTAACGGCATCGGAACCCTACTCTGAGCATGGTCCGACATACTCTTGACAGGTTTTGAAATGTAAACTCCCAGTTTTTTGAAGTTATCGAGTTAGGTAACAGGCAAAATGACTAGCACAGTGGCATGCCATCTTAGTCCTTGGCAATTTAGCAATCTTTAATTTATTTACGGCCTTATTATTAGACCCCGGATTCTTGTCGCAATGACGTCACAATAATGTAGTTTGGGGAGTAAATGGCACGGTGTTAATTAATAAAAAAATAATACGGTTTTTAACCTAATAAATTTAAATAACTAAGCATTGACGTCAAAAATTATCTAGTCAATTGATCTAAATTATCTTTTGGTGTATAACTCCAAACTGTACATTTGTACGTTAAACTGGTCTGTCAAAAGACAGACAAAAAGTGTGCGACCCAAAAAAATGCCATTTTAATGTACGTACAAATGTATGGTTTGCAGTAGTCGAAATATAACGTCGATCAATTGAATAGGTAATTTTTATCGTGAACGCCTACTTAGTTATTACAATTAATTCGGTTAAATCCGGCAGTTTTTCGTATTAAATAACACCGTTCCATCCAGTAAATGGAACAGTGGAACATAATTAAACATATTAGAATTACCTTTATCAATTAATCAGTTTTTTAATACAACCTAATTAAGTTTTGACCTAAGATATAAAATATCGTGAATGCCTGATTATGAATATTAAATTCCGTAGAACACCAATAGAGTAGAGTAAATGGAACGGTGTTAATTAATAAGGTAACCTAGTCTAACCTTATTAATTAACTTCGTTCCATTCACTCCCCAAACTACCCTATTGTGACGTCATTGCGACAAAAATCCGGGGTCTACTTATTATTAAATGGTGTGGCCTGCACGCTCTCTTGATTTATCCATGTCGTAAAAAAGTACAGTAGCTTTGAAATAATAACAAAGTCTATAAAAAGGTTTATTTCACCGTAGGTTAACGCTCTTTTTACTGCTGCGCTGGCTACTCCCTCTATGAATATGCGGCTAAAACTGCGTATATTATTTATTTTAACGTTCATACATACATACATAACATTACGCTTCATTCCCAGAGCGGGGTAGGCAGAGCTACAGAAATAACAACTCTAAAAAGACTTGTTGATAATTCTGTAACAACATTTTGCAACCATTGAAGCACAGCAATGGCTTTTTAAATATTATGCGGGATCAGTTCCCTCTAAAGCAACCATTTGTCGATGGCATGCCGAATTCAAACGCGGTCGCATGGACACAAATGATGGGGAACGCTCAGGTCGTCCAAATGAAGCAGTGACTAAACAAAATATTAACCAAGTCCTGAAAATCGTAATAGAAGATCGGAAGGTAAAAGTGCGCGAGATAGCCGAGATAGTGAAGATTTCAGCTGGTAGTGTTTTCACAATTTTACATAAAAATTTGGCCATGAAAAAGCTTTTTTCAAGTGGGTGCCGCGTTTGCTTACAACTGATCAAAAAGAACAACGTATCAATGATTCAGAGCGATGTTTGGCCCTGATGAATCATAATAAAGAGGTTTTTTTACGTTGGTATGTGACAATGGATGAAACATGGATAATACCATTTCACTCTGGAATCCAATTGGCAATCAGCGGAGTGGAGAGCGGTTGGTGAAAGCCGCCCGAAGCGGCCAAAGACTCAGAAATTGCTTGGTAAGGTTATAGCGTCTATATTGAATACTTTCAATGGGCAAAATATAAATAGTGACTATTACATGTGCTTATTGGAGCGATTGAAGTACGAAATTGCGGATAAACGGCCTCAAATGAACAAAAAGAAAAGGTGTTTCACCAGGACAACGCGCCTTGTCACAAGTCCGTGAGAACGATGGCCAAAATTAATGAATTGGACTTTGAATTGCTTCCTCATCCCCCTTATTCGCCAGACTTGGCCCCCAGTGATTACTGGCTGTTTGCAGACCTCAAAAAAATGCTCCAGGGTAAGAAATTTAACTCAAATAAGGCTCATTTTGAAGCCAAAGACAAATCGTTCTACACGCATGGGATAGAAAAGTTAGATAAGCGTTGGAGGGACTGTATCGCTCTTGGAGGAGACTACGTTGATGAATAAAAAATAATCTTACAAAAAAAAGCTTGTTTTAGTACTTGGTTTTTGGACTTATTGCACCACGTGTTATGTTACTCGCAGTAATTTAAAAATCTAGTGATACCCCATACGCCTTGGTTTGTTTCAGGCATTAAGAAGTTATCGAGGAATAAAGAAACTCGCAAATTCACATACATGAATCCTGAAAACATTATACTGCTTTTTGGGCAGTCGTGTAAAAAACTTGTAGTCGTTGGCACTCGAATTATGTTCCGCAAGTCATTCCCCAGCTTTGCATAATAGACAAAGGTCTGTCAAACTCAGAAGTTAGTTAAAATTTGAACGGTGACGCGGCATTAAATTATTCTCAGAGAGACCAGCTGATGCTTTCTTATTATTATTTAACCTCTATAGGGAGTACGCAGACATTTTAGATTAGTTTTAGACTGATCGATGTGACGCAATCGGGCGTCGGCAGGCCGTGTTGACTTTAATAAATCATTCCTTTTGTTCGCACGCAAAAAACTGTTTAACTTAGTCAGGATTTTAGTGTTTGTTTTACGAAATAAAAAGCGGTCGCAAATTAAATTTTAAGTATTAGTTGCAGGAATATTTAGTGAATTTTTCCTGTAAATCACACTTAAAACCTTTATCTACACACGTAATATAAATGGGTCATACACACTCTTAAAAACAAAAGTTGCCTCTTCTGTGGTCAATAGTTAAAAGCTTGTGTACATTTAAGTTATGTTTTTATATGATAGACCTAAAGCAATCCTAATGGCGTTTTTGCGGGAATGGGCTCAGCCAGAAAATAAGGCCTTAAAAACGTTGACTTTCGGTGTGTCAACCTTAATCTGTGTATGACCCATATCTCAACCGATTTTCGACTTTTATTACCGCTGAAAAAAGGTCTTTGAGTCGGTTTACAAAAAGGCTAGAAAATTAGGCCTTATTAATTTTCGGTGTGTCCACAGGAAAGACGATAACCTAAATCTGTATATGACCCAAGTCCTCTATAATGCGTTCACAACCCGTTGCAATGACCAGCATTACAATTTTAAATTTTGCTATCTTCGGTCGTGAGATCGCGGTGGCAAATGTAACGTAATGTTTTTAAGTATCACGATATTATTAGTTTGAAACTACAGTTTAGAGCTACAGAAATACCAACAACTCTAAAAAGACTTGTTAATAAATTATGTTACCACATTTTGCACACATAGGCTAAGATGTTTACCAGTGTTAGTGACAGGTTGCAAGCCCATCGCCTAACAGTACTACGAGTACAAGCCCTTATTCCCTTAGCCGCCTCTTACGACATCGACGGGAAGACATGGAGTGGCACTATTCTCACCCGGCAACCACACAGGGTTACTGCTCCTTGAAGATGTCTATGTAAGATAATTATCTTACATTTGAGCCCGTCCACAATTCCCAGACCTGTCGATTAAACGAAGATAAAGTTGATAAAAATCGACAAAGACAACTTAGATCCGACTATAAATACTTTATATCACGCTCGCGTGACACCTTACTCAGATTTATAGCCAATAACGTCTTGATAAAAGTATCAAGAACCTGAGGTTGTAAATTTGCGCTGCACTGTTGTACAAAAAGTTTATACGATTCCCGAATGAGTTACAACTCATTTTGATTGTATTTTATTTTCATTTTGCTCTTGTCAATAAATTACAATAAGATTACATTTTTAAAAGGTTCATATTAGTTAAAAAAGTTCTGTAGATAAAATCTTAATAAGTTCCTAAAATTTTTGCATAACAGAATATGGTGAATTACGGGAATGGTGATCATTTGGCAAACTGTACTATTTTACAAACTTTCATTTCGCAAGGAGGAACTTCCCTTTGCATTTAGTGTTACTAATGCAATAAACGCGAAAGTTTGTATCAATGGATATTTTGATGTTTGTTACTCATTCACTCTGCAGCGGTTGGACGGATTTGGGTGAAATTTGGATTAGAGATAGCTTGTACCCTCGATTAACACATTGGCTACTTATACCGGAAAATTTAAAAGTTCCCTAGGGAATATCGATGATAGAAATATATGCGGACAAAGTCGCAGGCTAGTATTTTATAATTTATTGTGGTGTTAAGTCTTACTTTACCTTACGTATCTAATAAGCCCATGTAACCTATGTAATTGTAAACGTTTCAAAGTTAGGAACACCGAACAGTTCCAACTCTTCGGATAAATGTGGTCCCCTACGTCTAACGAAGCAAATTATCTTAAGGAATTCATTTTTCAACGAATCATTAACCGGCGAATTTAATTTGTCCCTTCAGAGCGTACAAATAACGTTTTAGAGCGTGCAGTTTCAATGAGGTAGCGTAATCGTCGAGTGAACTCGCTTGCTTGATAGACCGATCGACAAGAAGCCATTTTCTGAAAAAAACCTTTTTAAAAACCGGTAGTGTGAATCGAATTCGCATTTGAATTTTATTATATTTTATTTGAATAATTTGTTGTTATAGTTGCAATAGTACTTACTCAATTTTATGTAGTATTAGATTCTGCCCTCCTAAGCTAAAACACAGTATGTCAGATTCAATTGCCAAAGTAGATTCAATCTTCTCTTGTTAGTAATAAGGTTTTGATTGCTACAGGAGACTTATTTGACATACTGCTATTTGGCTTAGCAGGGCAGGATTGTCGTGTCGCAAGAGATACAGTGATTGTTAGGTTCAAGCAAAAAACGCCAAAATAACCAAGATTTTTATACGGTGACCCTTATTTTGTTTATTATTTATTGTTAAAGCGGCAATAGAAATAAACTCAGTAAAAAAACGATTGTATACCGATAACGGTTCATGAGAACTCACTAGCCAGTCAGATAGACAGACAGACGGATAGCAGAGGCTTATTAATAGGGTCCCGTGGGCACCACTTGGAAACGGAACCCTAAAAGTTTTACTTACAATATACCGAATCTTTAATAAGCAAAAATAAAGACTTTTAGCATAACATTCTCTAGTAATAACGGCAGAGAATTCGTATAATGTAGCGTCAACAAAAAATGTTTGTTCAACGAACCATATTAAATTTTTGTCCTTAATGAGGGAAATTTAATTTAAATTGCTGACGAGAGAGGCAGTTATCTTAGTCTTAGAGTAATACGAGGAGTTAGCAATGCTGGGCATCCCATTAAAAGTTCACACCGAGCAGGCGGTGACTTAATTACTAGTGTACACGAATTTCATTGGATACTTTTGCCATTTTAGCTGTTTTATGTATTTTTCCCAACTAACCCAGAAGGAAGGTAATGTTTTCGAGCGTATACCGGGTGTTGCCTGTAATAGGAGCAATAAATTGAGGGATCGTCTCTACTCTATAAACGTAGCAACATTTGTTGTACAACTTTAAAAAAATATGTAATTGATTATTTGGGTTTTTTTCGAACAAACTAAATAGCATTTTCAATGTACTCCATCCAATAGGCAATACATTGCACGCTTAGAAAATCTAAATTCATTAATATTTAGTTAACAATAAGTTATTTTCAAAAGTTGTAGAATAAATTTTGTTACGTTGTGGTGTGGAAACGATCCCTAAGTTTATTGCTCATATTACAGGCAACACCCGGTATATGTTGGTATGTATATAAGTACAGCCTTGGTCAAAGGTGTTTTTCTTTGTAACTTATACAGGGTATTAGGCAGATCGTGTGCCAAAAGAATACGGCGGGTAGGTAGGGTCACTTGCAAAACACTTTAGGCTAATAACACTCATCCTGCCCACGGTTTTTTTTTTAATTTTTTTATTTTGATATTTCCCAAAAGTTCTCAGATTTCTTTACATATCGTTTTTTTAATGTCACTACAAAAAGGTATTTGTATTTTTTTTTATCCCTAATATTTTCTTATTCTATTTACATCTTATTTGCATTCCCATAGTAAACAAAAAGAGATATGAGCCGACAAAGTGTGAAAATTACAAAATAAAAGTCGTCAAGTTCAACTTTAAGGCATAATTAAAAAAAAATAGGAGCTTCTCGGATCTTGTAGTTTCACAAAAAACTTCTTCAATTCATGACCACTCTAACGGTATATGTCTAGAATCACTTTGAATTTTCTGGCAAAAAAATGGGTCACTCTAAAATGGTGGTTTACATCACCCATTACTTTCTTAAGTTAAGTGAACTTACTTTATGAAATAAATAAATAAATAATAAATGCACTTAATAAAACAAGTCAATTTGACCAACAATTATAAAAAAATATATTAAATGTTATCTACAATAATAAAAAACGATAATAAAGTTAACATTTATTTTCACAGCTAATTATTCTTTAACCTTTTCAACGCCATTGACGGATATTTCCGTCATGGTTGACTGTTAGTATCTATGAGGCAAAGTTGGCATTCGCTCTGGTTTTGTATTTGACATAGCGTTGAAAAGGTTAACGATATTCAATACGCAAATTATACACGTAACCTGGGGATATTTTTTTTCTCGTCTACCTATTAGTGTGGGGTGTCGTTGGATAGGTCTTTCACGGGCATATTATGGGTTTCTGAAAACAGATTTTCGATAAAGTAATCCGTTTACGAAATATTAAGCATTAAAGCGCTAATTTTTGTTAGACTCAAGTGTCTCTCCCCCTTACAGCCAAAACTACAAATACTAAAATCCTGAATAATATCTTAAATTAAAAGCGTATAATTAATTTTAAAGGAAAACTATCACGACTAATCATCATCACGATCATTGGTGTTTGAGATACAGGCGATTAAAGTGTTTATACCTACTACAATCATCTAAGACGGCACCAATTGACTTTAAATAGAAAATTAGTTATTACTTATTAATTTTTATGTTTGTAGTACTTAACAGCTTCGGAACCCTACACTGAGTATGTTCCGACATGCTCTTGCCCGGTTTTCTACCCTGTAAATAGTTATATCTTGTTATTTAAAAGAATTCAATCCCCGCAAAAATTAACTAAATCTCTATTGGAAATCCCTTCCAGTAAACCTCGAAGACGGGCGATTAGCAATATTTCAAACCACTTAGGATATTTCCCGATAGGCTTTTATCGAACTCATAAAGACCACTTAAACAACAGAGCCTCCAATAAAAACGGTGTCTTTAAGTGTCCTGAATGGTTGAAATTTGTCAAGTCGTAAGTTGTAAGTTATGGTATCCATTGCCATGCCCCTACCGCTCACTTATCAACGCTTAACATAGATTTATGGGGGGGCTTGTCTTATTTTTGTGGGGAATTATGATATATCCTTCTGGGGGATTGCAGAAACAATTTCCTGGGGAAAGTGCGGTTTGTTTTGGGGTTTGTGGAATGTTTTTGTAATTTTTACATGCAATTGTTATGACTTAAGGGGTGATGCCAAAAGGTAATGTTTACTGTTTTAATGCCATACAATAAAGAACAAATTAATGAAAGAATAAGAATAAGAATACAATTATTTAAACAAACCACATGGTTAAAAAAACACACAATCACACAATCAATTCCTAGAACCCTTATACTGCACTGCACTCCAAAGCCAAGAAGCAGTATTTCAAATTCAATAACCAAAGCAGATTTAGGGTAATAGGACCAGTAATGGACAAGGAGCAACGGTGGATACTTGACTTAATATACTAAAGATAAAGGGTTATTCATTTGTTTTTAAACAGTCCGTATGACCTTTTAATTCAGAGTTAAGTGTCCATTATTGGTACCCTACCTTACACCTTAAAGTGTTCAAAACTGGTGCGATCGTCCTAATTTTTGCATTTTTTGTAATAAGGTTAAAAGGTTAAATAACAGAAATACTGCCTTCAGACTTAGAAAGACTTACTTTTTTTTGTAAACCGACTCAAATACCTTTTTTCAACGGTAATAAAAGTTGAAAATCGGTTGAGATATGGGTCATACACAGATTAAGGTTACCGTCTTTCCTCTAGACACACCAAAAGTTAAAGTTTTTAAGGCCTAATTTTCTGGCTAAGCCCACTCCCGGAAAAACGCCGTCAGGACTGGTTTTAGACCTATCATATAAAAACATAACAACAAACATATAAATCTTTTTAAATTTCTGGGTTCCACTCACAATCGTCAGCTACGATCCACTGACAATCTCACACTCTCGAAGTGAATAAGCTAATAAAAGACTAAATAAAAGTAGATCTCCACGGCAAAATTAAGTTTTAAAGGTTTAAAAAATATTTTGATGGGTTCGTTGTGAACAGACCTTTACCGGTATATTTTTTAAAACGTTATAAGTGTCCTAAGTTGCTTAATGCGCAGTTTAACTTCGATAAAAGTCACGAAACTGTTGTTGTCTTAAATTACCTTACAGTGTAACTTAGGACAGCCACGTAATTATTTTATAATATAAATAAAACTATTCATATAACTCTTAATAAGCAAAATAGAAAATATAATTAAGTACAGACTGAAAGCTGAGACCAGTAATCGCATTACTAACTGTTTTTTTTGGCCGGGAATTTCAAAATCTCCCATTTTACCTAACGTTTTCAATGATGTTTATAATATTTTCTGTGATATATAAAAAAATATCGAAGGCTAAGGCGCCTAAGCCTTCTGAACCTAACCTAACAAAGTCGGTTTTGCATACACCGGACTTGTTAGCTCGCTGCGCTTGCTCAGTTTACTAGAACCTTAGGCTATGGAATGTGTAAATAAAAACAATTATGACTAAAGAATGGGTTCATATTGGCTCATAAAATTGGTCTTTCGATTTTTTTACAAATAACTATTCGTGATATAGAATTCAGAATAGATCGGATAGAATTTCCGTGTGTTTGCCGTGTTAGAATAGTGCCACTCCATGTCTTCCCGTGGAAGTCGTAAGAGGCGACTAAGGGAATAAGGGCTTGTAGTACTGTTAGGCGATGGGCTTGCAACCTGTCACTAATACACTGGAAAATATCTTAGCCTGATTGTGCAAAATGTGGTTACAGAATTATCAAGAAGTTTTTTAGAGTTGTTGTTAATTCTGTAGCTCTGCCTACCCCACTCTGGGAATAAAGGCGTGACTTTATGTGTGTATGTATGTAATGATTCGTGACTATACCTACTCATCATTTCTCCGGAAAAAAAAACACGTATTTTTTTTGTTCATAATTTGTTATTCATAATCATAACAACTCCTAAAACTAATTTTACTGAAACCGTTCTGATTTTAGGACGTTTATAAAACAAACCTAACCTAACCTAACCTTATTAGTCTTTGTTAATGTTTTTAAGTGAGTATTGGTGTTGTTTTGATTATTCTTTTTTCATCTTCTGATTTGGTGTCACTAGTGTTTGTTATGTTACCTGTTACTTGTTCAATTTTTACCTGTTTTTTATTCATTTATTCATATTTGGTTAGTTGTAAGTCAGGGCCCTCTGGTAATCAGCGCCGCAGTTTCACTGTGGCACAATGCTGAGAAAGCCCTATACAACGTTTTTTTTTATTGATTTTTTGTTCGCGTTGAATAAATACTTTCTATTCTATTATTTACTATTATTTACTATTCAAGTAAACAGGTGCATGATTAATATTGATTATGAAAAGTGATCATTATGATGTAAAATGGTATGAGAAATGTTTTATGAAGAGTGATCATTTCATTTTGCAATTTTGTATAACTTTGGCGCACCTCTGAAGAATATATGCTGTAAAATAGATATATTTGAACAATTATCAATATGCCTTTGAACTTATAGATATCAAATTTATAACCTTAAAATATTACAAAAGACAACCAGTTCCTAACTTTCACTATTCAACAAAATTTTATGGGTGACAAAGGGATCTCATATTATGGTTTCTTGCAGGGATATACATATATGGGATAAAAGTGGATGACACATCTGTCACTCTAACACTGACATACTGGTCAGAAAATGACAGATGTGTTATCCACGTTTATCCACATCGATAAAGGCAACCATGCTACAGGCCCCGGGCAAAAGGTTTATGAAGAGCTTCTGCCACATTAACTTACATAATTCGCATAAAGGAAATATGCATAAAGGTCTTATACTGGCCTATTCAAATGGACGCGTATGGAGCTTCATTAAGCTCTTTGGCGATGACATCCAAGTTCAGACTTTAGGCGTTCTAACTTTATTCTGAAGCTAACTGGACAGAGTTAGTCGTTACGTTTTCAAAGCAGACGGTAAAATACCGGGCAAGAGCATGTTGAACTATACTAGATACGGTGGATGCCGTTACTACAAACGCTAAAAAACTATCAGTGAAACAATAAAAAAGGGTAAGGGTCGGTTCGCATACATGTTGATTGGCATAAATGTACTAGTCATAATTTTCGCAAGTCATAATGCATTTTTTTCATGACATCGTTTTTTTTTCAGCAGTTTTCAACCACCACCACCATCTTATCCATTAACCTACCGCCAAACAGCAGTGTTCCAATTGTTGTGTTCCGGTTTGGGGATAAGACAGCCGGTGAAATAACTAGCATAGAGGCATTAAATCTTAGTCCTCAGGGTTGGCAACGCATTTGCAGTCTTGTGAATGCGAATGTCTATGGGTCACAATTTCCACTTACCATCAGGTGGCCTGTGTGCTCGTTTGCCTTCTCAGTGCCATAAAAAAAAACTAACCTAACCTGCTCTAACTAATCTACACTATGGATGTTTTTAAAATCCTTTAATTTCACCTAAAATACTTTGAGGAATTATTTTAATTAATACATACATACATCAGTGCGTATCTAATCCAGGATTTTTTAAAAAGTAACCTAACCTATCTACCCTAACTTATCTACACGATAGATATTTTTAAATCCTTTCAGCCTGAAAGAAGTTATGACTTGCGAAAATTATGACTAATAATACTTTTATGCCAAACAACATTTATGCGACTAGACGGCCACCGAATAAAAACACTTTACTAAAAACTCTGTATCTTGAAAAACAATAAGAATTTGGTGCAGTATAGATACATTTTAGTAGGTATAAACAATTTAGTGGCCTGTTTGTCCAGAACCCATAAAATCTCCTTAGTCGTGACTGTTTTCAGTTTAAATGATTATTTATAAATATTTGCTTTCATTTAAGATTATTAAAGACATTCCATGTATTAAATTTAGTGACATTAAATGTATTTGTATTATTAACTAGAAGACGACCGCTACGTCATACGCGTACAATTAATTTCCTTCTACACCCCCTATTTTAAGCCGTTAGGGGATGAATTTCCAACAATCCTTTCTCATTGCCCCCTAGACCTCATAAGGAATTATATAGAGCCAGCGTTTTGGGTTGTGCGTTGATATGTCAAACACTCCATCAGTTTCTTCATTTATATTATTAAGATCATTGATTCACTATCTTTGACCTTGCTTAAAAATTTACTGTTCTGTTTTTACCATGTGTTACTCATGGCACCATTTCGTTAGGTAATAAATTGATTATAGTTTTGATTCTAAATTATCGTTAATAAAACATGAGATTTGACTGTATTTATATGAAACCGTATATTTTCCCTTAAAAACTAGCAATGTCTATCAAATAAATTCTCTTATACCATCATTATATTACATTAATAAAAATACAATTAAAATATAACCATCTTTACTATTCAATTGTGGACGTAATTGCAGAAGGAATGGACGTCCAATTTATAGTAATGACTTCGTCAACGAGTCCCACGCCGCTTTAACTTGCAAACGGCAGCCATTCGTATTTATTTCAATTGTTTAACGAACAATTAAGCTACTTTTGACGGCTGTAATTGTTTCGTTTCAATAAATTAAGTAAATGAGTGTCGGAACGTAAACTAATGGAGAAAGAATTTAAGTAAGTTCAGTTTGTTAATTATGTCTGTCACCTTTAACTCTCGACTTTGTCTACAAATAAAATAACTTTATTTACCGGTAAACTATTATTTATTTAATTGAACAATTTAAGTTAGATATAAAAATACAAAAAGTATCATTCCCTAACACTTAAAAGCCAGCTATAAGTACTCGTAGAGATTTTATCAGCTTGATTGTGCAGAGTGACAAAATGAGAAACCGAAAAACTCATTTACATATTGAAAAAAAGCCGTTCAAGTGCGAGTCGGACTCGCACACTGAGGGTTCCGTAATAATTAATAATATTTAAATTGTATTAAGGGACAAACTTGACTGTGCCGTTGAAAACTGTTGTCTTCCTACCTATATATCGAAATAGGTCGCGATTAGTTTACCTCACTTTTTTACAGCTTCAAGAGACTGTTGTAAAACTGAGTATAAATTATGGTTTTAATTTAAACTCTATACCTCCACACATTCTCGAGATAAAGAGTCTTGACAGACGGATGGACGCACGGACGGACGAACAGCAAAGTGATCCTATAAGGGTTCCGTTTTTCCTTGTGTTTTACGGAACCCTAAAATCATGATAAAACCAGAAAATTTTAATAAGTACTACTTTCCATGGCTAGAATAGTTAGACAGTATTGTAGGTAGCCTTGGCTAACCAACGTACTGCAATTCGTTACAAACTTTTTTTTTAAGAATAACTTTAATCCTTTATTTCGACATTCCACATACGACCAAGTTACCAAACTCTATGAAGTCTCCACGATCTCACGAATCTCTTTCGTTTTTTCCTAAAATGCCTCCTTAGGGTGACATTGTTTTAAACTTTTAATATTAACACCCCACTCGCATACATGTGCTCACTTAGTCTAACAAAACCTCGTGTTTACTTGGAAAAACTTAGACAAAACAGCCTTGTTCTGTTAAGAATAGAGTCTAAAATACACTGGGCTTGGAAAATTGTATATTCTGATTATAAGTGCAAATCCTCTTTGGTAGAGCAATTTGGGGAACAGCGGGGTTTTAGCTTGTTACTGAAGTATCTTGAACTGTGGTGTTATTCTGTGGCATAACAACGACGAGTAGTAAGCCTTACCAGTTTACATTGACCCATGAAACTGTAGGAATCGTATGACAGTTTCAAACAGTGCCGTTAACCTTACCTGAGGCCGTAGACAAGACTCGTAACGCTAACGTAAACGATTTTTGAAAACTGACAAAATGTATGGAATTGACATGAGTATTGACCGTCTGAAAGGTTACGATAATACTATACACTTTCGATATCGATAAAGATCTCGCAATGCATCTTGTCTAGGGCCACTAATCGAGTAGGTGCAGGACACAGTCACAAAACACATACATAACATCACGCCTTCATTCCCAGAGTGAGGTAGACAAAGCTACAGAAATACCAACAACTGGGCTTGGAACCTGTCACTAATACTAGTAAACTTCTAGGCCTGATGGTGTAAAATGTGGTTACAGAATTATCAACAAGTCTTTTTAGACTTTACAGTACTACAAGCCCTTATTCCCTTAGTCGCCTCCTACGACATCCACGGCTCGAGATAGAATGGCACTATTCTAACCCGGCAACCACACGGGTGACATAAAACAATCCCTTAAAAATGATGTTCTGCCTAGACAGAACCTGGCTATTATACAATCTTTTAATCTTCGTCTTCTTCTTCTGCTGCAGCATTTTATCTACATGCCCACTGTTGGGTATATGCCTCTCCAATTCTCTTTCATTTTGCCCTATTTTGAGTAAGTGTGGTCCATAGAGGGCCAGCACTCTCTCTGATATCATCGGACCATCGAGCTGCTGGTCTGCCAACACTTTTCCTGACTACCCAGGGCCTCCAGACTGCAACGCATTTACTCAATATTTTAATAACATTGCAATTTTTGATATACGATTAATCTCGATAAGCATGGCTAAAAAAACTTAGTCTGCTGAGGTCTCACTTGGCAGTTCAGTTGGTTCTGGATTTAGGCTCCAATTTGGAAACTGTTTTATGTAATCGAGTACAAACAGCCACACAATTAACTGCCCATTAAAGACGGAAGTGAGAAAATGTAGAAAGAGATGAATATAGATTTTACATAAGAATCTCATGTGCACGACCAAGACAGTTTCTCTCTGTTTATATTCATTGGTCACTCAGCTGTGTGGGCGATTGTACCAGCAGAATAGCATACAATAATTTTTTTTTTAGAAGGCACACGAGCACTCAGGCCACCATAGACATTCTCAAAACTATAATCCTAAGACCTCAAATGCGTTGCCAACCCAGAGGACTAAGATGGAATGCCTCTATGCTAGTAATTTCGTAAAATCGGGTCGCCACTTTCTCGAACACATGGTTGAGAGAGGCGATGTCTGAGATACGCGTCATACTCGTGAACGGGTGCTGTTTGTGGGGTCCGGTCTGTTCACGTTTGCAAGGACTGGTTCTTCAGTTTATTATTCTAGATATGGCTTTTGACGTAGAGACCTCGTCGTGTTGTTCTCCTAGACTTATTATTTTTAGTTTAATGTTATTAGCCTTACATTTGTTTTGATTTTATTTGTTCAAGCTTTAATCATTATTATTTATTACTTTATTAAGTACTTGTAATGTAACTTACTTTTAAGTATTTCTGTACTTTTGTTTGAAAAAATGACCTTCTGCTGGAGTTTCTTGGCGCTTCTTCTCCGCAATGATGGTCTTATCTGAAGCGCTAGTAAATTCACTTCATATTACCGACGTGTAAAAGAGCCCCAGGGGGTCTCATCATCATCATCATCATCATATCAGCCGAAAGACGTCCACTGCTGGACATAGGCCTCCCCCAAGGCTCTCCACTTAGACCGGTCTTGTGCCTTCCGCATCCATCGCGATCCCGCCATCCTTACGATATCGTCGCTCCATCTTGTTGGAGGCCTACCAGCAGCTCGTCTCCCGGTCCGTGGACGCCATTCGAGAACTTTCTGGCCCCATCGGCCATCAGTCCTGCGAGCAATGTGCCCCGCCCACTGCCACTTAAGTTTCGCTATTCTTCGGGCTATGTCGGTAACCTTAGTTCTACTGCGGATATCATCATTTCTGATTCTATCCCGCAGAGAAACCCCGAGCATAGCTCTCTCCATAGCCCTCTGAGTGACTCTGAGCTTTCTTATGAGGCCCATCGTTAGCGCCCACGTCTCAGATCCGTAAGTCATCACCGGCAACACACACTGGTCAAAGACTTTTGACTTCAAACACTGCGGTAATTTGGACGAAAAGACACTGCGAAGCTTCCCGAACGCTGCCCAGCCGAGTCGGATTCGACGAGTGACCTCTTTCTCGAAGTTGGACCTACCTAACTGGACCGTTTGTCCCAGGTATACATAGTCGTCAACAACTTCGAGTGCAGAGCCTCCGACTATCACGGGAGTTGGCACAACATGGACATTAGACATGACTTTCGTCTTGTCCATGTTCATTTTCAGGCCAACTTGGTCGGAAACTCTGCTGAGGTCAGCGAGCATAGCACTGAGGTCCTCCATGGTTTCAGCCATGACTACGATATCGTCGGCAAATCGAAGGTGAGTGATGTACTCGCCATTAATGTTGATGCCTCGTCCTTTCCAGTCCAGAACCTTAAAAGCATCCTCCAATGCAGCGGTGAACAGCTTCGGAGATATCACATCCCCTTGTCTGACTCCTCGCTGCAGAGGAATAGGCTTTGTGCTCTGGTCCTGTAGTCGGACGGACATAGTGGCGTTTTCGTACAGAAACTTCAACACTTCGATATATCGGTAGTCAACTTGGCACCGCTGGAGAGACTGCAGCACAGCCCAGGTCTCGATCGAATCGAAGGCTTTCTTGTAGTCCACAAATGCAAGGCAAAGAGGGAGGTTATACTCTTCAGACTTCTGTATAACCTGCCGCAACGCATGTATGTGGTCTACGGTACTATAGCCTTTTCGGAAGCCGGCTTGTTGTAGGGGGTCTATTTACTGAATAAACATTTTGATTTTTGATTTGATTTTTTTCACCGGTTGTCTTATCCCCACACCGGAACACAACAATGCGAACACTGTTGCTTGGCGGGTGGTTAATGGATAAGATGGTGGTATCTTTACGGCCTCTTTCAATCTATTATGTGATCCAATGACATGTTTTGTAGGTCAGTTTTTGCCGGCTGATTTTGTTTGGTTTGGCAATTGGCCTGGTATAAAATCAAAATGATGCGCTGAAAGAGAAGAAGTATAATAAAAATCAAATGATTTGCGAACCTTCTCCATTTGTGAAGTCAGTTAACTGGTTGTTTTTCTACTAACTATCAGGGTCTGTATTCCGTTCGGTAAAACAATATTGCCTTTGACGTGTTTTGGTATTGATTTTAACTCGGTCGCCATTACTGTCAAGTGAACAAGAGCTTTCATCGTAACGT
This sequence comes from Acleris holmiana, assembly GCA_949316455.1. Lineage (NCBI taxonomy): Eukaryota > Metazoa > Arthropoda > Insecta > Lepidoptera > Tortricidae > Acleris > Acleris holmiana. The sequence goes on along the minus strand of OX438771.1, from coordinate 2,584,688 downwards.
TGACAATACGACAACATGCCAAAGGCAATATGGTTTTACCCAGTAGAATAATCTCGGATCTCTGTAAAAAAAATACATTTGTAGTTGTAATAAACTAGCGCAACTTCGTCTGCATAGAATTCTTTATTTTGCCCTGGCATGGAAACAGTTATGTATTTCAGGATCAACGGTAACGTATAATGCTACTCCAGACTAGGTAATGTATGTGCTAAATTTCATCCAGATTCATTTAGCCACTCTGGCACGATTGACTAACAAACCTTCATCCGCCCAAACCTTCGCATTTATAAGAGTAACAAGAAAAAAAAGATTGTGCGTACTATATTTTTTTACAGTGGTTAAATTATCCAAACGTGAAAGACATTAAGAATATTGTTACTAGAATAAGCAGAATTTCTTAAATTTTTCAATTTTTAAACTCCCTCTCACGGAAGCGAGTCGTGCATAATTAGACAAGGTTCGTTCGCTTACTATGATTATCATACTGCAGCAAGTATTAAACGTGCTCAAGGAAATACTCGAGCTTTACCTGAAATACCTAGTATATCTTTACGGGAATTTTCTGGTAAGTATATTTACGCAATTACGCAAAGGTGGAAAGTATATTGATTACATGTATAGTAAGTATGGCATGGCTTGAAAGTTGGAAGTGCTTGCGGTTTTTGTAGAAATAACTCAGCAAAGTCAAGTCGCCTATGAGGCTTAGGTACAGTAGTACTACAAATATAAGTTAAAAGGATGTACCTGCGCAGAAAGCATTTTTTTAGAAGGCGCAAAAACGTTTTGGCCAATTATAAGGCAGTACGTTTGCGCGGGTAAAACTTCGACGGCTAGTGGTCAAATATTCGGCAGCCATTGCAGCGACGCCGTCGACCGCCATTTTATTTAGCGTCGCGTCAGTTGTCATTCGTATACAAGCTGAAACGCACGAGCGCTAAGCGCTAATCGCTAATCGCCATAAGCGAATGTGAAATGTCAGTTAAACTCGAACTGTCATTTCACATTCTACCATACGCGTACACTCAACACGACAAGGTTTGTATTGCATTGATTTATTCGTTCGTTTATCTTCGGCATTAGTGAACACCTTTCTGGGTGGACGAAGATTGCCGGCGTAACTTATATTTGTGGTCTTACTGTAACGCTGGTAATTATCAGCTAAGCTAAAGTTGCGGTTTGTGGTAAGATGCAGACCAAAACGCAACATGCATCGATTTTTGGAGTTCCGCAACAAAATTGTAAAAAAGGAACTCTATAGAAGCCCCCTTATCTCTCGGGCTTATGGACCAAAAAATCTAAAAAGGTCCTGACTTAAAGATAATTATTTTCTTTTACGAGAAAAAGGAAAATAAGTTTTCTAATTTTACACATTTGGAATAGTTACTAAAATTTAGGCTTGTCAAAATGAAACTTATCGCATAGAAAATAAATTTCATATGAGTAATATTTTCTTAAACCTAATTCTACTTCCTTATCGTAGAATTTGGTTCGAGAAAATACAAATTTTGCTATGAACTAACTACGGAACCCTCGGTGCGTGAGCCCGACTCGCACTGAACCGGTTTTTAACTTTACCTGTTAATGTGTAGGTTTAAAATAGTAATCTTGCAAGTCAACTTTGAACCTTTTCTAATTTACAAGACAGGCCCACCTCTGGTCTTGCTGTTTCATGTTTGCCTTTCTCGAAAAAATGGGATAGGCTGAAATGGGCCATAATTGTACTAAGGTGGCAGAGAACTGATTTGATGATAGAGTTTGAGGTAGCGACAGGGTCTCGTCTACATATTAAAATAAAAAGCCACCAAGTTTGGATTGCTTTAGGTCTTAACAAGCACTGATTAAAGCTAAGTACAAAATCAGTTGAAAAGAACGGATGTTTTATTTCATACAAATTAGTTATTAATCACTTTGACGACACGTTAGCCTAGTTGGAAGTGACCCTGCCTCCGAAGCTAGGGGTCCTGGGTTGAAATCTCGGTAAGGGCAGTTTTTTTTGTGATTTTGTATTTGTTCCCGAGTCTTGGATGTTTTCTATGTATTTCTCTATACAAGTATAATTCTAGTTGTCTAATAACCATAGTACAAGCCTAGAGCTTAGTTTGGGACTAGGTCAATTTGTGTAACATTGTCCAGTGTTTTTTTTTACTTTTCAAGATCATTGTTTTGACTTTCAACTTTTGTATGGTTGATCACTCATCAACTTAGCCACCAAGTCACCTTAAACAGTTTAAATTTCACCAAAGATTTCAACTTAAAACCTTTATCTTCTCTCTCAAACTTTACTTCGCATTCCGCCCGACCCTCAAACATTCTTGTTACCTATCCTGCCCTCCCAGGCAAAAAAACAGTATGTCAAATCCAATTGCCAAAGTAAATTCCATCCTCTCTTCTAAGTAATAAGGTTGTGATTGCAACTGAAGTTTTATTGTAGTTGCTGTTATTTAGCTTAGCAGGGCAGTATCGTCTTCTGAATCTTACGAACATTTTACAAATTGATAGCTGTATCGCTTTATGCTGTTCACAAAATTTACGGTGAAACTTTTACCTAATGCACATTTGAGGAGACTAGACTTCACGAAACTATATTTCAAATCAATGACCCTTGAAAAACTGAACAACAATTGCTATTCAGTATTTGATATTTATGCTTATTCCAATTTTATGAAGTTAAGTTGTCTATAAAGCTAAATTTATGTTCTAAAGGGGCAATACTATATACAATACAAAAACTATTTATTGAAATCACACTAGCCTATTGTGTTAGTAGTCAATCCAACCTTCCAACCTTTCCACTCACTTTCGCACTGTATATTTCTTTCGTCAATCGTTTTTCATCCATCCATTCCAAATGACCGAACTTCAATCTTAGTCACTACATCTTCTTTCAGGCCACACTTCTATCTGATCTTTTCATTCCTTACTCTATGAAACAGTTTCACACCATACATACTAATTCAAAGTAAGTATTAGGGTCGTACACAGATTTAGGTTGCCGTCTTTCCTGTGGACACAGCGAAATTTAACGTTTTTAAGGCCTAATTTTCTGGCTTAGCCCATTCCCGCAAAAACACCGTCAGTACAGCTTTCGACCTATCATATAAAAACATAACTTATATGCACACAAGCTCTTAACTATTGACCACAGGAGAGACAACTTTTGTTTTGAAGAGTGTGTATGACCCCTTAATCATAATTTCATCAGAATGTTTCAGAATCCTTTAATTAAGAAGTTAACTTGATTACTAGGTTAGGTAGCAATGTTTTGAATTATAATTTGATCAAGAGAGAGCTTTTCGCTATCTACTTAGTTTACATAACTTTATGGAATTTGTTTAATTGCGATTCCCTGCTTTCAAATATGAGTATTCTTGCCTATTTAGACTTAAAATACCACTCACTAGAATATGTACATATTGTTTAAGTTTTTAGTTTTAGATTAGTATGTAGTAAAGCGCTGAAAAGTCTGGGTCCTATAACACACGGCTTCCTAGCTCAGGATCCAGGACTACGGATATATTTGTTTGTCCATTGCCAATAAAGATTTTCATTTCTTTTCAATTTTTCTCAGTACTGGTAAAGTTGGAATTGGAATCGATATAATTTGGAAAGTCATTAAAATTACTTACTTATCTAAATAATGATCATCTACGTTCAACCTTACGTCACAAGTACTCGGGTCTAATGGTCATTGTATCTGTGACAACTAAAAGCGTCGATGGCGTGGTAGGCACGACAGTACACGACGCCTTTAGGCGTTCTTGGCGTTCAAAGGGTTAAGAGCGTCGGTGGCCTAGTAGCTTAGGGGGTCGACTCGTGATAGTAAGGTACCGTGTTCAATCCCCGCGGACACCATGTACCAATGAGTTTTTCTTACTTAAGTACATTACCCGGTGCTATTACGGTGAAGGAAAAGCAGCGTGAGGAAATTTGCACATTCGAACAGCTGAGTGTGTACGGGGTTAATTGCACAAAAGATCCGGATGGAGTAGAAATCTGTAAGATAAGATATCCTCATCATGGAAAGGCCCTAATAATATTTTATTCATACCATCAAACTATTTTCGTTTGCCTTATACAAAACAGGGCCTCTATTCTACAGTGTTATAACCATATCGCGTTTGACGTGTTTTAGAATCGTTTATGTCACAGTCGCCATTATTGTAAACGACATTAGAGTTATCAAAACGTTGACAATACGGAAACAGGTCGAAGGCGATATCGTTATTACCGTGTAGAATCTCAGCCCTGACACAGTAAGGGTTAGGGTTAGAACGTTATGGACGACTGTAAAAGTCCGAACATTAGGTTAATGGGTAAAAATATAGACCCCAAATAAATATATTTCTAATTTAATAAACATTATTTTCATACCAATTTTAGCTACAGGATTCTTTGTCTTTTTTTGTCAATGTTTGGTTACCTGTTTACGGCACAACGAGTAAATGGAGATGATAATTCAATAACAAATTGAAGAAAACAGAAAAGAGGGAGACTAAGAAAGAACTTAACTAAACCAAAAAAAAAAGTAGGCGTCGTACCTTAACAGTGTGTTAAAGAGAAGGCAGACCATAGCTTTTAAGTAAACGATGAGGAAGAGAATGAGTCTTTTTCCGTCTACGTTTTAAAAAAGAAATGCCATTCTTGCCGAGCACGTTTGAGAAAAGCCTATTTAAACATACTTTAGCAATCGTGCGCTCATGAATAAGTTGGTTATTCTCCAGTAAAATCCACAAGTAAGTCAAAATATGACATTACTAACAAACTACAGTTAGCATGAACTAACTTTCATCCGCTTTGTTTGAACATCACAAAGCATCCTCTAAATCATGAAATCAAATAAACGGGACGTGTTGAACAAATAACATAAATAAACGCCTTGAAGACAAACGTCTTGGGAATATATCTGAGGAACCGAGTCTTTGACGACACCTAGTATTTGCAATGAGAAAATGAAACGTGACTCATAAAATATTACTTCGCTGACGTTAAATCTTTTGCAGGCGTGTTTGACTTTATCATTTCTGAATTTCAAAGCAGCTAAGTAATAAGTTGAGCGGTGCAGCATCTTGTTTATTTAGTTATTAATGTAATGTACGGTTATATTTTATGTTCTAATTAAGATAAGTACTTTATATGTCTACTATGTTAATGTAGCTCATATTTGTTGTCTAGTTATTATTTAAATCCGGTGAAGGAACCATTACGGGATAACGCTGCTCTGCTAAGAAAAATGGCAGTATCTCAGACAAAACTAATGTAGCGAATACAAACTTAATTCTAACAAGAGAACGACCAATGATGGACACATTTTACAGAAGATAAGGCTTATTTTGCAACATTTAATTTATTATAGTATTATCATTGAACTAAGATTTAAGTGTCTTTATTGATGTCTGTCAGCTTAATGTGTCCAACACTGATGCCATCACCCTGATGATGGGTGGGGACGCCCGGCCGGAACAGGCGGGCGGTCGATCAGTCTCCCGGTCATTCCGCCCCAGATGCCGTCACCCTACGTATGATTTTTTGACAAATAATTTATTGGGCTTTTTATCTTAGTTGGCAACGCAGTTGCAGTCCAAGGATTACAATATTGAGATTGAAGTCTTAAGATTGCAAACGTCTTTAGGTCCGAGATTCCACTTACCATTAAGTGGCTTGAGTGCTCGTTGGCTTTATACATGCTTTACTCTAGGTGTATATTTTGTATGGGCTGGGTTCCATGCAAATTAATACAAATTATGCGATTGTATTAGTAGCCCTGATTAGGCACGTTCAAACTAACTAATACACCATTTTGCTAGGAAATATGGCCTTATTTACTTGTGCTTTTATATCCTGTGACAGTGCGTGCGCCACGTACTGCTTTTATAATCTGTGAGTCGATCACCACACTGTCGATCGATAATTCGTTTACAAAAATGATAATATCGTGTGGTGAGAGGTGGGTTGAGCTATTATATGTCGTATAAAGCTGCCTTATTAACTTATCTTAACTTATCAACTGCAACCTCCTGTCAATTCCTTTAAGAAAGCGTCCACGCTTTCCCGCCATCTCTGCCTAAGTCTGCCTCGCCGTCTGTAGCCGTCCTGGGGGAATAAGGGAAGTTGACACATTAGCCCACGTCTGCGGATATTTCTTTTTTATCCTTAAAAGGCAAACAAGCAGACGGACCACCTGATAGTAAGCACTTACCGTCGCCTATAAATATCAGCAATACCTTGTGGCAGCTTTGCCCGGTTAAAGTCCACTTTAGCTGGGTGGTGTTTTGGAGAGTAAGACGGTGTTCCGAACTCGATCCCTCCTTTGTACACTCAATACACGCTCTATAGCTCTCAGGCGGGATCAGGCCATAATATATAAAGTTCAAAATAGATAACGGGTTCATAATATATTTTACTTGTGAAACCGTAAACTTTTCAGAATTTTTAAAAAGCCATTGTAAACAACCCATTAGGTTGGGTTACGTTTATTTAATAGCAATCCTGAAAAGTTTACGGTTTCATAATGAACACTTTGTATTTTAAACTTTATTTATTGATACGTAACCATGAACCCCTCTGGCACACCTTGAGTTTAGACTTTTGACTAATGATACTTCAAAAATATCTGAGTGGCTTTCATCAATAATACCGAAAATACATTCTTGCGGGACCAAAACTTTGCACTTTCAACAAAGCATAACTAACTACGGAACTCCCAACTTATGTGTCAATTTGTTAGCAATTCCAGTAAACACAAGTACGCGGCCAAAACTGCTAGAACTTGCACAATGGGAACTATTCCGTAGTGCTATTATTGGGGCAAGTCTTGGACTGTTAGGTATTTATGTTTGGATCATCATGCTCAGAGGCCGTAGCCAAGATGCATTCGCTAACTAGCGTTTCTATTCGTTTTGTTTTTAAATCAATTGCGCCACTAGTAGAACACGTGACTTTGCGTATGAAGTGATCTACTAGCACGGCTAGCGCATGACGAGTTGTGTCGCCCGCGATAGACTTCCTGTCTTTTTCTGACCGTTCTAATTAGACAATGACGCGTAGTCTTTCTCGCGCGCGACGTGACTCGCGCGCTGACATGTGCTAGCCGTGCAGTGACGCGAATGCAGATTGGTTTAAAAACAATACGAAAAGAAACGCTAGTTAGCAAACGTATCTAGGCTACCGCCTCATGTTATTTGGAAGAGATCCCTTAAAGAGATAAAAGTGCACCCGTGTACATACATACATACATAGCGTCACGCCTTCATTCCCAGACTGGGGTAGGCAGAGCTACAAAATACCAACAACTATAAACTTGTTGATATTTCTGTAACCACATTTTGCACAATCTGGCTAAGATGTTTAATAGTGTATTAGTGACAGGTTGCAAGCCCATCGCCTAACAATACTACAAGCCCTTATTCCCTTAGTCGCCTCTTACGACATCCACGGGAAGACATGGAGTGGCACTACTCTAACCCGGCAACCACACGAGAGACCACACGGCTACCGCCTCATGTTATTTGGAAGAGATCCCTTAAAGATATGAAAGTTCACCCGTGTACATAAATAAATAAATATCAGGGGACAATCTCACACAATGAACTAGTCCCAAACTAAGCTCTAGGCTTGTACTATGGGTACTAGACAACGATAAACATACCTACTTATACAGAGAAAAACATGCTTTTTTACATAGAAAACCGCCAAGACTCAGGAACAAAGTATTCGCGCTCATCACACAAATATCTGCCCTTACCGGGATTTGAACCCAACGCCGCTGGCTACAGAGGCAGGGTCACTCCCAACTAGGCCAACGAGTCGTCGTCGAGTATCTTAAGTATGTATGTATGTTCGAGTATGTATGTAAACACTTTATTGTACAAAAGAAAAACCAAAACAATACAGTGAATAAATATAAAAGTTGTACAAAGGCGAACTTATCCCTTTAAGGGATCTCTTCCAGCTAACCCTTGAGAGATTGAGAAAAGTGAAAGGTTGTGCATCGAGTAAACAGGTGTACAAATTTATTTAGAGCACCCAAAAAACAAAAACTAACCAAAAAGACCATAAAAAAGAACCATAGAATAAAAACAAAACTAATACATTCAAATACTTACATAAATAGATAGAAAGATATGTAATTATACATAAATAAACATAGTTAAACTTACATAAACTACATATTTGTATATATCAACATTTGGATAGTTACTAAGTTAAGTTTAAGTTAAAAAAGTACTTAATTACGAATGAACGCATAGTTCATTCGTAATTAAGTACTTTTTTATGCAATTTAGAGTTTACATGAAAACATTCATTCTCAGCGCTGCTGGACTTAATTCGTATTAACCAATAATTAAGAATTCAATGTCTGTAATGACGCCAATACAACACCAAACTAGATTTAATATGATATGGGTTGTTTCCAAATAAAACAACATTTATAGTTAATTTCCAGTGAGTCACAAAAGTGTCATTTGTAAAACAGAATGTCGGCCGTATAAACTATCACCACCAAAAGTTCCAAACAATGAAACGGACAGATATATAAACTTCTTTAGCTCTGTCCCTTGCACTCAATGGAACCTGGCAGGTTTTAAAAGGTGGCTTCTCAGATGTGGAGACAGCTGTGATGGATGATACTTACCTTAGTTGGCTGTGTTTGCCTCTCACGAGGCACTTCCGAAACCAAAGGTAGACTTTATAATGTAGTGAAAGTTTGTGGGGAGTCTCTTAGGGATACTGTGCGAAGAACATGTTTTATGCCTAAATCCTTATTGTTTGTAGAGAGAATACATTTACGTGTTTAGTAAGAAGTTGTTTTAAAAAGTTGATTTTGATAATTTTCAAATCGTTTATGTACTTGAGGCAAAACCTTTCCATTGCAGTTTTTCTTAACCAGTTTTTGGAGGAATCTTTATATAAAGCTTTTTTCGAATTAACCGGTTTCGAGCTTAAAAAAACCGGTTAATCCAGACGGAGGTAACACACGATAAAAAAGCACCACTTAGTGTCGTTATTCTGAACAAAGTTTTTGGTGTCTCGACTCACCGCTCGTGGATTAAACCGTTTAATACCTAAATAAACCGGTAATAACCGGTAAATTTTAAACCGGTTTCTAGCCCTGATAACAGGGTCGAATTTTCGTTCCCCACTTTTTAGGGACCCGTAGTCAAACTATAACCCTTATAGATTCGCCATGTCCGTCATTCTGTCGGTCCATCCGCAGCTTAGCTCAGAGACTCCTACAACTATAAATCTGTAATTTGGCATGAATAGGTATACCTACATATTAGTCACGCCAACAAAGTTATAAAATGACATGTGCAGATTTTTTAGTAAGTATTAACATTAAATAAACCTCATTTAAAAATAGTGATAAAATCTTATTCTTAAGACTTTTTGACCATGCATGAAACGAGCAATAACTATGTAAGGTAGAAAACGGGTAAGATGGCATTCAAACTTAAAAATAAGTGAAACGTTTCATGTTATCATGTACATGTACCGTTTGACCTGCTACAAACCGCAGCAGTGTATTAATTGTTGTGTGTCCGGTGCGGAGGTAAGACAACCTGTGAAATGACTTGCGTAGAGGCATTTTATCTAAGTATTTTAAGTCCTCAGGTTCCTCAAACTAGAATAGGATCACTTTATTTCAGACACCAAGGCCCATATTTACAAATATCTTATCGACTCACAGACATAACAATATAAAAAATAAAATTAACCGGCGCTCACAAAGTCGCCGAAATGTGACCACACTCAGCCAAGATTAAATTAAAGAAGATCGTCATCCTAAGATTAAAATTTTAAGACGTACTTCAAGGCAAATTTACCATATCAGCTGGAGGCCTGTGTGCTCGTTTGCGTTCTCAATCAAACAAATAAAATAACTGTTATGATACGCACAACAATATTTACATATAAAAACAACATACAGTTGAATTGACTACCTTCTCCTTTTTTGAAGTCGGTTAATAAAATAATGTTATATAAGACACACACAACATCACGCCTTCATTCCCAGAGCGGGGTAGGCAGAGCTACAGAAATACCAACAACTGTAAAATGACTTGTTGATTCTGTAACCACATTTTGCAGAAGAAGGCTAAGATGTTTACCAGTGTATTAGTGACAGGTTGCAAGAACATCGCCTAACAGTACTACAAGCCCTTATTCCCTTAGTCGCCTCTTACGACATCCACGGAAAGACATGGAGTGGCACTATTCTAACCCGGCAACCACACGGGGGCTGCAACCACACAGCGTACGGGAAGAACTTACTCCACCTTTACATGATACCAACTTGGATAGTTTCTGTTTCGCCGAAATTTCTCATCCCAGTTAAGTAAACTAGAACTTAAGGTACCTACAAAGCTGAGAGTGGAGAGTATTACAAAATAGACCGTTACAGAGTGTTTCTGCTTAGTAAATAAAGGCTTTGAAATTATGACCTAAAATATTATCATATACGGGATCCTATCATTTTATAACCAACGTTTTACGAATGATTCATTTCACAAACATATCATTTAACAACCGAATTCTTTTCCGAAACTGTAATTCTGGATTTATTTCAGGACCATCGTGTAGAACCCTATAGGTTAGGTTAGGTTAGTTTTGTAAAAATCCTGAATTATTCGTAGTTACAGAAAAAAGGTAGTTGGCAAATGAATAGGTTGCGAAACGATGCATTTGTCAAAGATTTATTGGCAAAAAGGCAGAGAACTATAATATACATGCATTATATAGCTATCTGCCTTTTCGCCGTCAAATCTTTGACAAATGCATCATTTCGCAACCTAATGATATGTTTGTGAAATGAATCATTTGTGAAACGTTAGTTATGAAATGATAGGATCCCGCATTATATTAATAACAGTATAACTATAATAAAAAAGTAAATCTCATTTTGCACAGTAATCCTCCCATTAGCTTGTCCTTTTAACACAAAAGACCTCCTCCAGGTTTATCCATGAAGGTCTGTCCCGCGCTATTTTAGGCCATAGAGGGCCGCCTATTTGTCTAAGGTCATCTGACCATCTTCTTCAATGTCGACCTCTTTTCCTATTTGTGTTGTAGCGTGGTGTACATTCCGTTATAGTTCCAGTCCACTTTGGTCTCCTCCCTCTGAGCATGTGGCCTATTTAAGTTATAAAGTGCCATATCACGAAATCTCTCTCCACAACTTGATTCTCGACACGACCTTCTTAAACATCAAAGAATTGCCCCATCTACAAGATGTATTCTAGAAACACCTACCAAGATGCATCGCCGGACTTGGACTAGCCTACAAACTAAATTTGTCGCTAGATTCTGCCGAGCTGCTCCCATGTGGATTTTGATTGGAAAATCTTGTTACTAGATTACTTGCCCAGTATCAGGTTGCCCATAAGGGACGTTGATATTACGACATTGTACTGTGTATTTACTAAGTTACATATTATTTTTTACCGCGCAGGGCCGAAATACCAGAATTTTAAAATACTACATACATTCATAACATCGCGCCTTCATTCCCAGAGTGGGGTACGCAGAGCTACAGAAATACCAACAACTCTAAAAAGACTTGTTTAAAATTCTTTAATCACATTTTGCACAATCAGGCCAAGAGGTTCACTAGTGTATTAGTAACTGGTTGCAAGCCCATCGCCTAACAGATGACAGATGAGTACAATCCCTTAAAAAACATGATTCTTATATTAGGTATTCTAAAACTGAACATTTAAATTAAAGTATTATTGATCCTTACCTACTATTTCAAAGCTGGTGTTTTGGTAATCTGGTACTGAGAGTAGTTTGGTAGTTTGAAATTGTGGTATTTTGGGGGTGAGCGCTTTTACTTGTACAAACTTAGCTCGTGTTAGTTTATTTGTTGTTTTTAATTCAATTTGATGTCAGTTAATTTTTCGTTAAAATTAATGTTAGATGCATAACGCTAAGTTAGCGATTTTAGAAAATGGACAAAATGTATAGAATTGATGTAAGTTGATGAGAGGTCGCGGTGATCGCTTACGTCTACTCTATACATTTCGGGTCGATAGAAAACAGAAACGTTAACAGCGTTTGCATCACGTCTAGGCGTAATAGGTGGCCTAAAGAAGATGCATGACGCTAAAGTTCTCTATTTCAAATTACGGTATATTTGACAATAATCTGCACTAATCCCCATAGGCGTATTATTTTAAATCAAATCGGAGAAATACTGGAGCAGGGCCGAATCTTAAGTACCTGAAACCGACGTGTATGCATGACACGATGTATGAATGTGGAAGAAGCGAGAGATTTTTTTCAGGACCGTAGCAGGTGCAAAGAAGGAGGACTTTGTCTACCCCTCTAGGAAACTGGCGTGATTTAATGTATGTATGTATTATTGTTTTTACTTGTGGCTTTAAAAATAAGCATTAAATAAAATCATGTTAAGGAGTTACGCAGATACGTATATTTTTCTTTATGTAGGATACTTACGATTTAGCAGGATTACGAAATTTCAGCGCTTAGATTTTTTTCTCGAAAGCAAACGATTCCTCATTTTATACATTAAACATTTTTAATTACCTACTAAAATGATATTTTTTCATCATATTGCTTAGATATTCAACGAATTATAATAAAAGATGTAGATCGGTGTCCCAAGTGAAGATAAACGAAATCTAAAGGGCAAAAGTGTGGGCGGATAGATATTAAATAAGGCGATAAAAACGTTTATTCAAGCGTTATATTATTAAGAAAAGATAAGTTTCGTGCATGTTTACATTAATAAAGTTGTGTCATTAATATAAACACATTTCCGACTGCAGTAAAAGCAGATTGTTAATAGTACACAGTTATCTATTGCTTTCACTCTCTCTCTGCCATAACTAAATTAACGAAAAGAAAAGATGTCAGACGGAGAAAATGACATCGATAGACAGCCCAGTACAAGTAATACTGTGGTCTTACTGTACAGTCAAGGGCAAAAATATGTATACACTTTAGTACCTTCGCTTTAATCGCTGTCACAATTTCATATGACAGCTTAAACATGACTTTAAATAGACAAGGTACTAAAGTGTATACATATTTTTGCCCTTGACTGTACGAGTACCTTATATTGCGTTACACGTACGTTTGATGCAAACGCCAACATTAAGTAGGTACCTATATAGCAAAATTGATATTTTATCCGTTTAAATTGATTAAGTAAGTTATCGATGATTGTTATTGTTTACTAGTCTTTAAAAAAGTAACTGTAGCAGCTATTAGCTCGTAAACATCCTGTATTGTATAGATTGAGTACTTTTAAAAAACAACCTGAGGGTGATTCTCTCAACATAGCGCTGCGTCGATCTTAAAGGTGAAGTTTTATCCGGCAAGTTGAAGAAGTCCCGTCGGAGCGTACAAAACATATTTTAGCGCGTGCCTTCTCAATTAGGCAGCAGGCAGGTGAGTCGAGTACAGTGTCGTATAAAGTGCCTAATTGAGAAGGCACGCGCTAAAATGGGTAAGGACCAAATAGTTGGACCATAATTAAGCGTAGTTAACCATACAAACAACAAAAATGAAGATATCCCTAAACACGAAAAATATCCCTAAAATGTATGGCTAATTTTCGTGTCACAACGGAAAAGTATAATAGAAAATTTAATTGAGTGAGTTAGCGTGGCCAACTTTTGGTCCTTACCCAAATGTGTTTTGTACGCTCCGACGGGACTTCTTAAACTTGCCTAATAAAACTTCACCTTTAAGATCGACGCAGCGCTGTGTTGAGAGAATCACCCCTCATTATATAGGACAGTCAACGCGAGTATTGACTCACAAATAGTATTATGTCACTCGAATAAGAAAGTCGTAGGTACTAAAGTTTTATCAACAGCATAGTAAAGGATGATGCAGTAAAGGAATAACTAATTAAGTAGTAACTTATTATAACAGCAGTAAAGTATTGCCAAATAAATATAGTATTATAAAACCATTTTCTATTAAAGCACCATTATAATATTTATAGGTAGGTATATTAAAATAAATCTATCAGAAGAAATTTCACATATATTGACATATTCCTAACCTAAACGCTAAGGTTGTATTGTACTATAGATAGATAGCGATGAACATACTTAAACGGTCATGAGATTGTTATCGTAAGATTGCTTCAGAGTCTCCTACTATCAGGTGGCATGTGGACCAAATAGTTGGACCATAGTTAAGCGTAGTTGGCCATACAAAGAAAAGTTAGAAAAGTTCTGTTGTGACACGAAAATTATCCCTACAAATGTAGGGCTAATTTTCGTGTCACAACGGAAACGTTTCATAGAAAATTTAATTGAGTGAGTTAGCGTGGCCAACTTTTTGGTCCTTACCCTTGTGTGCCTAGTATGCCTTCATCATGTCATAAAAAAACGGTAAAGTACGAGTCGGACTTGCGCGCCGAGGGTTCCATATTTAGCTCATAATAAAATGAGTATCAACTAAAATTGCTAAAATTTCACATCTTGGCAACTTCATTTATTTTTTGCGTTAAATATAAATAATTATCTTTAAATTGGGAAATTTTCAGGGTTATTTTTCACACTCCCATTCTAGACCCGTTTTCAAATAATTAAAAAACAAAAAAATGTACTGAATACAAATGCGGGCAAGAAACCTATACAACTATATGCCAAATATCAAGTTGATAGCTTCTATATTTTCAGAGAAAACCTGCTATGACATACAGACAGACGCCAAAGTCATGATCAGAGTCAGATAAGGGTTCTTTCTTTTACCTAGTTTGGAACGGAACCCTAATAACACAACATCAACAAAGTACAAGTTGTCGTGCGTTTGCTTAGCAGTATACAATACAAGATTCTAGAAATATATTCTTATTGTATTACTGTTTGTTCATAACCTGTGAAAGGGAAAATGTTTTGTTACTTTTACTGAAACTCACCTACGCGAACATAAAATTGTGTGGACGACCAACAATATGATTTTATTAGGCCCTTTGTCCGAACTACGAGTATAAGTTAATCCGGGCCAAATAAACCCGGCCCGGGCAATCAGCGAGGTTTATATTGGGTATCAAATTTGGTAAACTGTAATTCCCTCTAATATTGTTAGGGTATTAACGTTTGTTATGCTTATGACGTATTGAATTATATTAAATAAAATTCGACGCCCCCGAGCAATAAGTCGGTAATCGCAAAAAGTAAATTTTACAGGAAAAAATATTTACTGGTTTTGTTGAATATCTTTGCAACCGGCTGGAGTACTAAAAGCATTGATATATCAAATGAAAGCTATTTTTTCAAGGAATATAATTTATATAATATTGTTTTACAATATGCATTCAATATTAAGAAAGGAGAGAAAATGCCTTTTACAGATGATGAGTTAAATTATAATCCCAGCAATAGTGACTTACTGGATTATTGTGGTAAATCTTTTAAAAGTATTTATTTGTTACTGCATAATATTGACATTTATAACGATATTCTCTGTTCGAAGGGCTGTACGTAATGTGTTATTGCTAAGGTTTTTATAGTAATTTAAAACCAGACAAAATAACTGCATTGTATTATAGCTTTGTTGTTCTCAGGAATATAATAACAATATATTCAAGTAACCGTGCAATATTGAATGACATCGAAATAATAAAATGACATAGTGTAGAAGAAAACTATCATAAATAATTAATCTAATAAGATTATTTATCAAAATAATCAAACAAATTAAACTAGCATAAAGTAAAGAACAAAATTATTCAGTTATAATTATTATATTATTTATATCAACATTTTCGTAGAGTTTTAGTCATTTAAATTAGTCTAGTCTTGTCACAAATTCTGTCCCAACTATTTGGTTGTTTTAAATTTAATAAAAGAATGTACGATGTGCTTCTGTTTCTTGGCTATGCGTAAATATACTTCGGGACTTCAGTACTTTTTATCTTAAAGATGCAGCGGGATATCAAAGAGAATCGTATTGCAGTTATAAGCTACCCAGGTGCCCATTTTCGGACTCGTCAAACCCTCGAATATATCAAAGAAATGTATCTACCGTACCATCAAGCGATATACAGAAATGGGCTTGGTCAATGACAGGTCAAGAAGCGGTCAACCACGTAAGACACGGAAACCAGCGGCAATAAAAGCTGTGGCCGAACGAATTCGTAGAAATCCACTCCGCAAGCAGAAAATCATGGCTAGGGAAATTAAGATTTCACCAAACAAGACCTTAGACTTGGGGATTATCGTCAAAGTACGATCACCGGCTGACTGCTGCTCTGCGACATATAAGAGCAACGAGAGCGAAGGAGTTGTGGCAACGGCATGCAAAATTTCGTAATATTTTGTTTACAGACGAAACATTTTTTATCGTGGAACGAAACTGCCGTCCTCAAACTAAAAATCAGTTAAATACAAGAGGATCATTAGAGTTATGACCAAAACGTTTTAAAGTATACGTGTCTAAAAACTGGTGCGCGATATCCAAGTAATTTATATACACTTACATTTGAGGCTTCCTTTATATTTATATATAAAGTTGGTATGTTTTTACTTTCTTTTTATAACTGAAGTCTTCAATTTTTCTTTTTAGCTATAATAAGTACACACATGTGGATATGGATCCGTTGAATTTTATGAAATAAATTACATGACGGTTAAAATATGTTTAGCGGCCTTCTACCTCAGAAATTCAGGTTATACGGGATAGATTTTTCAAAAACAAAACAGTTATATAGAAAACGTAACTAAAAGTCATGATATAGCCGCTTTCTAGCGAGGTATCTCTAGTTAAACCTATGCAAAAAGACGTGATTAGAAAACGGCCACGCGACTTTAATTGCCTTCTAGATTAAAAAAGCTAAATGTGGTGAATTTGATATGATCTATGCTTGAGAAAGAGGCGGTTAATTGAAGAATAAATAAAAAAAACTGGTCTTGTGCTATGAATTGCAATCAAAATATATTTTTATGTCCAATAATTTGGGGAAGCTGCTGCCTGTATTGGTCAAATTGCATTAGGTAAATGATGTTTATTACATCGATCGAAACTGTCGAATTAAAAGTCTGAGCATTTTGGGATGGATACAAAATTGAACAAAATATAGGTCGCATAGACGAAAAACAGCTGTATTTTTTTCACCCAGATTAAGTAGTACTTACTTGCTACACGATTTCTAAATTTGGATTAACTGCGCCAACTTTTGAGAACATGTCACCTTGGTCGGAAGCATTTTTTCTTCAACGAAAAACGAGAAATGCTGTGATGACTTACAAAATATGAATTTATTCTAAATGCGGTATAAAAGCATAATGCAATATATTACTACGTCAAAGCGAATTAAATATCAAGTTGTATAATTACAAATTATAGGTATTTTTAGCCAAGGGAGGGCAAAGGTATAATTTTTTACCACTTTAATTAAAACCGCTTTTTGGTCTTGTTTTACGTTTAAAAATTGGCAGCTATCAATTTTTTATCGCCCTCAGCGTTAAGTAACTGCCATTTGGTAATAAAAGCCCAAAAATTATTCATTTAGCCGCTAGCATGAAGGCTGTATCTCGGTGGTTTCTAAAAATATTGACACCAAACCCAGATATTTAGATCGATAGCTAATAAGCAGTTGAATCACGCTGTATCGATTACTCAAAAAGGTCGTATGATCCTTTAGCCGCATTTTTGCTTAAGGACAGCAGAAAAGTTCAACCGCCAAAATGACAAAGTTTACGCTCATAGCTCTGCTCTCAAGAAGATTTTGAAAAAAATCCTAGAGTAGAAAGAGGAAACCACCCTGCATATTTCATGGTTTTGTGGGAGTGTCTTACTAAGGTGTAACACAGCTTCGATTTTGTGAACGAGGCGTAAAAATACGTGCGATAAACTATGAGAATAATATTTTGGATAAGGTACTTAAGCTACAAAATGATAATTAATTCGCCGGCAAGCATTGCCTACTTCAACAAGACTCGGCCCCAGCATACAAAGATAAAACAACGCGAAGTTGGCTGGAAACGCATTTAACCGGACTTTATTGCAGCTGAAGATTGGCCTTCGGGAAGTCCGGATCTTAATCGGTTGGACTACCGCCTGTGGGACATTTTAGAGGAGAAGGCCCGTTCTAAGCCTTACCGTAATGTTGGGACTCTGAAGGCAGCGGCTTCTATACCCATCAAAATGAGCGTGCTGTCATAAACAAGTGGCTAGACCGTTTGAAGAAGTGTGCTAAAGCTAAAGGGTGGTCATTTAGAATAAATGTTTTATTTTTAGGAATCCCTATTATAATGTAAATAAAACAACCCTTCAGGGCCCATTCTACGAGGGCCAGAATATATGGCATGACTAGGTATCTATTTCTTTCTAATTTCTAATCGAAGGCAGAGATAAACGTACCTTGCGATGGCCAAACGACAAAAATAAAGAAGGTATTGTGGGATAGCGGTTCGTGACATGATCTGATTTGGCATTACATAGTACGCAAATAGTTGTTACTAATATTTACGAACGAATACTGTCCCTTTAAAACTTTGTTAGTAGCTAATGCCGTGTTAAATTTATTAAATTAAATACAGTATTATCGTTTACCAAAAACTTCATAAAAATATTTACGCCAATAAACCGGTAATCACATCTTACCAAATATCAAAATAATAAATACATTTGTATTGATGTGTAGCGACACTTTTCTCGTAGCATTTTGAATTTGCAGTTTCCCTACAATAAACACGTCGTTCTTAATATCTTCATCAATTGTATTAAAAAAAATCGGAAAAAAATATATGATGTATTCTTACCCGTAGATTCCGAATTTCTCATAACAATAAAATGTCCATAATATCACATTACCGACTTCTTGCTCCGGGGCGTCATTTGTAAACACATAAATAACGAGTTTATATTCGTTGAAAAAGAAAAGCTAGTTAAGCTAGCTAAGCTAGTCTATATAATAAAAATGAATCGCTGAATGTGTTGCTAAGCGCAAATCTCGAGAGCAGCTGAACCGATTTCGCTAATTCTTTTTGTTGTTTTCGTTATCGTCAGAACAAGGTACTTGTGAAAGAAAAAAAAGAAAAATCCACCAGGAAAGTCAAAATTTTGCAGCGGGGCGAAGCCGATGACGGGTCGCTAGTTAATAATAAATAAATAAAGGGGTCTCCCTCGCGATCCCTAACATCGTTTGTCCTAAAATCACTTGCCCGAACTGTTTTGCTCTAATGGGCATTAGCCCTAATGATCAATTGCCATAACAATCATTTTTCATAATGTAATGATTGCCCTAAAACTCATTTGCCCGAGTATTTTTTACCATAAGTATTAATATTCCTAATGTTATTTGGCATATTCCTCAAAATCCCTTATATTGCATGAGCGAGTGAGCAAGACCTTCCTGGGCAGAACCGACTCGGCAAGGTTAGTTAAGTTAGCTCGCTGCGCTTCGCTCCCGCCTTAGCCTTCGAGGTTATTTTTTTTGACATCCCTTGAAAAAACTATGCTGATCATTATGCTTACCGATAATTATGAAACATGACTATTATGGCACATAACGTTAGGATGAAGAATCAATATGGCAAGTGATGTTAGGAAATAAAACATTATGGAAAAAAAATCATCCATACGATGTTAGGAATCCTAAAGATAGGCCATGTGAGCGTTAGGACAAGTGATCATTATGACATACAACGTTAGGGAATATAAAAATAGGTTAAAAAACTTTAGGGATTCAGATATAGATCCTAAATAAAGCCTTGGAGAGCAACTTGTCTTATGATCTTCATCCACTTATTTAATTTGGGGGTAAAGGAGACTGGTTTAGTCGTTGATGTCTTCCGTCCACTTCTCCTGTGGTCATCATGGTGTTCTTTTTCCAGGTATCTTTCCCTCCAAAATAAGGTCAATAAGATAAATTTGAGAACGCTATTGAACCAACCTAAATACACAAATATTCAAATATGTTAACGTGAATATTAGGAGAAAGTGGGAATAAATTAATTATTACCTGATATTCTTAATAAATTACCTTTAAATTTGTTTGTAGAGTAATGTTGTTTATATTAATAATGTAAAATAACAAGAATATATTTATTAATAGAAAATAAACGGTTTACACATAAGGTACAATATCCTGTGGACCCCAAACTAGGCTGAGCCTGTATCTTGGAACCCTGTGAGTCGGTTTACATTTTACCGAGGAACCATTTCAAATAAAGAATTAAATAACAAAAATTGTAACAATTTTAAACTAGACTTAAAAAATATGTTATAAAAGTTAATTTGGTATTGGCGGAAACTATATTTTTTTTTACTATTAATTACATTACAAAATCTGGCTGACGACTAAGCAAATCACCTATAAAATAGCTTCAAATTGATCTTCCTAATATGCCGCTTGCAAGTTGCAACATAACTAATGATTCCAAGGAATACACGAGGATATACAGTGTCAATACAAACGACGTGTCTTTACGTGCCCGGAATCAGGGTGTTTTGTCAACGGGAAAAAAATGAAAAGCGAATCACACGAGCGCATTTTACTACCGCGACCGTCGGAGCTCAATCACGATCGCATTGATTTAGGGAAGCAGTTGTAACTTGCTTAGCAATAGCACTCATGCGCATACTTCTTAGGTGCGGTTTTATAAAGCAGTAAATATGTCAGATCACATTTTAGTAACTTCGTATTTTTTTTGACACCCCTGATCGATTTTTTCATCCTTGATTCGAAAGCAAGCACATGAGCACTTAGGCCACCTAATGGTAGAAGACTGACAGACATTTGATTTCTCAAGACTGCAATCCTCAAATGCGTCCATGAGGACTAAGATGGATTGCCTCTAAATGGTAAGTTCACCGGTTGTCTTATGCCCACACCAGAACACAATGCAAATACAAGCATAGCGGAATCTGACGGATATTTATTAAACTCACCCTTAAGAGGCCGTACACGAAATTTTGCCGATTTCGCTGATTTTCGTGTTTTTACAGACGTGATTTTACTGTTGAAATACTTTACTTCTACAAATTTTAATGCGCAACACGAAAGATAATTTCGATTTTCAACGAATGTATAAAATACTTTTTTGTTTTTATTTTGATTTAATTTTGAATAATCGACCTGAAACCGGCGACTGTTTCGTGAGTTTTGCTGTAAGAGGTTTAGAATATCGCATATTCACGAATTGTTTTGACGTCTTAAAGGTATGAAAAAATAGCAATTGATTGCTGTAAAAGTTGTCTAAAAAATGTATGAATTACTTTTTACCACGTTTATATATTTTTTTTGTGTGAAAAAATAATGAACTTGGTCAAATTTTATAAAAAATGGACAAAAAATAGTTTTAAATTTCGGCTTCTTAAAACACTCGTTCATGAAATTAAGAGAACAGTAATAAACTTCAGTTCAAAATCAATCTATTACCTTAAAAACACATCCAAAAATTAAATATTAAATAGCAATATATAATGTTTTAAAATAACCTAAATCCCGAATTTAAATTCTCGACAAAGATAAAAAAGTAGCTCATGCATTCGTAACTCATTTATTCGATCATAACTGAAATGATATATCATGATGTGCATTAAAACTTATAGAAAAGCAGTATTTAAACTGTAAAATCACGGAAATAAGCAAAACTGGCAAAATTTCGTATACGGCCTCTTAATACTTTACGCATCCTAATATAATGAGTGATTGACTGATTTTTTATAAGTATATCCTTCTATAAAGACATTTTGCGGCTGAGCTCTGGCAGGGGCAATCACGGAGATCTTAATATATGCTCCGGGAGCACAGTTTCAGAAACAATAGTTTTGACTTATGGTGAATATTACGCTGACGTCAAAAATTTTTTTTTTTTTTCCCTATGTTTATTTTTTCCGAAAGCTGTGTTATGCTGAACCCATTTTAGCTTAAATGCATTATTAAATTACTGTACAAAGTTTAGTTAGGTTTGATATATGAACGACATCCAAAAATCAGTCTTCTATCAAAAAATTGCATTCGGAATTATGAAAATTCGGAATTTTGATCAATTCAGAGTTATAACTCTTCGGAATTGTGTGGTGTGCCCATATTTTATTTGCCGAAAATAATTATAGGGTTTATACATTGACTGTGACCACCTCATTAGGCTGGGCCTGTCTCGTCGTCGATTACATGGTATTTACAAGTAGTTAATACCCATTATTGCACTTTACCTTCTTGAACTTCGACCGCAATAGTGTAAAATAGTGTAAAGAACACGATAGTCGGCCGCATTCGGCGAGTGACAGCTGCAATCGCCTAGTAAGATGACCGCAGTAGGCGGAAAGACGACGTTCGTGGGCAGAAGCAGCACTTGGAACCGGTTTAAAAAATACCGGTTAATAACGGTTTATTTCGGTTTTGCTCCTAACTCGAACTTTAATTAACCGATTTATTCCACGAGTGGAGAGTCGAGAAACCAAAAGTGTTGTACCGGAACTTGTTTATGGTACGTGACGTGCGTCTGGATTAGCCGGTTTTTTTTTACTCAAAACCGGTTGATTTAATAATCATTTTATATAAAGTCACGCCTTTATTCCCAGAGCGGGGTAGGCAGAGCTACAGAAATACCAACAACTACAAAAAGACTTGTTGGTAATTCTGTAACCACATTTTGCACAATCAGGCTAAGATGTTTACCAGTGTATTAGTGAAAGGTTGCAAGCCCATCGCCTAACAGTACTACAAGTCTTTATTTCGTTAGTTGCCTCTTACGACATCCACGGAAAGACATGCAGTGGCACTATTCTAACCCGGTAACCACACGGTACGTTTTATATAAAGATTTCTCCAAAAACCGGTTTACGCGAACGGAATCGAAATGAAAAGGTTTTGCGTCAAGTACATAATAACGGTTTTTAAATTTAACCGGTATCCGAGCCCTGGGAAAAAGTAATTTGAAACAAGTTCAGTGACCGCATTAGGTGAACAAAGTAGAAGTAAGTAGGTAGTGTTGTGGCTTTAGTCTTGATGTGACATTAATTAATAGAATAATTCAATATTAAAGATGGTTTGTGTGCTAGGCAATGTTAGCCCTAGGGAAAAACTAGTTTACGATATGTTTAAGGGGGCACCGAGCTTTTTGCGCTCATTAACTTTAGGTATTTTATGCACTCTGTGTATGTGTGCGTATAGCACACCAGCAAGGAGCGAGCTGGAGCCATGCGCCGGCCGCGCGCCGCGCCTGACGAGCCGTGCGCCGATCCACTAGGCGCGGAGGTTGCTACCAATGTTTACAAAATAAAAAAACAATCGATTCCGAATACTTTTATTAAAATATTGACTATAAGAAGTTAAAAACTTTTTTCATTCTACATTTTTTTTTAAATTTGTTGTTTACTGTCGGTAGGTAAGGTAGGATTGAATTACTTGTATGAGGTACAGTCACATCACGATATTGTTGAGCCACTCTAGAACCCACTCACAGATAGATAGATAATTTTTAATTAATGTCGTTTGTACATCTAAGGTGTATTTAGCTAGTGTTAAGTTATTTATAATATTTATTGGGCAAATTGTTCGGCTAAAGAGAATAAATCATAAGTAAAAGCCGTACATCTTCCAGTCGGCCATCTTCCCTCTCCGAAGGTTACCGGGAGAACCCTTTCATAGAAAGTTGACGGTAAATTTTTACGTAAATAATTTCTTTTGCGTGACTTGACGCTGTCATTAGGACAGAGTTCTATGGTGGCTCAACAACCCCGTGATTTAATGTGACTGTATATTGAAATGAAATAAAACCTAATTACCTTTATTGACAATATTCTAAGCACAAAATAAAGTGAACTCAATACCTAATGTAAAGTAATAAGAACGGCTGAGTAGGGCAAAAATCCCAGTCATGGACCCTTTCTTCAAGATATTATTTTTAACTGACTTCAAAGAAAAGGAAGTTCTCAGTTTGACCTGTATGTATGTAAGTATGTTTGTCCGCGATTATCTCACGTTTGGCTGAACCGTTTTTAATGCGGTTTTCAGAAAAGTATTTGTTTCACATAGGAGAAGGTTTTGGTATTTTAACCGTCTTTAAAAAAAAGGATCTTAGTTTGTACGAATGTTTATCCATGATTATTTCCGCAAAAACTTCAATGTCTGATTCTGATCACTATAAAGTATAAAATTAAATTGATGTTTTAAAAAACTAAAAACTTAAAGCTGCTGTATCAATCACATATTTAGAAGTTCCTACTTAATGTTTGTATGTATATAATGTAATGAATAATGTACGCAGGTATCTTTAGAAAAAAATATTAGGACATAAGAAACAACAATAATCAATATCGGATTTTACTTCACGGCATTATTTTGTCTGTGTGAGTAAGCAATGTCATTGTCTATTTCTCCATCCACTGAAAGACAAGAAATTTGGTCCATTGGCATCCTGTAATAAAACAGAACTTTTTTTTTTTTTTTTTTTTTTTTTTTTTTTTTAATCTTTATTTAAAGAGCTGGGTCACTATTGTGACCATGTCGCTCTATTTTTTTTAAACTAACTTATCTTATCTTCTCCTTAAGCCTACTGCAGCCAATTTATACATTTGTTTGGCGATATCTGACAATGGATGAGACAAACAATAATTACAACCCCCTATTAACAAAAATGTCTCGTCAAAAATTTGCGTTCTTTCGGGCTCGTTCCGGACGCACTCCATTAGAATATGGTACACGTCTTCTACTACATTACATTCTGCACAATTTGGCGACGGAACCTTACGCATTAAATACGCGAACTTGTTTAACGGAATGTGTCCGGAGCGTAACCTCATGGCTAATACTATATCTCGGCGACTCATGTCGCAGTCATTAAACCATGGCCCTCGGGGAGGCTGAAGCTGGATAGTTTTGTACCAAATGCCTTTAGTTTTAGATCTCAGATCGAAAAATTCCTTCCACATCTCGTAACAATTCATCCTGACAATACCCACGCAGTCCGAGAACGACGGTAGAATGCTGAAAGGGATACCGTCGCTACATGCTTCCTTCGCAAGGTTGTCTACTTTCTCATTGCCATCTAGTCCTATGTGAGACGGTATCCATTGCAACACTAGAGTTTTTCCTTGGGATTTAATCACGCTAATGGTTACCAATATTGAATAAGCTATCGATGTGCCTCGAAAATTCGAGGTACATCGAGCCAAATGTTGGAGTGCACTCCTCGAATCCACTAATATCACAAATCTTTCCAGTTCCATTGACTGAATTAAAGATAATGCTTCTGCTATAGCTATAAGCTCTGTTTGCATTATAGAAATATTTGTGGATATTTTAAACTTCAAACCAGTTTTAGTTTGTGGATCGAAAATGGCAGCACCAGCACCTTCTTTGGTTTTGGAACCATCGGTGTAAAATTTATAAAAGTTTTGGAATTTAAGTTCCAAATAGTGAGAGCATATTATGAGAAGTTCCTGATCTTTATAAAAACGCTTCGCTTTCGTTATTGGATCCAATTTAGTATTTATAAAAGCCAAATCTATCTTACTCATCCAAGTATCTAAGTTTAACATATCAAGCTGTTGACTAGCGTGCATAACTATATCTTTAATACTATCGTTAATACGACTTAGTAGGGGTTCTTTTCTCCGCAATTGCCTTGATTTAACCGTACCTGAAAGTGTTTTGACAAGCTCATTAATGGGATTTCCCAGCAAGGCTTTTGCTTTTAGTAAAAATATTCCCGCAAGGTAGGTTCTACGTATGCTCAAGGGAGTGAGGGTAAGCTCAGTCTCCATCACATGGATAGGAGTAGTCTTAATAAATCCACCAATAATCCGCATGGCCTGATTCTGAATCTTGTCCAATTTATAAAGGTGGCCCTTAGCACTCGTATCGTATCCTGTAATAAAACAGAACGTTTTGATTTCACTATAATTTATTTATTAACAGAATTAGTTTTTGGATGAAATTTTGTAATCCTCATTCTATAAAAATAATTCGTATTTGGGACTTACAATTCCATTGTGTGGTAAATTTTATAATCGATGTCAACCAATTTATTTACTCTGTAAATTGAAAAAATATAAAGATAATGTGAAAATTCATACTAAATTTATTAAAATGTTTTCCTATACACCTCTTACTATTTTTACGCATACCTCACCGGTTCATTAGGTACCTAACTCTTCGCTTTGTAGCGAAGTGCCAACAACTGGAACATTAACCCTATAAATAAAAAAATATGAATAATTTTGCAATTTTACTCATTTGTTGAAATATAGTTGTTAGGTACTGAGTATACTTACGGAGTATTCTCTTTGTATTCAGATTTCTGGAGATGTCTTGCTCTAGAAATATTGAAACCATCCCAAGAAGTAACAATATTATATAATTAATTATAGCAAAAAAAACCTCGGGTCGTTCTAAGAAGCTTGTTTTGCCTGTAAATGTGTTTTTTTAGGTAAACTATTTTTATATCTTGGTAAATATTCACCATAGAAGTGTATTTTTTATATACCTACCTACTAATTGAAAGAACTTCGCGTGTTGTTTAAAATTACTTGTGTAAATAAACCAATTTTGGCCCAAAACATCAAGACTACAACTAAACGATTACAAAGTCTTAGTAATACAAATCGATACATCTCGAAAATCAGTCTATGTTGCTACCGATTTATTTTCTCCTCCCTTAGCGTGGCATTTTGACAACTGTCAAATCAGGTTTCTTAGAACTACTCCACTATTAGTAGGTTTACGATTTTAACTAACTTCATTTCTTCACGCAAGTGTTTAGCATTGTGCTTTTGCCAACCCCTTCTCTTCCTTTCTTGGTTATGTTTGTTCCCCATTTAAAATAAAGTGAATAATCACAAAAATCGCGATAAACGCAACCAACCAACTTGCGACACAGCCTCCACCTCCGACGGCCGAAGCCTGACTAATGCGGACATGGGGGAAACGTGACGGCTCTGGCTAAAATGGACGAAACGCGTGCGAATTTAGGTATTTCCTTCATATTAGTAAAATAAAAACACATTTTCAAATCTAAAGTGTAGAATATATAGAAGACGTGTAGTTTTGTTGTAAATCCAAAACTGATGATCTTCCGTGAAGTAATTACGCCGTACTAAGTGTTTATTTTGTTATGTAGAGGTATCTTTGGATGTTTTTTCTATCGAGGGAAGTACAAGTAATCGTGTTTCTAAAGTATATGATATATAGAGTGATTCCTTAAATATCTTACATATGAATTGCATAACTAAAGCTTCGGTAAAAACAATGCAGCAGGCGATCAAACGAACGCATTTTTTTCGTAATTACGTATCGTTGCCTCGGCGCACTCTTAATTATACTAAATATATAATGAAGTACATATTTTCAATAAGACATGTACTTTCTTGATCAATTCGGTAGTGTCGTTTTAACTACACGTATAAACTTTGAAATATTTTCTTAATAAATAACGTATATATGTCTTGTGAAAGTTACATAAGTAAATATTCTGCAACAACAAAGGAACAACTTCAATTGACTTTTTCAAAAACAAAAGGGTGTTTACTTGAAAATTTACACCAGCTTTAAGAAACTGCACATAGTAGACCTTTCAACACATTTTAAAACAAAAACAGTGTACGATCAAAGGAAACTGTGTGTTTCCATATAAAACGATATTTTCACCTGGCAGTCATCCGTGACCGCGGTACCAAGGCGCCTCATATGTTGCCCATTCTCTAGTGATACGTGAGGAAAATACAGCCTTGAGGAGTTCAACTTTTCTTTAGGAATCTCAAAGGCTAGTGGTTTGACAAAGCGATGAAAATTGGTTGAGACTGGGTATGAATGATTGATTTTTGAATTATGAATTATTGTTTTTTTAACTTTTGATAGATAAATATGTGGGGTAAGGATTACAATGCGTTGTCCTTTATAGTCGATTTTTTTTTCTTTTCGAATTGTTGGCACTACTTAAAATAAGAATCTTGTTAATTTAATGTAACTTTAGGTACTAATATTTATTTATTTATTTATTTTAACTTTATTGCACGATACACAAAGTAGGTACAAATGGCGGACTTAATGCCTTAAGGCATTCTCTACCAGTAAAACAATGGGCCAAACAGAAACAAAAGAAGGTTGGTGCTGAGAAGGATACAACCAAAATAAAATTTTAGTAACAATGACACTAATAATAAATACGAAAACAAATACTCTTAATGACACAAGGTAACAAATATATGTATATATATATATATACATATATTTATATATATATGTATAAGAAAGTGTTTGCGGACCATGCGTTTAGACGAGAACTTAGATTGTGCTTGCCTTACTCGAAGTGGAAGATCATTCTACAATCGAATTGCCTGAAGGGCGAAAGAATAATAATAATAGTAGTTTGTTATTTCCTGAACGGCAAGTTTGTTCAGTATTCTTGAAATTGAAATGAAATTTATATTATTTAAATGCATCTTGATAGAAAAACACTTTAAACAGATTAAAATCAATTACATATAAAATTTATTTAACGCTAGTTTCTGTCCACGACTTTGACCACGAGATTTCAATTATCGATATCTCCAAAATAAAAGTAGCCTATGTGTTAATCATTGATATAAGCTATCTCCATTCCAAATTTCATCCCAATTTGTCCAGCCGTTGCAGAGTGAAAGAGTATCAAACATCCACACATCGATTCATACAAACTTACTCGTTCATAATATTAGTAGGACTAACTAGTAAAAGTCTATTATAAAACCTAGAAAATGTCTTGATTCCACACCATTAACCTGTATTTAGTTTTTTACCTCAGTATATCAAAAGGGCTGGTTTTGATGTTTAATGACAGTGAGCAAGATTCGATTTTACTGTGAGAGTGTAACTTTTTTTTAAAATATAAATGTAGCCGTGGTATGGCACCACGCGGGTCGAATAGAATAACGAATAGAAGGCGGTGTAGAATGTAGAATTGACGTACATAAACTGCAGGACGGTGTTCTCGCTACTGGGGTGAAAAGTTGTATGTGCTATATGAGATCAAAATCATTTGCATCTCGTGTCTTTGAATCCCTCACGGGCAATTATACACATCAAAATTCTACCAGCGCTTCCTAAGAAGAGACCATTGCTAAGAAGAAACTCAATAGTCAGTATTGTTTTTTTATAAATGTTGCTTATGACCTACCATTATATGAAACAATGAATATAAAATTAAAATATCATGCCTAGTTTAGCAGGAAAACGTGTCGAAACCTCTAATAAACACAAGAGCAAATAATTAAAATAAAAATATTTATACCTAACCCGGACGGTGCAAGACTTCATTAAATTAAAAAAAAATCGATACGTACTCCTACAGAAACCGTGTCCCCTATACAATATACAATGTAAACATGACTTAACCCTTTAGTGTTTACCGGGAAAATATATGCCGTCCTACAATTTAATTTACTTTTAAAATAGCACATTTTTTTTGTATTTTTAAGCATTAAAAACCGAAATTAATAAATAAATAAATAATCACAGGACAATGTCACACAAATTGACCTAGTCCCAAACTAAGCTCTAGGTTTGTACTATGGGTAAGACAACGATAAACTTACTTATATAAAGAAATATATACTTAAATACGTAGAAATTATCCAAGACTCAGGAACAAATACTCGTGCTCATCACACAAATATCTGCCCTTACCGGGATTTGAACCGAGGACCCCAAGCTTCACCTACCTATAAAACTACTATCCAAAAACAAAAATAGAAATTGTTAAATTCACTCTTTCTATTAATAAATGGTAGATTTTCGTCATGATTTTAGGTATTTCGCTATGTCCCGATAAGTGAACCAAAATGTCTATAAATAAAAAAAAACTTGCTCCTTTTTCTCTGATTGTCATAATTCTCCTATTTCAGAGATAATTTAAGCGGTATAAAGTAATTTGAAATTGAACTTTACATACATACATACATAACATCACGCCTTCATTCCCAGAGTGGGGTAGGCAGAGCTACATAAATACAAAAAACTCTAAAAAGATTTGTTGATAATTCTGTTACCACATTTTGCACAATCAGGCCTAGAAATTTACTAGTGTATTAGTGACAGGTTTCAAGTCCATCGCCTAACAATACTACAAGCCCTTATTCCCGTAGTCGCCTCTTACGACATCCACGGGAAGACATGGAGTGGCACTATTCTAACCCGGCAACGTTCGTAGTAAATAAATGAAATTCAATACAAATTCAACACTTAGATGTGTCGTATATTGCCGTCTTGTAACTTTTAAAGTATGAGAACGAAAAAAAAAATGTCTTATTCTAAAATCACAAAAAAACTGTACTCTTCGTACTATCAAAGTGTGCGATTCATTTTTATAAAAACATGTACGTTAAAGGGTTAATGGCTAAGTAGTTAGGTAAGCATTTTCCCTGGCCCTGGTATCATTATTTACATTATTATACCTAGAGCTAAAGAGAAAATACTTTGACACCAAGCACACTTAGTTTAAATCCTACAAAGTACTGTCAGGGCAAAAATAAAATGCTCGACCGGCCCGAGTCGCCGTTTTTACAAACACCATTTGTCATCGTTATCGTTTGGCGGCAAAACGGATTTTGCCTCAGTTAGTCAAGGTTACCTTTCAGGGGAACAAAATGGTCGAATGTCGCCGATTTACCGGTTTCCACTTTAGGATGACGCAGGTTCAAACCACAGAAGATAAGCACTTTAGATTACTTTAAGGTTACGTTCATTTCCATCATGTTTCATAGGCCTCTTCCATGGTATGCCGCTGAGCTAGGTCTCGATTTTTAGGATTTCATACCTCAAATGGGAAAAAAACGGAACCATTATAGCATCACTTTGTTGTCCGTCTGTGTGTCTGTCAAGATTTTTCTCAGCAACGCGAGGAGGCATTAAGTTGAAACTAACATCAAATACTGATGTCTGCGGTCCCTTGAAGCTGTAAAAACTCAAGCTTCTAAGTCAACGCAATGTTAAGATACGGCCATTTTAGCTTTATTTTTTAACACTTCACATTGGAATCAAAACCTATAGGGTACTTCCCATAGACCTAGAATCATGAAATTCAGCATTAAGGAAGGTCTTACAGCAAAAAATAAAGGAATAAATCTGAAAATCGTTATATTGTTATTCATTAACATTTTTTATTGCGTTTACAAACTTATTTGCAGTTGGTTAACTAATCACGACTGTGTTTTCGATGTAAGGAGACAGCAGGTTTTCAACGGCAAAGTTAATGTTTGTAATATTTGAGACGCGATCACATTGTTGAACGAACTATTTACATACTTACATGCTCAACCAATCTCTCAAGGGTTAGCTGGAAGAGATCCCTTAAAGGGATGAGTTGGTTGATGATTGTTTTGTTTCTGTTTTATTTTGTACATTAAAGTTTTTGCATACATATATACACGTGTGGACTAAATTCCCGATGCGCGCGTCCGGCTCGCACTTAACCGGCTTTTTGTGTTTCCAACCGCTTCAGCCATTTTTCGTATGTCATCGCTACATCTAGCTACAGCGTCCTAGGCGTATACACTACGTTTGCCAAGCCGTGGTCTCCACTCTAGAACACTTCTAGTCCAACCCTGGTCGATTCTCAGATGTGACCGACTTTAGGATTAAAAAGCCGGTCAAAAGCGAGTCGGACTCGCGCACCGAGGGTTCCGTACAAATTTATAAGAATGTTAAATTGTATTGAAGGACGACCTTGACTTTGCCGTTGAAAAACTGTTGTCTCCATGTCGCGATTAGATTGCCAACTGCATAAAAGTTTGCAATCGTAAAATTATTCTTTTTTGTGATGTAGCTAAAAAAATACGGTTTTCGCAATTTTTCCTTTATCTGTGCTATAAGACGTTGCTACGTACCAAATTTCAAGATTTTAGATCGACTGGAAGTAACCTTTAGGTTTTGATTCCCTTGCGAGTTTCGAAAATTTGCGGAAATTTGCGGCATAAACGGTTGTATCTTTTGATTGCGTTGGCTTACAAGTTTGATTTTTTCACAGCTCCAAGGAACAGTACACTTGAGTATTTAAGCCTGTTATTGTGTCCTAATGAAGGGCAAAGGTCTCCCTTCTTTTTCGCCAATCTACTGATTGCGTCCTCCAGCCAGTCACTTTAAAATACGTATAAATCTTTACCCACTTCTATTTTGGTCCTATGGGGTCTATTCGGTGACGGCGCTACTGAATAGACATATTTTATCTGTTAAGTTTTTTTTTTAACGATGAATTTGGTTCTTATGATGACGTTAAGACGTCATGTAAAAATGCTCAGGGTATTTCGTACCTAACAATAATTATTAATAAGGTTGGGTTTTTAAAAATGACGATATTTTGTATTAGTAGTTTTCCTTTATAATTATATTAGAACTTTAATTACAGAAAAAATCAATAAATACGGGGTCATTAAATAAAAAATCAAACGGTACCGAAATATCAGGCGGTTAGATATAGTCTTTTTTGTATTTATTAATTTATTTAAACTTTATTGTACAAGTATTGTGAAATAAAATTGTGTATTATATACAATGCCTTAAGACAAACTCTAAATGTCAACCGTTGAGACAAACAGAGACAAGTGGAGTTTGGTGCTATATTTGATGAAGGATTAAAATATTAATAAATTACATTTTATATCATTACCTATATAAATCAAATACACATAAGAATTTATAAATATTAATATACATATACATCTAAATAACAATACTACATGATATTTAGAAACAGTATAAATGGTACGGTTATATAATTGTTAGTCAGTATATGTATATATTTTAAATATGCCTTGTTGCCTGATATATATATTAAAATATTATAGATATTCCATTACTAAACGTAAGCGTAAGTGTAATTACCAAAATTTAAATTTATTCCTTCACTTTAACTTATCCTAGTCTTAGTTACTTTGTAAAAACTCGAAGATTATACAAACAACTCGACTGAAGTAAACTGTACAATTTTCGACCCCATTTGAAACAGACACTGAAATAATGCCGTTTCAACAAAACCAGCTGAAAATCTCTTCATTAGCTTCGAGACTTATTGTTGGAAATGATGTAAATCTCTCTTTAGAGCAGCACAAAGTACCGGTTTTGAACAAAAACCGGTACAACGTTGACATTCACAAAGTGAATTTTATTTATTTGAGTTAGAGAGAAGTGTTTCAATAAGTTTGTAACTACATATTACCTAATACTCGTACTTTTAAATGAGTATAAAGTTAAAAAGGCAAAAAGAAAATGGATCACCAGATTAAGCAATAAATAACATACAAAACATACCTATCATTACCAAACTAGTAAATGACCACCAAAATTACACCTATTTTATTATAAAACGATATCCAAAAATCGACCATCTTGCTACCCGAATAAAGTAAATAAACCCAAAATTAATTAATGTGCAATCCCCATTTAAATCAAACCAAACGTCCAAAACCTGGCCAAATTGTAAACTACATAACAATGCAAAAAAAGAATATTTACTTACTTACACGAAAATAATGTAATTAGTCCAAATATTGGACATCACATTATCCTTTTAAAGTAAATGATATCAAAAGTAATAAATGACCACCAAAATTAGTAAATGGCCCCAAAATAAGTAGGCTCCCGCCAGAACTCGCATTCGTCGCTACTTTCGCCTCACTCGCACAATCGACTCTCGCTTCGGATTTGATCGCTAATATTTGGTGGTCATTTTCTAAGTTTGGTCCGTTGATACAATTAAAAGTATAGTAATCACTAAAACTGTGAAAACTAACACAATTAAAACAACATCGATATCTCGTCATTTTGATTTGGTAGTCGTTTACTGAATTTGGGCCTCAGAGATAATTCTGGAGGTCATTATATTTTTTACCATTTAAAAGTCAGAATATGAGCAAGTAAATAAACTTGTAAAATGAAGAACGAATTTGTGAGCTACAGTTATAATAGAACCTTGTCATAAGGAGAACGCGAAGTCAGGTGAATGATGTTAGGTAAAATGTATTATTGGCATTTTGTACCTGTTACTCGTACATAGTGGATCTACAATAAGAGTTAGTTAATTTCTTAAACTAGCTTCGTAAGACACAATATACTACAAACAGGTAGATACGGTTTTTTAGATAGTTTTAATAGATAGAGTGATTCGAGAGGAAGGTTTTATTTTAACCTGGAGGGCGAGGGCGGGTCGCTAGTATTAGATAAATAATAAGTCCATGGATAATTATCACACGCCAAGACAATTGTCCAGTTAAAGAGTATTAACTCTGGTAGATTAAACAGAAGCACATAGGGTTAGCTGCACGGGCTTCTGACGAGTCACAGTGATCTTATAAATCAAATAGTAAGAATTGTCAAACGAAATGTCATTGTGACACAGTTATATGGTAGTTTAGAGTTTCACTTTGCCTGAATTTGACAATAAACAATCAAAATATCTTAGTAGGACTACAGTGGCCGACTGATAAAAAGTAAATCCTGACACATGTCAACCCAGTACACTTTATAATCTACTAGCGACCCGCCCTCGCTTCACTCCGGATTAAAGTATTATGCATATAAACCTTCCTCTTCAATCATTCTATGTATTAAAAAAAACTGCATCAAAATCCGTTGCGTAGTTTTAAAGATTTAAGCATACATAGGGATATAGGGACAGAAAAAGCGACTTTGTTTTATTTGGCTTTGAGATTATAATAAGTGTTGGAAAAATGTGACAGGAATTACTTCGGGCACTGTTTGCAGTAGGTAAAATTATGGTGGTTGAAAGAAAGAAAAATATTTTATTGAATCAATAGAGCACCCCCACCAACTTATAAACTTAATTAACTTGACTGACTGACATGACTTGGTTAACTTTGAGCGGTTTTATAACACCGGGCTTATAACACCGTTGTCATTAAACAATCCTAATGTCTTTCTTAACTCAATCCTATACATTTCCGTTAACGATTACGTAAGGAGACTGCACTTGTCTACTCAATGGACTGTCCAGTGGCTAAGCGTGGGTAAAATGGCTAGCATAAAAAAGACATCGGTTTCAAAATATTATAGGCTTTAAACTATTTACCAAAGCTTTACCTACCTCACTTATAAGTTTGTAAGCTCCTTGCAAATTGGTATCTTGAAATTTTTAAGATATTATACTTATTTTTATCAATAAATAAATTAATATCACGGGACAATGTCACCCAAATTGACCTAGTCCCAAACTAAGCTCTAGGCTTGTACTATGGGTACTAGACAACGACAAACATACTTAGATAGAGAAATAAATACTTAAATACATATAAAACGTCCAAGACTCAGGAACAAATCGCCTTTGTACATTATTTTCTGGTATCTTCATTGTATTGTTTCTGTTTTATATTGTGCAATAAAGTGTTTACATACATACATACATACAAATACTCGTGCTCATTACACAAATTCCTGCCCTTACCGGGATTTGAACCCGGGACCGCTGGCTTCGGAGGCAGGATCACTCCCAACTAGGCCAACGTGTCGTCGAACAATGACGACGACTAAAGGGGTGTTATTCTTTAAACGTATGTATATGTGTATCGGTGTATCTGACAGAGCCATCGTAGTTTACAAACGGGTTTACTTTATTTTTGGAAATAAAGCTAATTTAACTAGTAGAATGGTTCTTTGCTAAGTTAAGAAAACCGGTTGGTCCGCTAAGGAGATTTCACCACAGGAAGGATTTTTTCTGGCCCAAAAGTAAGAAAGACAATAAACGAGTATATGCAAACGAGGGCGAAATAACTAAATTATACATTAAAAAATAATAAACGGGACTGCAAATGTACCAAAACACTTTTACATTAGACATTCCTGTTCTACGGCAGCACAAAACTGAGCCTAAATCCTGCTCTTTCGCGTGACATTGTGAAGGGTTTATCAGCTTCAAGTTTTCTGAATGGCCGCCATTATAATGAAGGTGAGCTTTGAAGTAAAAAGGAAGTGCGGCGTTTAGTATTTGCATTGTTCACTAAGATTATAAAGACACCGTTAGTTAATGACGACCCTTACGAAGCGTTTCGGTTGAGATCATGGATACGAGTATTAAGGTGTGTTAGGACCGCCCAGTAGCAGCGTTCGAATTGTTGTGTTCTTGTGTGTTCTTAATGGATCTTAGTTTGCGGTTGCAGTCTTGAGAGTGTAGTCTTGAGAAAGCTATAGAGAAAGGTAGGGGGAGAATCCGTAAGTCGTAATAGGGTCCCAGTTTTAACCTTTGGCTACGACACCTTAATAAATAAAAAATACATTTAATGTGCACATTATTAATTAGGGACTGCAGGGCTAATGCTACGAAGCATGTACCAGTCAACATCATTTTTAAACTTTTACCGTATTTGGGTGGTTACAACACAAGATTGGCTAAAAACACGATTATTACTTATTAAATCAACCTGTATATGTAACCTTTTTGTAAAGCACACATAGATATTATCATTCACTCATTCGATCCATTCGTGCCGTTATAAACGGGATCCTATAATTTCTCAACCAATGTTTCACAAATGATTCATTTCACAAATATATCATTAGTGGTGGTAGGACCCTGTGTAGGGTCCGTCCGGATCGCTACCACCATCTTATCCATTAACCATCCGACAAGCAACAGTTTTCGCATTGCTGTGTTCCGGTGTGGGGATAAGACAAGGGTTGGCAACGCATTTGGGGTCTTGGGATTATAGTCTTGAGAATTCAAATGGCTATGGGTCTCAGATTCCACTTACCATCGGGTGGCCTGGGTGCTCGTGTGCCTTCTCCTTGACATAAAAAAAAATGACAACCTGGTTTTATTTTCGAAACTATAAACAATTCTGGATTTAGTTCAGGACCATCGTGGAGAACCCTATAGGTTAGGTTAGGTTAGTGTTATAAAAATCCTGAAATATTTGTAGTTACAGATTAAAAGCGGGTTGGCAAATGAATAAGTTGCAAAACGATGCATTTTTCAAAGATTTGTCGGCGAAAATACAGAGAACCGTTAAAAACACGTTACGACACGTTACGATACGTTACATGTTAGTTGGTCCCGGGTTCAAATTTCGGCAAGGGCAATTTGTGATGAACGCCAGTATTTGTTCCTGAGTACTAGATGCTTTCTATGTATTTAAGTATTTATTTCTCTAAATACTCGTAAGTATGTTTATCATTGTCTAGTACCCATAGTACAATCCTAGAGCTTAGTTTGGGACTAGGTCATTTTGTGTTACACTGTGCTGTGATATTTATATTTACACACATAAATTATACTTCCCAGGAAATACAGACGAAGGAAGCAAATTTCACTCTTTAGCAATTCCCAACAAAAAAGAAGCTACAAAACACTTTGTGCCAACAAAATAGCTTCAAGTTAACTTTGCATTCTAAGTTTCAGTTACAATAACGAGAAATGTTTCTACTCAAAAAACGTGAGCCAACCAAGAGAGATTTTCTCTTAGTGGACATAAAATGAATACAACAGTCATGATGAAAGAAAGAAAGAAATTCATTTATTTCATTCCTCATTCCTCATTTGGCAAGACGCTCCCCATCATATGAGCAGAAAGGTAGACCTAAAGAATGCAAAGCCCCGTAAAGCCAAATTTATTCTAAAGGAATGGCTATTAGTAATAAGACAGTGTGTCTTATTCCGACACCGAAGACATAACACGTTCACGCACATACGCGCGCGCACACACACATACTCACACTCACACATACACACACACACACACCTTCTAACAAATAAATAAATTACACACACATACAAATGCAATATTTTTATAGGAAATTTGCATGCCAAACGTTTATTTAACCCAAACCGTAAAAACCGTCTTAATTTAATTATTTATAATCGAACTGTGAACCGTCTCACCGGGTCCCAAAATACAGGCTCTGCCTATTTTGGGTCACACCAAAAACTCAATCTTGTAATTTTTTTGACCAATAAATGTTATTATTATTATTATTTTGCAAACAATTAACAAACCTAAGGAAACAACAAATGCATAAGAATTGAACACAATTATGCCATTGTGCAAAAATGGATACCAGCATGAAGCTGATAGTAACAGCAGCAAGTTGTTTAGTGATTCAACTAACATCTTAGTTGATGTGTCTAGCGTCTTGTCAGGCGTGTGGATCAAGACGTTTATACTCAACAGATGCTCAAAGATTTTTTTCAGTTATAAATTGACTTGCAATGTTTAAACCGGCATGGCAAATACAAACGATAGATTCGTTTATATAAAAGTATAAACAAAACCTTGGCTAATGAATGATTACTTAACAAATCGTCTCGATCATTCTTGAAATAAAAGGAAAAAAATCCTCAAAAACATCAGTTCTGCCGCCCTCTTAACGTTTCCTCAGCGATTGTCTTATTACACGCAATTTCCTTAAGTGGCCCTTTCTCAGACAGACCTCTAAGTGTATCCTTTCTGGATTGGTCTAAGGAATGTCTAACTCATCAACCTCAACGGCTCGAGGGCAAGTCATTAATCATGATCATTTCTATGTTCTCGCGAATGCAACATTGTGTATACTTTGAACTGGGCCTCTATTCAACTGCGTTATAACTTTATAAATTTAGAATCATTTCATAAGAGTTATGAAAACGTTGACAATACGGAAACACGTCAAAAACGATATCGTTATTACCGCGTAGAACCCCAGCCCTGGTTAGTAGAATTAAATTAAATGGAGGGGACCAATTTTATTGAAATATTGTCTAGCTTTGTATTATAAGAAGCGGATAACAACATGAAAATTATACTTTTATATTTATTTGTGATATTTTTTTAAATCTGCAGGTTAGCATTTTTGTATTTAAATTTTTGGTATTTTAAACAGACGCGTGTATATATTTCTCTGTGTGTGTGTTCTGTTTAATACATACATAGAAACATACATAAAATCACGCTTTCATTCCCAGAGTGGGGTAGGCAGAGCTACAAAAATACCAACTCTAAAAAGACTTGTTGATAATTATGTAACCACTTTTTGTACAATCAGGATAAGATGTTTACCATTGTCTTAGTGACAGGTTGCAAGCCCATCGCCTAACAGTAAGTACTACAAGCCTTTATTCCTAGCTATTTTTGTTTAATATGGTTGTAAAAAAAACTGATTATAAAAGTAAATAAAGCTTAGCATAACAACATACATATTGTACCAACCTCGAATCTGTCATAAAAGCAAACGAACAATTTGTTCAGAAGTAAACTTTCAGGCTCAGTTTCAGAACATCAAAGTTAATAACGAAAAGCAAATAACGTACAGTCAGCATCAAAAGTAGCTAAGCACAATAATATGCTTAAAATGATATAGACACGACGTGTCTTGACAACAGAGTCGAGTGCAGATCATTTTGAGCTCTTCGGTTGCGTAGCTACTTCTGCTGCTGACTGTGCTTACTTGTCGAAGTTTGACTAAGTACCCTTTTGTTTTAAATGTTTGTCAGTTAATTCGTTCATGACGAAACTAAGAAATAAGTTTTTTGACATTTGGTACACTCGTACATTAATAAAATTATTTTAGTTCTCTAGTTTTTAAGACGATTTTACTAATTTGACTTGTAATTTACTCAACTGATACTTGTACATCGTGTAAATTTCATACGGGCATATATTTTAACAACAGTTAATATACACACCATAAAACTTGTGTAACAACATTAGTTGTATTAAATTTTTTGTTAATAATTAATTCAACAAGCAATGTATCACAAATTCAATCATTTTGTAATAGGAAGTTGCACGCGTTACATTGCTCCTAAGACAAACTTTAAAACAATTACTGCGCCGTTATAATAAAAGTTACTAACAACATATCTTTCTCACATTGTTTGTATGCCTTCTGACGGTTGGTGACCACTTCTCGTTTCGTCCACTTCTGGTAATGACCACCTAGCAGTTTGACCACTTCTGGTTCTGGCCACTTCTGAAAATGACCACTTCTTGTTTCGACCTATTCTGGTTTTGACCACTTCTGAATTGGACCAGTTCTTGATTTGACTACTTCTTGATTTGACCACTTCTTTTTTAGACTAGTTCTTGTTTTGACCACATCTGCATTTGACCACTCCTTGATTTGACCAGTCTTTGTACAGTAAACACAAAAACTCTCGCAAAAACTCTCTTGACTGTTACATGATAAGTTCTTACATCTCGTATTACTTACCCATTTTTTTGTTTACTTACTGTATCACGGTTTATGAGATACAGCCTGGAGACAGACAGACAGACAGACAGCGGAGTCTTAGTGATATGGACCCGTTTTTATTAGGTACGGAACCCTTAAGAAGGGTACAGACATAAAAGGAGTATACAAGACTTAAACCCTTTTTACATGATCTTCAGAAGACTTACATCCTTTTTACACTTCGGCCACTGAGTACTTTAAAAGTTTTTTAGCGATTGTAGCACCTTGTGCAGGGTTCGTCCAAATAGCTACCACTATCTTATCCATTAATCTACCGCCAAGCAGCAGTGTTCGCATTACTGTGTTCTAGTGTAGGGATAAGACAACTGGATTTTCTAGCATAGAGTATCCGTTAGTCCTCAGGATTATCAACGTATTTGGGGTCTTAAGATTGTAGTCTTGAGAATGCAAAATAACTTTTCTCAGTTGAAATAATTAAATTGAGAGATGTTTCTGTTTATCATATAAGATATTAAACATAGAGCGGAGCTTGGAGTTGATAACTGTTCCCCCTTTTAATATTAGATGTTTAAATTAGTCTTCCTTATTGTCTGTTTACCCATAATATATATTTATTTAGTTGAAGAAAGAGTTTATTAGCTTCTCGAGGAAAAAAACGGGCAAGAAAATGTCGGGCCATGCCATGTGCACCAGCGAAAGAGCGTATCTTCATGGCACTTACGATATTTTGTTGAGAAGCGTAGTTTCGGCAATAACTCAAAAACGGTATATCCAATCATGTTCAAAATTTTGTTGAAATTATTTATTAACCGTTAATCTTTGTATTTTCTTTCATATTTTTATGGTTTAAAAGATAAAATGTACGGATTGCCCCCCAGATAAACTTATTTTTGTTATCTAACTGCCAAAATAAACTAAAAAAGTAGCAGCGTGTACTCGTACAAGGCAAATTTGTGATTATTTGTAGTTTGTGATTAAAATGCCTGTGACATACGGACGGACCGATGGACGGTGCCAAGAGATGTACCTTTATGAAAAAATATCAAAGTGTATCTGCGATAAATATTACGCGAAGTGTTT
The DNA here is from genome assembly GCA_949316455.1 of Acleris holmiana. Lineage (NCBI taxonomy): Eukaryota > Metazoa > Arthropoda > Insecta > Lepidoptera > Tortricidae > Acleris > Acleris holmiana. The sequence continues at coordinate 2,543,524 of OX438771.1, read as the reverse complement.
ATCGAACAAATAACATTATACCAGATAAGGATAACCCCGAAAAACCAATTACTGTTTACCGCAATGCTTGGAGATAAAAATAAAAAGCTTTCGTTTAATGAACGCCCCGAATTACAACTGAAACTATAAAATTTCTCATAAAACCCCTGTATATTTCGCTGTTGCAGATAAAATAGTCCAAAGTCTTTAACGACTGAACTAAATGAGCCGTAACTAACTTGTCCGAGGGTTAAACTTGACGTTCTTATTATCAGAAATGAGAAAAGTTATGTTCTTGGCCATTGATCGTTGAGAACACGCAACCATAGAGTTGGTGATTTAGTTTTCAAAGATTAAAATTAGTTGATTTAAATAAAGACTGAGTGTTGAATTTCTTTTGGCCCTTCTCGAAATCTTAACAGTGGTCTCCGTGTTTAAGAAGTTTACACTGAAACTAATAATTTTACAGGGTAAGAGCATGACGGACCATGCTTAGTGTAGGGTTCCGAAGCCGTTAAGTACAAAACAAACAAACAAAAAAACAAACATAAAAATCTACAAGTAATAACAAATTTTCTCCTTAAAGTCACTTGCTGCCGTCTTAGATGATTTTAGTAGCATAAACACTATAATCGCCTGTATCTCAAGAACCAATGATGTCTACTTAGTTGTGATAGTTTTCCTTTTAAATTCGTTATATGCGCTTTCATTAAAGTTTTTTTTAGATTTTTAGTATTTGTAGTTTTGGCTGTTATGTAGGGGGAAGGACACTTGATTCTAACAAAAATTGGCGCTATAAAGCTTAATACTTCATTAACGGTCCCTTAATCGAAAAATTGTTTGCACAAACCTGCAATATTTCCCATTTTTTTCACTATTTAATTTACCACTTTGTTGGCGTGACTATACGTCGTATACCTATTCATGCCAAAATACAGCTTTCTAGTACTAAGAGTACCTAAGCTAGCCTGCGGACGGACGGACGGACAGACATGGCGAAACTATAAGGGTTCCTAGTTTGACTATGGAACCCTGAAATCACTTAGACTAACTGGTCACGAAAAGTATCCTCAACATAAAACAGTAAGTTAAACACAAAATATTCACGTTTACTGTTTTAACATGGAACATGGAACATTATCAATTACCGTTTCGAATGTTAGGCTCATATAGTATGGTGCGAAGCAGTGGAAGTTCAGGTTTATTCCGTTCTGCATGGTTTTATTTTCAGTGTAAACATGTGTAAATGCCTTTACTATCTTAAAGGGTTAACATTCATCTGGCATAACTTTTTTTGGCATAATCATCACTTGGCATAATCATCATTTGGCATACAATCTTTTTTTCAGAAACCGTATACTTTTCAGGGTTATTATAAAATAAACCTAACCTAACCTAATGGGCTCTATGCATTGCTATTTTAAATAATCCTGAAAGTATACGGTTTCTGAAAATATAGTCTGTATGCCAAATGATGATTATGCCAAGTGATGATTATGCCAAAAAAAGTTATGCCAGATGAATGGAACCCATCTTAAAGAATAAAGATTTTCATTTTAATTTCAAAATTACCGTTAAATAACAACAGCTCTCCTTTAAAAATTTAGCCTTTATTTTTTATTATATCGCAGCCATCTTCTAGTGAAATAGTCATAAAAACATAAAAACTGTAATTTATGCGTTATTATAACAGAATATAAGGTAAAAAACCTAGCCTCTGATATCCATAAGTCTACCACAGTTTTTTTAAGTGCATCACCCATTTTAATTAAAATCTTAATTTAAACCCCACAAATTCTTTTCAAGCACTAAAATTATTCAAAGCCAAGTCTGAAGAATATAGTTAAATGCATCTGCAGTTGATTGCATACATTAATCTCTGTTCTCTGGATATTATTGCTTTTATAATAAAGCTCTTTGAACCTTTGTTCACTGAATAAAAGGATTAACGTCATGCCCTGGGGACTACTGTGTCAGCGTTATGCAATCCTGGTAACAGTGAGCGAAAGGGTACAGTTACTACATTACACTGCACCCACATTTTGCTTATGTAATAGGTACCTAAACTGAACGAAAGCACGAAGGAAGAAAGAAAGCAATTTGAATGAGAAAACCACTGAACGGACGAATTGCAACCGTTTTCTTCAACAACGAAAAAATTGTTGAGTGCGAGTTGGATTCGCGCATCGAGGGTTCCGTACACAGTATACATACATTCATAGCATCACGCCTTCATTCCCATAGTGGGGTAGGCAGAGCTACAGAAATACCAACAACTCTAAAAATACTTGTTGATAATTCTGTAACCACATTTTTCACAATCAGGCCAAGAAGTTTACTAGTGTATTAGTAAAAGGTTGCAAGCCCATCGCCTAACAGTACTACAAGCCCTTATTTCCTTAGTCGCCTCTTACGACATCCACGGGAAGACATGGAGTGGCACTATTCTAACCCGGCAACCACACGGGGCAACCATACTGTATGTGTTCTTATATTTCGATTTGAATGTTATACCTTAACCAAATAAAAAATATACACTTGACCGGTTTGTAGTATTTGTTGTTTTTCTTTAGGATTTGTACAATATTCATATCAACGTTGACGCCTGTATTTAACCGTTTGTACAATACAAAAAAAAACATTTCTTTTACGGACACGCCCTTTACATTTGAACAATTTATATTTTTACTTTTATAGTTGTTGGTAACTATAACCCCGTGTTGTTTCTTGTTGATTCTGTAACGACATTTTGCACAAGTAGGCTAAGATGTTTACCAATGTATTAGTGAAAGTTGCAAGCCCATCGCCTAACAGTACTACGAGCCCTTATTCCCTTAGTCGCCTCTTACGACATCCACGGGAAGACATGGAATAGCACAATTCTAACCCGGCAACCACACAGGGTACAGAATGTCAAGACTGCAATCCTAACACCGCAAATGCATGTTTCTAATTATCTCTTTTTAGTTTTACTTGCGCGTTTTCACCACGATCTACTCATATGATAAGCTTGAAAATAAGCTACTCTATTTTCATTTCACCGCCCCGACCGCACGAGAGTGCTGTGAAAATATTCCGAAAGGATTTTAAATATGAACGCAATTTCAAGTGCTCGCAGCTGCAATTGAGTGCGTTTATGCTTTAGCGGTTCAAAAATAATAAAATATAAACCGAGCCGTTTAAACTTGGAGTTAACTAAAATAATTTGACATCTTAGAAATAAGTTAAAAGATTATTTTTTCTTTACAACTTTTAGACTTGGCAGCAGTAAAATAGAAACAAAAACGAATGAGGAATGGATTGCGACACAGGGGTGCAGACAATCCAAGCTCATGATAGGAAGGGTAAACCAAAACAGGACAAGGTACCTCCTTAATCTTGGTAAGTACAATCTTAGCATACTAACTGGTGTGCTGACTGGGCATTGCCCGCTCAACAGACATCTAACGGTAATGGGCATTAAACAAGATCCTCAATGCCCACATTGCGGCAAAGAGGAAACAAGCCAACATGTCCTAGCCGAGTGCGTCATGTACTCGTCACTGAGATACCACACATTCGGAGAGGACAAGCTATCGTCAGAAGCACTTAAAAGCATCAACCTACAGGACGCACTTTTGTTCTGTAGGAAAACCGGAAGATGGGATCCATGCTGGATGGGAGCGTCGCCGGGCCAGTAACCTACGGCTCAACCAAGGGGAACAGGGCGGAATGACCGGGAGACTGATCGACCGCCCGCCTGTTCCGGCCGGGCGTCCCCACCCATCATCATCATCATCATCATCATCAACTGTAGCTTGCAGAGTTTTACAAAATGTAAAAATGGAAATTGTGGCATTTTAATCAATCACGGCCACTTTTTATCAAAATATCATTATATTCCATTCTTCTTTATCCATAATTTTCAATTTTGATATTCTGATAATGCGTGACGCTTGTATATTTATGTTATGAGAAACTTGATAAAAAAAAAACCTGAGTTATTTTGTATTGTCGTAGATATAATAAATAAATAAAATATATAAATAAATATCAGGGGACAATGTCACACAAATGACCTAGTCCCAAACTAAGCTCCAGGCTTGTACTATGGGTACTAGACAACGATAAACGTACTTAAATAGGGAAATATATACTTAAATACATAGAAAACATCCAAGACTCAGGAACAAAAATATTCGCGCTCATCACACAAATATCTGCCCTTACCGCGATTTGAACCCAGGACCGCTGGCTCCAGAAGCAGGTTCACTCCCAAGTAGGCCAACGTGTCGTTGTGTAAAAGAAACACATTATTCTTCTTAATACTTATACTTACTTTGATTCAAATATTATATAGTCAATCCAACTCCTACAACTAAGATGAATCTAACGAGACCTCTCTTCAATATTGGTCAAGCTGTTTAGGCTACAGTTCACAATCGAACGGACATATCCACATACAACATAACATTACCCTTTGGACAGTCGGGAAATAAATAGAGGCCTTCGTCGTTTCTGTTTCTTCATTCAATTATCATCTTGGAATACTCGTCATGCTTTAATACCTGGTATTTTTTCGTATTTGATCAAATTACTTCTAAGAAACTCGTTGTTTGTATTTTCCTAGTCTTACTTATTAACACATATTTTTAAAGCTCACTAGATTTTAATGGAACCATATCAAACCTTGGACTTGCTGGGACCTTTAAGAGACAAGCAAACTCTCGTTCCAAAGACCGGCATCGCATCTGCAATTTTTCTCCTAGTGTCCATGCCTCCATGGACGGCGGTTTCACTTTCCAATTTCCATCAGGTGACTTGCTAGCTCTAGCCTTTTCTAGCATAAAAAAACAGAGCATACAAAAGTAATATCTTTTTCCCCATTTAAATCTTTCGAAAAATATCAAAAGTATGTGAAAACAATGCATTTTATTCATTTGAGACATCATGTTTAATAGAGCCATTTACTGCTTAAGACCTACACAATCGATATCTAAATAAAAATAGTGTAAGTTATTTTTTTCATAACAAACGTGTTCGGTTCCCGATCTGAGTACAGGTTTTTTAAAATGTATGAATGCAGTTTTTCTTCCTATTAAAATCGATGACATGGTTCCTAAGAACAGGTCTTCGTACGTCTTATAGTTTCAAAATTTCCTATACTGACCGATTTAAATGAGACACTCTGTTTAGTTCAAGGCCAAAAGCGAATCCGTAAACATTGTCCTTTTGTATTACACGATTACGTCCGATTTTATTCGAAACCCGAATATTTTTTTTTGTATTGTATCTTTAAAAGGGTGTTTTGTTGTGTTTTTTTTTGTGTTTTGTTGTTTATATTGGTGTTATTGGCGAGACGATTACTTTTCATTTATTATTTTCACCTTTACTGTTCAACCAGCAGGTATACTCAGAAGGTTCTACCTTGTCCCACCTTTAAAACTGTGTCACATTGACGTTATAAATCAAATGGTAAAGCGAGGTTTAGCCTAGCAATACAAATTTTAGAAGTTCACTGCGGTCTTGCTCAATTTAAGTTAGAAATAGACAGCAAAGTTGTGCTTCTTGCTCTAAAATTTAAGTTTAAGTAAGACAGCGATCAACTTCTGCAATTTTTGATGTCGTTTATTCCGCGTTTAACACGTTAACGGACACTTCGAACAGTAAATGAAAAGCCTCATGATATGACACCACGGCAATAGCCGATGATTTAAAGTGAAGTCCGGTATCTTGTGCCCTGTCACGTACACCACAACATCCCCTAATCACCGCAAAAGCTTTAAGGTAACTTCAACGTGGTGGCAACGTGGTTCAAGCTTTAGTGGTGGTAGGACCCTGTGCAGGGTCCGTCCGGATCGCTACCACCATCTTATCCATTAACCAACCGCCAAGCAACAGTGTTCGCATTGTTGTGTTCCGGTGTGGGGATAAGAGAACCGGTGAAATTACTAGCACAGAGGCATTCCATCTTAGTCCTCAGGATTGGCAACGCATTTGAGGTCTTAGGATTATAGTCTTGAGAATTCAAATGTCTATGGGTCTCAGATTCCACTTACCATCAGGTGGCCTGAGTGCTCGTGTGCCTTATCCTTAACATAAAAAAAAATCATGCACTACACATAAGGGGCATGACGCGTGTCGTCACGGCTGTGGACATAAATTGTGCTGTGTAAATTGAAAACATCAAAATCAGCAACAGAATTAGCCAGCTTAAAAAAACTTTCCAACAAAAGTCTTGAATACGTCGCTTTTCCATATTCTATTACAAAGTTTGTTCCCTAAGTTCAGGAAAAATCCATTTGCTTGGAATTCTTCCCGTTTTCAGCTTATAAATATTTACATCATATTTTTCTTGGCAAAGCACTTCGCGGTGAAGCGTTCAACTCTGACGCACCTGCTACTTCTATTTATGTACGAGATTTGTGATTTTTTGCCGCCCCTAAGGACCCTGAAAAATGTCTTGGAGCTAGAAAATATTAAAACATGCAGCAGACTTTAAGTGACTTTGCATAATTATTATTTTTATGGACCGCGGTTCCAATTTTTACTAAGAAGGGCGCATCTATTTATGGGGTCGTTATTTGAATTCCTTTTTCTTTACTCACCTCAAAAGGTTGAATTTTCTCTAGCAATAACAGCTGATACGCTGTTTTTCTTGAGAAAGTAACATTGTCTGGCTTTTATGTAAAATAATCTGCTTTAGTAGCGAAAGTGCTTCATCTGCTACAATGTTTCAACGCTTTTGCATCTAGGCTTCTTGAATTTCATATAAAATGGGCACGTTATGAAGTTCCTGGCTCCAAACATGTTGCATAGGACGCTTAAAAAATACTGGATAAAAAAGTTCATGGAACAAAGGAACATTATGATTATTATGAAGCGTAACATAACCACAAATAATTGATTACTGTAAATTTAAATGGAAACATTTAAGCAGGTGTTTTCAAAATTGCAAATTTATTTCTTGATTGTTTGTCATACAACGTATTTTCATTGAAACATTTAAGGTGAAATCCACGACAGAATCTGGCGGGGAACTGAGTCAACTAGTTCCAATTTAATAACTAAAACTTGCCCCACGAAATGCAGACACACACACTTAAAGGCTAAGTATTTTTTCCAAATTGAAGTAATAAGTAACTTTAAGTAAGTGATGTCTCAAGAATTAAAGGAACAAAATAAACTGGTATAATATTTATCTACTTACATATTCTGTCTGTCAAACCGACGATCGAGTAAGCGAAGTCATACGAACAGGCTTACCCGTCAAAAGAAATGAGTAAGCTGTGAATGCCTGTCCTTAAATAACAATAATATTGTTTTACGCTTTGACAGGACAACTTACATTCCCCGATTAATAGTTCGTCCGTCGAGGTCATGAGTTAGTTGTTACGGAGATCCTACCAAATCTATAATATGATCCTTTAAACGACTAAGTACGTGTTGAATTCACATGGCAATACTATGAATTAGCAATTAGCTAAAGCGTCCCAAACTTTGCCAATTTCATGCTGCTAAAACGTCGTATGCTATTGTAGTCTCAACTGCTCTTACTCCTTTTTCAATTGTTCAGTGAAATATCTGGCTTTACAGTACAAAGGGTGTATCTGCTATTTAATAACCAAAGCAGATTTCTACTTTCTCCATTTAATAATAAAGTGGATTGTGGGAAATAGCTCTTCAATTAAATACGCCCTTTTTGTAAAGAAGTCGGCAATGAGGTGACGACAGAACCCACTCGTATTGCGGGACAACTTGAAGACAGATAGTCTTCAAGTTTTAGTGTCCAATTACACTTGGTTAACCAGATGGTTAACCAAGTGTAATTAGACACTAAAAGCTTTTATTAGGTTATTTATATTCATTATAATATAATAACATTCATTAATGAATTTTGGTGGAAACTTAACGTGACTTATGCTTTTTAAAGGTCTTATTTTGTTACTTAGTTGATGGCTTCGGTCACGAAAAGATACAGAAAAAAAATGCTCTGATAGAAATGCTAGAAGACCTAAAAAGCATTGGAAATGGTACTTATTTTAAGTGTTAGTACCTACTTGATCTATTCTGTGGTGTCAGTACTCGTAGAAATTTGTGCATTGTCCTTCCGGATCGCTACCACCGTCTTTTCCTTTTACCGACCACTCAGACCTGTTTGCAATGTTGTGTTTTGGTTTAGCATAGAAGCATTTCACCTGACTCCTCAAGGTTGGTTTTCCAAATCATCCTAGGTCAGTCAAGCTGAACTTTTAGGTGAAAATATTGTATAGAGGCCAAATTAACTAACGAATTAAGTATTAAGTTTGAAATAGGATAAATTTCAACGGTGTCACCTTTAGTTTTATTTTAGCATTGTTTTACCGGTCCTAACTGGCCAACTAAACTAGTTAAATCTAACTAATCCTTTATTGAAATTGCTGTCATGTGACGTCTGTTTGTTATGTATCACTAATCAAATTAAATTATCTCCCTTATATATTGATTAGGCTTCGAAAATCTTTCTTAAATAATTTATAATTCATTAACTGAGATCGTATTCTAAATTTCATGTTCCGACATCCTAAGTAATAAAAAAGAACACAGGTTCACAAATTCAAATCCAAAGCCTCATCTCCATTAAAAAAAAACATTACAATAAACGAATCACCCTTTACAACGCATTAATTTTTAATCATCTAAAAGCCCGTAGCGTTCCCAAAACGCCCCCTATCGCGGAAATGTACAATCACCCGCTAAAATCCCTACACATTGTATAAAACTGGGCCGGGCATTTTCTTAATAACAGCATAAGTGCAATTTTCCAGGTGGGGTAACCACAATGGCTTAATCCTGCCTTTCTTCGTGAAAGGACCGGACCGCATACAGCCAAAGCCAGTTACTCGAGGAGAGTACTGGGGCAAGTACTTGAAGGGTATAAACGCCGCGAGATTATAGGATTAAAGCTTTGACCTTTAAAGTGGTTACAATGAATGATAGTGGGTAAAGTAGTTTTTAAATAGGACCTTAAGGACAATGTATTAATAAAAAAGTTGAGTCAATTTGGGTACGATTTTCGATTTGATATATTTAATTACTAGCTTTTGCGTGCGAATCTGCCCGCGTAAAAGCCTACCTTGGATACCGTCAAATTTTTCGGGATAAAAAGTAGCCTATGTGTCATTCCACAATATAATCCATGTCCTTGCCAAATTTCATCACGATCCGTTAAGCCATGATAATCCGTTAAGGCGTGATAGAGTAACTGACATACAAACTTTCGCATTCGTTTCTTAATGAGGAACGCCAATCTTTGTTTTTTTTTTTATGAAACACGAGTGAAGGATATACTGTCGGTTGCGCGATAGTGTGTGTGAGAGTGTGATAGCGATACCCTGCTGAACACTATTTAGAAGTTGATAGTACAGTAAGATGGTAGGATAAATATGGGACATTTTTACTACGCTCTAAACTCGTAGTGTAGAAACTTAACAATAAATACACTAAACTTATAAAGGTACAATAAATATTTACAAAACACAAATATTAGACTAGAAAAAAGGTCGTATGGTTTCTTATCGCACTAATCTTCACCATAAATTATTGTTGATATTGTGTGGTGTAACAGTACTTTTAGTGCATGAGTTTTTTAACAAAGATAGTTTTATGTTAAATCAATACTACATCATAACTTTTTAGGTATAAGTACTTGTCTACGTCTGAAATGTAACATAATAGCAATGCAACATTAATTAAAAATGTTTTTAACTGTATGTGCTTAGCAAGTTTCGACTTTTCAAATTACTCGTACGATTACTGTTCGCTAGTAGCTCACCCGAGCACTCGCCTCGTGTAAGCTGACCGCAACTTTTATTACTTTTCCCAACTTTGAATACTTATTGTTCGGGACATTTAAAATGAAACGACATTGTCAGTAGGTAATTTTCAGAAAATTTTATACGGTTGTGAAGTTAAATTTAATTATTAATAAACACGACTGCCTTCCTACTTAACTTAATTCAGGGGGATTATAAAGTAATGAATAAGACAAATAAATAGAAGCTGTCTGTATGTACAATTTCCTCCTTTTTTAAGTCGGTTAACCGCATTAGCTATTTATTTTAGCAAGATATAATAATGTTACGTACTTGGAGGTAGGTAACTGATAGAAATGCACGAACACACCGATAATTAAGAGCTAGACTTTATTAACACACTCACACTTAATCGTTACAAACAATTATCGCACAATAAACTCGAGTACTTAGATCGCTCGAGTCGCTCTTGTTCGCACTGTTCGCTCTCCAAGTAAGGAATGAATAGCCGCTCGCGCGCCTCTCCTTTTATACACCCAATCGCCGAATGTTCCAGAATGCCTTCTCGAATGACCGATGGACCTTGACCCGCCGGGGACGTTCTTGATAGTTCGATAATGGATGGTTCTACTCATTGCGGCATTGTATTGTATTACAATAGCGACGGCCTTGGCCTTGAACTCGATTAAACCAGTTAACAATAGGGATGTCCTTGAGTCGGCATCGATTAACTATAATTTAAAACAATATTTTTGGACGAACTATTTTAAATGCCGTCAATAGAGATAGAGAGGTAACTAAGAAGAAATAACGGTAGATTTAAGCAATGGTGGTAAACCTTAGCAAACAATATTCTTTAACTAGAATATGTACTGGGTGTTGCCTGTAATAGGAGCAATAAATCGAGGGATCGTTTCTACCGTATAAACGTAGCAACATTTGTTCTACAACTTTTACAAAATATGTAATTTATTATTTGGAATTTTTAAAACAAACTAAATAGCATTTTTAATGTACTCCATCCAATAGTCTAGTTTACATCTACTGTCAGCCTACAAACTTCGTAGTTTTCGCAATACATTGCTTGCTTGGAAAATCTTAATTAATTAATATAAATTTAGTAAACAACAAGTTATTTTCAAAAGTTGTAGAATAAATGTTTTTATGTTTGTGGTGTGGAAACGATCCCTAAATTTATTGCTCCTATTACAGGTAACACCCGGTATAGCTTTGCTAATTCTCTTCAAAAAAAAAAACAAGTGAAGCACGCAACAACAAAATAAATCATGTATATTGAAATCTTTCAATTTGCCAAACTTTTTCTTTAAAATAGTTTTACCAGTTTGTTTACGCCATTTTGTGAATATTTGGTCACGAATACCATTTATCCAAATTATGGGTTCCACGTAATGCAACGTAATACATAATAATTAGGTACAACGCATTAGTTGAAATCTGTTTTGAGCTTTCAAAACATCCATTTGTATAATGATAATTTCCATTAAGCAAAATGCTACCGGAAATTCAATGCATAAGGCTTGCTAAATATTTTACAAAGTTTTCAAACAAAACACCAATCTTTTGGTTATTTAAACAAAGTTGGCATACATTTTCTTTTTTATTAGGGTCCGGTAGTCAAACTAGGAAACCTTATAGTTTCGCCATGTCCGTCCGTCCGTCCGCAGCCTAGCTCAGAAACCCTTAGTACAAGAAAGCTGTTATTTGTCATGAGTATACATATTAGTCACGCCGACAAAATGGTAAAACAAAATCTTGAAAAAAATATAATTCTAGGGTGTAAAGGACACGTAAAGTCGGGATGGTTTTCGTCTCGTTCTACCCCATAGTGTGGGGTGTTGATGGATAAGTCTTTCAATATGGCAAGTTTGTGACAACATTTTTTTTAGATTAAGGGAACCGTTTGTGAAATATTAAGCTTTTAAGTGCTACGTGGACGGACGGACGAGCTTGGCGAAACTATAATGGTGCCTAGTTAGACTAGGAAACCCTAAAAGAAGATAATGATTCTCTATTTTAGGTTAAAACAACTGACAAATAACTAAAAAGCATCGTTAGGACAAGGATCCTCGCCCGGCTTCGCTCAAATTTCATAATAATTTTCACCCAGCTGACATTGAACCCGTGAACTCACTGGATTACGTAAATCGTAAGTGCCACATGAACAGACGGAAGAGCATGGCGAAACTATAAGGGTTCCTAATTAGACTAGGGAACCCTAAAAAGAAGATAATGATTCTCTAGTTTAGCTTAAAACAACTGACAAATAACTAAAAAGCATCGTTAGGACAAGGATCCTCGCCCCGGCTTCGCTCAAATTTCAATATAATTTTCACCCAGCTGACATTGAACCCGTGAACTCACTGGATTACGTAAATCAATTTATTTTCGAGGGGTTTCCTTCATATTGGATCATTTGTAGGAATAAATTAAAAAAGCTCGTCGACTAAGCAGCCTGTGCAGAATATTAAAATATCGTCTTAAAATTCACGATATTTTCTTATTAACCCGCCAACGCTTCATATCGGTTTACATAAGTTTACCCGTACATAAACCAAGTTTATTTTATACATAAAAACCTTTCACGAAAAATTACCTAAGTTATGGTGAAAACCGCATCGAAATTCATTGCGTGGTTTAGTTATGCCACATTGTAAGTGTCCCACGGTACTTAAGAAATGTCTAGACACTTTCAAAGTAGTTTGTGACACTTTGTAGAGCCAAGTCCCTTTAGTCAACTCTGAAAAATGATAATGAAAAATTAGGGAAATGTGCACAAATTTTATTACGTAGCTTATAAAATAAAATAAATAAATATCACGACACAATGTCACACAAATTGACCTAGTCCCAAACTAAGCTCTAGGCTTGTACTATGGGTACTAGACAACGATAAACATACTTAGATAGAGAAATAAATACTTAAATACATAGGAAACATCCAAGACTCAGGAACAAATACTCCTGCTCATTACACAAATATCTGCCCTTATCGGGATTTGAACCCGGGACCGCCGGCTTCGGAGGCAGGGTCACTCCCAACTAGGCCAACGTGTCGTCAATATATAATAAAGTAAGGGGTAAACCGGGTCTGGCATAAACCGCAACGCTTTAAATAAGAGATCTAATATGTTTGTTAGTTCTAAAGGGAAGGGTCCAAATTAGCTTGAAATGATTTAAGAAGACTTAGCCTTTTTCGTTTCCGAACTTGACTTGACACACTGCCGTAAAGTACAGTTGTCGTGTAACATCCTGTATCAATTTATTAACTCTGGTTTCAAACTGGAGTGATACAGCAATGTTTCAGATAAAGTGTCCATAAAAACTGAAATAAATGTCAGCATGGACGCGCAATAAACCTGTAATAAATCCTGGTCTGCGTGCTTACTTAACAATAGTTATTAGTGCAACAAGAGAGCAAAGTTGGTTTTTGCTGCGAGTGTTGATTTTGAATCCCGAGCAAGCGAAGGATTCTAAGTTAGAATCCTGAGTGCAGCGAGGGATTCAAAGACACGAGATGCAAATAACTTTGGTCTCGTGTTGCACATACAATTGTTCACCTCAGCAGCGTGAAAGTATAACCTTAAAGATGGGAACGAATCTGAGGTATGCTCGCCCCGCGCGGCGCGCTGCTCGTGAGCCAAGTTGTTGTTTATAAACATGCGCGGGTGAGGCAGCGTGCTCGCCGCGAGCCGAAATTTCAAAATGGGGTCGGATACAAAGACAGCCGCCGCTGCGTCAATTCACCAAATTATTAACAAAAAGAAGAAGAAATCGCTACGGTGGTGGAACGGCTCAGCAACTTTATCAAACAGCGCTTCGCCCACAGTCAAGTTAGAACTGGTCGTTCTGCCCGCGGCACGCTCGGATACACGTCCAAATTACGCGAGGCACGCACACTGAGGCGCCTTTGAGCACGGTCAAGGGACCGACTCACGGCAGCTCGCCGCGCGCCGCTCGCTGCTCGCGCACGCCACGTGAGCGCGTACGAATTTGAGTAAAATAGGTGAGCCGTGCGTGCCTCAACCCGAGGCTGCTCTAATTCTTACCCACCTTAAGGTAAATACAAACAACATGTAAAAATAAAACGATATCCCCAGCCGCGCGCGCGCCGAACCACAACCACCTTTATATTATGAACAAAAATTAAAAAGTTACTTTTTCTCACGCTCGCAGCAAAATAAATTTTGCTCACTGGCCAGTAAAAAGCAATACGATAATAAGATCATAGCAATAATATTATTTATACCGAGTGAAATAAACGCCCTGTGCCTCTATTCTACTGCATTAAAACGATATTGCGTTTGATTCGTCCACAATTACAGTTTAGTACTTGTACACAAGAGGAAACACGTCAAAGACGATATCGTTATTACCGTGTAGAATCTCAGCCCTGGCCTACTGGGATGAACTTGACAGTAGTGGCAGCCGAGTTTTAAAATAAAAGATACTAAAACACATACTGCGTGGGCGAGGATCAGGAGTCCGCCCTCTCTCCGGCGAAATAGTCAAATTCATCAGAGACTAGCTACGTAGGTCCCTGAAAAAAAAAACCTAAAACACGTCAAATACAATATCGTTTTAACGTAGGTAGTAGAAAAGAAGCCCTGGGCACAAGTACAGCTGAAACGCATACCTACCTACGCATATATACCTTTTCAAATTCATATTTTTACTTTTTAATCTACCAACCGAGCGTTTTATGACTTCCTGAAGCGCCCGTTTGTCACAACAATCTCTTCATCCCGTCAAGTTTATGTCGCCAACTGCATCACTAAATATATTTTTTTTTTCAGAGAATCCTGCCGCTATGCGTCAGTTTTTGCATTGTATTCAAAAGACTAGCACGGAGCCATATCATTTTAGTCCATAGCGCTGGCAACGCATGCGCAGTTTTGGGATTTCAGTTTTAAGATAGTAGTCTCTTGATGCCAAATGATCATCAGCCTGAGAGCCCACTTACCATCATTAACATCAGCCCCCTATTTTTTACTATATCGACTATACTGGTCTTACTTTAGTGGTAGAAGGACCCTGTGCAGGGTCCGTCCGGATCGCTACCACAATGTTATCCATTAACCACCCGCCAAGCAACAGTGTTGGCAACGCATTTGAGGACTTAGGATTATAGTCTTGAGAATTCAAGTATTTATGGGTCACAGATTCCGCTTACCATGAGGTGGCCTGAGTGCTCGTGTGCCTTCTCATTAACATAACAAAAGACTGGTCATTTATCAGAATATTAACTGTGCAATTTAAACCAAATTTTCACTTGTCACGTCACGTGTCATTGTCCAGATGGTTAAATAAGGGGCAGTGAGCAAAGTCTGTACTAGACCCATAATGGATCTCTTTGTAAATCAGACTTTAGTCGATCATAACGTTGTTTCCATGTCTCTCCAGTAAACCAAATTACATGACAACCCTTAAAAAGGTAGTCCACGTTACAGCTTGGAGCACCTCAGACTTTGAGAGCGTCGTCGTGATCGTAAGGTACCAAGTTCGAACCCCCGCGGTCACCATGTACCAGTACATACACATACATAACGTAACGCCTTTATTCCCAGAGTGGGGAAGGCAGAACAACAGAATACCAACAACTCTAAACTTGTTGATAATTCTGTAACCACATTTTGCACAATCAGGCTAAGATGTTTACCAGTGTATTAGTGACAGGTTGCAAGCCCATCGCTTAACAGTACTACAAGCCCTTATTCCCTTAGTCGCCTCTCACGACATCCACGGGAAGACATGGAGTGGCACTATTCTAACCCGGCAGCCACACGGGATACCAATTAGTTTTTCTTATTTAAGGATATTACCAGATGCTCTTACGGTGAAGGGAAAACATCGTGAAGAAACCTGCAGATTCGAACAGCTGAGTGTGTAAGAGGGTAATTGCACAAAACATCCTAAAGGGGTCGAAGTGTATCCAAAAAAGGGCCCATCTATAAGATAATAAGATAAGACCTCAGACTTAATTAGTTAGGCTCCCTAATTACCCTGCAAAAATCCAATGACTTAGGCGCCAGTACCTACGTTTAAGTCAACTGACTGACTTACAGTCCAGAAGTGTTATTCGCCTTTTTGTGGGTGTACCCTCCCCCATTCAATTACCGAAATAAACGATGCAGGTACCAAAAAGCCGTATATTCATATACCATTAAGTATCTAAGAATAGTCACCAGCAATGACACCGGGTCACTTAGTGCAGATTTTCCATATAAAGTGACCCGCTTTCATTGTCCTTGAGTGTACTTACTGAGGATACTTCCGACACTTTCCCATTTTCACCAAAAAGCAGACACCCAATTCGTCAATTAAGAGTTTAATATTTTATAATATTTCAGACTCAAATGCAGAACTGTCGATATCTTTGCATAAAATACAAGGGGAATATTCACTACGGCAACCACAGTTTTTATTCCCACGTCTTCATCAAACCATTCTTATTCTGTCTCAAGACTCACAGCAATTATATTTTAGTAAAGACCAATGATTCTGGTCGCTCTAGTCAAACACAACCAGCTTATCTAAACCTGTCATTTCAAGTAGTTGCTATAATAGTAGAGATTATGACTTTATGGTGTATTCAATGCTTTTCTCTCCTCAGGTGCTATAGAGAATAATTCCAAAGTACGACTTGAACAGCAAATGGCCATTAATGGACCGCTAAAAGTACTTCCGGACGAAAGTTAAGGAATTTTGAATTTTCTGGAAAAAGAATAAGGATTTTTTTTGTTCGTTGTCAAAATGGGAAAAGATGTGAAACAAGTTAGTACTGTGTTGAAAGCTACCTCACTGCTTACGAGAGTGTTATTTATTATCAAGGCAATTTAGTTTAAACTACATTTTAATGACCATAAGGTTCATTTTAGGGTTCCGTAGTTAAACTAGGAACCCTTATAGTTTCGCCATGTCCCTCCGTCCGTCCGTCCGTCCGTCCGTTGGTCCGCAGCCTAGCTCAGAGACTCTTAAATATTACTAGAAAGCTGTAATTTGACATGAATATACATATTAGTCACGCCAACAAAGTGGTAAAATAAAATCCTGAAATATTTTTTGTACCGTTTGTGTCGTTGGATAGGTCTTTAGATAATGAACATCTTTAGATTAAGGGATCCGTCCGTTTATGAAATATTAAGCTTTGAAGCGCTAATTTTTGTTAGACTGAAGTGTCGTCGTCGTCATCGTCCCCCCCACCTACAACGAAAACTACAAATACTAAATATCTGAATAAAAACTTAAATAAAAGCTCATATAAACAATTTAAAAGGAAAACTATCACGAATAAGTAGACATCATTGGTTCTTGAGATACAGGCGATTAAAGTGTTATACCTGCCTACTAAAATCATCTAAGACAGCACCAAATGACTTTAAATAGAAAATTAGTTATTACTTGTTGGTTTTTATGTTTGTAGTACTGAACGACTTCGGAACCCTACACTGACACTGCCCGGTTTTTAATTCTTCAATGAATCTTAGTATTTGATATTAAATTCATCCTAATACCTCAACGCGTTCCTGAGTAAAAGGGTCTTGACAGACAGACGGACAACAAAATTCAGAACCTCAACAGGAAAAATCCTTATACGGCCTACACGTAGTTCTGAACCCTAAAAACATGACATTCTGTGTCAAAATATTGACCAAAAAAAAACATTCCAAACAGAAGGGTAAGACATTTAAATAAATGAACGACAATATTACTTGTATTTGAATTTCTGTGCTTTGTCAATAACGTGTTTACATACAGTCAAGTTCAAAAGTATGTATACACTTTAGTACCTTGTCTATTTAACGTCATGTTTAAACTGCCATATGAAATTATCCAAGCGATTAAAGTGACAAGGTACTAAAGTGTATACATACTTTTGAACTTGACTGTACCTACATAAATAACCATTTAACCTCGTTTTATTTGAAAAGGAAACAAATTTATAAATGTCTAACACGTGTTTTATTGCAAACATTATTCCTTCGATATTGAAAGTTGTCATGTCCGAACAAACTAGAGGAATATAAAAGAAGGTGTAAAAGTTTTTCCATAAATGGAGAAAAAACTCAGACCTCCAGATGACCCCTACTATTGGTTTTTGTTTATAATAGGTACAACATTAAAAACAAGGGGTTTTTTTTTAAATAAAATGCAAGTAGATACTAAGAAGACATTAGTTATTAGTGTAAAGAACTGGGCTTCTATTCAGGTGCGTTAAAACGATATCGTGTTTGACACGTTTAAGAATCGTTTATGTCACAGTCGCCATTATTGTAAATGATAATATAAGAGTTATCAAAACGTTGACAATACGGAAACAGGTCAAAAACGATATCGTTATAACGCAGTTGAATAGAGGCCCTGGCTACTTAACTGAAAACCATTCACTTTCTTACTTACTTAGTTTTTTATATTAATCGCAACATAAAGAAGGATTCAAATAAATTACTTTTAAAGACACTTAAGAGATAGAAATTAGTGAATGAACTATTTATGCGTATTATAAAGTCGCTTTAGCAACACGCTTGTGGACTGACCTATTACTCGTACAATCGAAGACACTGTTAACTGTACATTTACAATCGAACATAAACCTTATCGCAACGTATTAAAGTCTATGGGTGGTCAAGTCAGTTAACAGTGTTTTCGTTGGAACCTACCATTTAAAAGAAGATATTACTTGCGTTTTTAAAGGCAGTTTTATTGTTTTCTAAAACATTTATTTTATTTTATATTTTTTAGTGATCACAATAAGAATGCTGTTATGTAGTCCCACATCCAAATTAAAAAGAAACAAGCTACGTTGTGAGAACACATTTCATATATTTAAACCATTTAAATGTGCTTCTTCACCACCACCATCTGCCACCTTTGGAAAAGGTACCGTTTAGAAGTTCCGGTAGCCATCTGTGGTGTTCATCATCAGTTCCACTTCACCAAATGATACTTGTTGAATGCAAATGATGGACTTGTTACTAAAAATACTAAAATCACTATATGTATTCGTGTAATATTTGAGGAGATCCTTCGATTTTTCCAAGATTCCATCATCAAATACTGACTCGATGACAATAGGACCACTTCGAAAGTATGTTTTATGAAACGGTAACATAATTTTGAAAAACCGGGCAAAAGCGTGTTGGACCTTGCTCAGTGTAGGGTTCCGAAGCCGTTAAGTACTACAAACATAAAAATCAACAAGTAATAACACTAATAACAAATTTTCTATTTAAAGTCAATTGGTGCCGTCCGAGATGATTTTAGTAGGTATAAACACTTTAAGCGCCTGTATCTCAAGAACCAATGACGTCTACTTAGTCGTGATAGTTTTCCTTTATAACTAATTGTCATGCTCTATCATTTACGATTATTTACCGATTTTTAGTATTTGTAGTTTTGGCTGTAGGGTATGTGACTTGAGTCTAACAAAAATTAGCGCTTTAAAGCTTAATATTTCCTAAACGAATCCCTCAATCAAAAAATTGATTCCAAAAACCCGTAACATTTTTGAAAGACCTATCCAACGATACCCCACACTATAGGGTAGACGAGAAAACACATCCCCACGATAAGTGTAGGGAAGGAAACCAAAAAAAAATTCCTCCATTTTTTGAAGTCGGGTAAAAACGCTAGGTAAGGTCAGTCCAATAAATTCGGCGTCTTACAATATTTCGACCCAAAAACCGACTTCAGTTGGACTGACATAACTTAGCTACCATTTTAAAAGAAGTTATTTATTTCGTTTATAAATGCGTTTTTTTTTAAGTACCTACTTTAATTTTTATTAAGGTAGCTTGTTGCTACAAAGATCTCGATCAACATCCACGTATTTAATCCTATTGTCTATGGTCTCGCTAAACATCCTCTAATCATAACATTAAGTCTTTAATAGAGTAAGCATAGGCTGTATGTTTTAATCATGCCTTAACCGCTGGTAATAGTCTGTTAAGGTTACCGGATTCCCTGTTAGGATTTAATCGGAAGGGTGTGGGGATAATCCTTAGAGTTGGATTATGGTTACAACTGTTTATACAATGGTTCGATAATAGAACGGTTAGTCTTCAATCGTGTGAAATAATATTGTAGCCAATTCGGATCAGATTTCTCTAATTAAAATTTTAATTGCACTGGGCTGTGATTCTACACGGTAAAAACAATAATAGACCAGTGGTTCTAGACAAGTTGCATCCGACAATCGTTAGCGATTATGTTTCGATTGATAAATGTATGGAATTGACGTAAGCCACCGAGATAGTAACGTGACACTTACGTCAATTCCATATATTTTTCAATCGAAACATAATCGCTAAAGATTGTCGAATGAACTTGTCTAGCACCACAGGGTCGATAATTTTTTCAAACCAAAAAATATAATAGTACTGTGAAACCCTTAAAAAAGAAAAAAAAGATAGTAAAGATTAAAGGAAAAATAATTCAATGGCGATCTGAGGTCGCGAACTACACCATCAGAAAGTAGAGATTTCAACAAGCAAAACACCCATCGACTTATATAATTATATCGATCAAATTTTGACGTGAGAATTTTTTATTGAAAATTAGGGTGCTTTTTCTCACCTCAGTTCGCCCGTAACTTATTATTCCTTTCATTTTTGTAACATTCTCTTCCTTTTCTAACGGCTTTCATCCTACTATTATTTTAATTCACCACCTTCAAAGGCTTCAGCCCTGGTCTATATTGCCTTTGACGTGTTTCCGGTTGGTCAACGTTTTGACAACTCTTGCTTACTTTACAGTAATGGCAGCCGAAAAAAGGAGACTAAAACACGTCAAATGCAATATCGTTTTAACACAGTAGAATAGAGGCCCTCTTCGTATGTAGAACCTATATTTTACTAACATAACTGGTATGTACTCGTAAGTTTTCCACTTTAAAATTTTCAAGTCAATTTTGAATCAGTTCTCGATGGTAGAATGTGCTGAAATTTGGACAACATGTAAACCCGATGACAATGCAATATTATTGAATAGAAGATCTGATCTGATGATAGAGCCGGAAGGTGGTGACAGGATCTCCGCTATATTTAACAAAAACCCACCATTTGAGGACACAATTATTTGGTCTTGATGAGTAGCAGATAATGATTTATCCAAAACAGTTGGCTACAAAATCTTGTCCTAAAAATGTTTATATGGTCAGAAATTATTAACAGAAACTTATTTTAAATTTAAGTTAACATATATTTTAATTTCAACAACACTGGTCCTATTTTTAATGGATTTTTAGTTTATTTTTCACGCTTTTATAAATAAAAGCGTGAAAAAAAGGCTAAAGCCTTTGATTAAAGAACCCATCAGTTGGTTATTTTTCAAAATATATTTGTAAAAATAAATTCACGTTCAGTAAGTATTCATTTGATGTGTAAAAATCAGATTCATTGACAAATATGGTCACCTCACATACATACATAACATCACGCATTCATTTCCAGAGTGGGGTAGGCAGAGCTACAGAAATACCAACAACTGTAAAAATACTTATTTATAATTCTGTCACCACATTTTGTACAATCAAGGCAAGAAGTTAAGCCTAACGGTACTACAAGCCCTTATTCCCTTAGTCGCCTTTTACGATATCCACGGGAAGACATGGAGTGGCACTACTTTAACCCGGCAAACACACGCAGTCTTACCCCGTCTTGGTCACCATTAAAAAAAAATAAGTTAAAAGTTGTTCACTTTTACACGTCAAAATTCTGCCAGCGCTTCCTAAGGGGAGACCACTACTGAGAAGAAACGCCGCAAGAATCCCAAGAGTCCAGTCATTTTTTAAAATAAATATGGCTTATAACAATGATAGAACTTAACCTAGCATTATAATATCATGCGAAATAAAGTTAAGCAGGAAAACGTGTCGAAACTTGTAATAAACACAAGAGCAAATAAATAAAATAATAATATTTACACCTACCCATAACAGTGCAATACTATATGAAATAAAAAATAAAAAAGTTTCTAAATGTTGCTTTGTTTTTCATGAAAAAAGTAGTATTTTTATAATTTATCTTGAAACTCTTGTGACTGATATCTAGCGAGAATTCGTAGTACCTAAGTAAAGTTCGATTGAAAATCTGCCCTGCTAAGCCAAATAGCAGTATGTCAAATAAGTCTCCTGTAGCAATCAAAACCTTATTACTAACAAGAGAAGATTGAATCTACTTTGGCAATTGAATCTGACATACTGTGTTTTAGCTTAGGAGGGCAGAAATAAAAACAGTTGTTTTAAACCGCAATGGAAGTGACAGTTTTGCTTTACCAGGGCCTCTATTCAGGTGCGTTAAAACGATATCGTGTTTGACACGTTTAAGAATCGTTTATGTCACAGTCGCCATTATTGTAAATGACATAAGAGTTATCAAAACGTTGACAATACGAAAACAGGTCAAAAACTATATCGTTATTACCTTGTAGAATCTCAGCCCTGTACACAGGGAATGCAAATAACCGGTTAATAACCGAATTTTGTATCCAAAAGACGGTTAATAACCGGTTTTAACCGGTTATTTGCATTCCCTACCTGTACATACATACATACAGTTTAAAACTGTGTAAAGTTAACAAAAAAATGAAAATAGGTGGTAAAACTATCAAAGACTCGATAACTAAGGTACGATCGGGCTGGTGTGCCTTGTCCCGAACTCAACCAAACATTTTAGCATATTTCGTGAAATATAATGCTTCATTGGTTTATTTAACCGTATTTTATCGTGAATACAGGGCCTCTATGCTCAGTGTAGGGCTCTGAAGCCGTTAAGTACTACAAACACGAACAACTATCTCCAAAAACAAGTATGAACAAATTTTCTATTTCACGTAATCCGGTGCTGTCTTAGATGATTGTTTTAGGGCTCAGTACCTCAAAAGGAAAAAACTGAAGCGTTATAGGATTACTTAGTTGACCGTCTGTCCATCCGTCAGTCCGTCTGTCTGTCTGTCACGACCCTTTATCTCGGGAACGCGTTTAAACCATGTGTTTTTGTTTTATAAAATTGTAACGGTTTTGAAACATTTGCAACTTTATAAAATTTTAATACGGTCATCTTGTATACGCCCAACTTTTGTAATTCTTTTACGTTCAATATTCAAATACTAACCAACAATAAGTGTTTTCGCCCTCCAATAACGGCTAAGTGCTGTCATTGGAGAGAGGTTGAGCTCAAATGGACCGTCTCGTCGCTTTCTTATATAAATCCTTTTACAGTTCTAGCTTTCCTTTAGCGAATGGGTTTATTTTAGAATAGATTAAGAGGAGAGAACGGGTTGTATAGATATTCATTAGCCCGACTGAACTTGGGTAAAAAGCTTTGTGTAGATATTTATAGAATAGAATAGAAAATATTTATTCAACGCACATAAAAAAAAAAACAATAAGTAAAAACCGGGCAAGAGCATGTCGGACCATGCTCAGTGTAGGGTTCCGAAGCCGCTAAGCACTACAAACATACAAATCAACGAGTTATAACTAATTTTCTTTTAAAGTCAATTGGTGCCGTCTTACAATTAGATGATTTTAGTAGGTATAAACACTTTAATCGCCTGTATCTCAAGAACCAATGATGTCTAAATAGTGGTGATAGTTTTCCTTTAAAATTCGTTATATTCTCTTTTAGTTAAGTTTCTTTTCAGATTTTTAGTATTTGTCGTTTTGGCTGTTGGGGGGGGGCACTTAAGTGTAACAAAAATTAGCGCTTTAAAGCCTAATCACTACATAGTATAAAACAAAGTCGCTTTTTCTGTCCCTATATCCCTATGTATGCTTAAATCTTTAAAACTACGCAACGAATTTTGATGCGGTTTTTTTAATAGATAGAGTGATTGAAGAGGAAGGTTTATATGTACAATACTTTAATCCGGAGCGAAGCGAGAGCGGGTCGCTAGTATTTCATAAACGGATCCATCAACCGAAAAATTGTTTCAACAAACCCACAATATTTTTGAAAGACCTATCCAACAATACCCCACACTATAGGGTAGACGAGAAAAAAAATACATCCCCACGTTACGCGTAGGGGCCCTAAAAAAACCCGAAAGCTTACCTGAATTCAACTAAAAAACCGGTAACAGATAACCGAAGTCTTTCTTTTTTAACATTTTGGCACGGAACCTTAATACGCAGAAGTATACCAACAATATACCTTTTTTCTAACCACTACTTAAGCTCATGCAAAACATGAAGAGTATCTTTCTTGAAAAAAAAACGACACGGGAAAGCAGTAATTAAATGAAAAATATCCGTAAAAGAATAGCCTTTAGCGCCATCTACTTTATCACTACGAGACTAAATCAAGCTACTCACTGAAATAGGGCGGCCTGAAAAGATTTTACTGTTGAAAACAACCAACAGATGTCGCTTTTTCAGCCTGCCAAAGCTTCAGAGACTAAGTTACTTTCAACCTATCAATACAGATGGCGCTGTTTTTTTAAAAATAAGTTTTTTTACTACAACTACAGTAATTAACCGACTGTGTTTTTACCTGTTTGTGTATATGTATGGTTTTTTGTTTATGGATATCGGGGTGGTCGAATCGATAAAAGAGTCGTCTCGTTATATTGGTCTTAGTGGAATGGTGGTTTTAAAAATATGCATTATAATTATAAAATGGGTATTAAATAATATTAAAAAGACAGTTTATTTGCTGGCAGTTGGGGTTTTAAAATGTGCTAATAGTTGAATTCGTCGGTCTGTATGCAGGCCAAGTTCAAGAGCTATGTTCTATTTTCCTTATTGTTATCGTATTGTCGACATTATCCCTCTTATTCTTAAACGCATCATAACTAAAGAATGCTTCAAAAATGTTTGTCCTAATCTTTTTAACAGAAACCGACAAAGCATCCTTAAACAAAAATAGGTTTAGGTCCTGCACGTTTACGAATAAGGGGGAGTGACAATCTTGTTAATAAATCCATAATAAAAACGTTATAAATGCGAAAGTGTGTTTGTTTGTTTGTTGCTCTTTGGTATGGAGATAACTAAGGTCCAAAGGGACTTCATATAATACTTTATATCCCAGGAAATAGGAGATATCTCGTTTTCAGTGCGCCTTTTACCAAACAGTGGTGGTAGGACCCTGTGCAGGGTCCGTCCGGATCGCTACCACCATCTTATCCATTAACCACCCGCCAAGCAACAGTGTTCGCGTTGTTGTGTTCCGGTGTGGGGATAAGACAACCGGTGAAATTTGAGGTCTTAGGATTATAGTTTTGAGAATTCAAATGTCTATAGGTCTCAGATTACACTTACCATCAGGTGGCCTGAGTGCTCATGTGCCTTCTCCTTAACATAAAAAAAACATGATTTATTATATTCTGGACACTTCTGTGCTGAGCTATCTAAGTAAAGTTGGCCACTATCTCCCGGACACGACACGGACACTTAGACGATAATTATTGTTGGATATGCAGGTAGACAGACAAACGCCTACCCCAAATGTCATATAGGTAGTAGCAAAATATACGTTGCGTCATCCACAGTGCCGTGTTTTATTTAAGTCTATAAACCATTATTTTATTATATCGACGGTGGAAATTTCAAATGTCATAAGGGACATTTTGTCGTAAGTACACTAAATATACCATTGAAGTCAGTATTTTTTTTCTATCTATATTATATTTTGTGAGGTCCAAATTAAACCTTGATATAATTTGCCGCTTGCAACCTCATTGTGCCTTTTTGAATTAGGATGGTTATTTATGACATATTTTTCGGAATCAATCGCTAGTTGCACAAAAAAAAACCTCAAGGTATTTTGTCTTTACTTTTTCCATTGTAACAAATCTAAATTATGCGAACCGTGAAATTCACATACTGATTATTGATGTTCTTGTCAATATGACTTTCCAAAGCAAATAAATTAGTCTAAATTTATCGGGTCACCCTTGACTTGATTATAATATAAATAAATAACGAGAAAATAGTGTCAAAATAATTGAAATCAAAAGTTAATAAACTTTAATGACAACAAATCGCACTGCTAGATCAAAACAGCATCAACTCAAAATAAAACTGTATTTCTAAATCAACTTTAATACCAATGTGTTAGGACTTGAAACAAATCTAACAGTTTTTTTGAGTTGATACTGTTTTGATCTAGCAGTGCAAAATATCAAACTGTGCTAATTACTCCCATGTTTATCTATTTCGACGTAACTGCCATGAGATTACAAGGTCTACTGATAATTGGGTCATTCTACTTTTAAGCGCAGGTCGATTTTTTGACAAGTGCTCTTCAAATAATATTTTTATAAAATCGTTTAGGTGCTCGGTTTTGTAATTTAATATTGAAATAGTTACACAACTTGGCTTACATTTAAAATTATCACTACATTTAAAAAGTCACTATAATTAACTTTAAAGTAGGTAACATAGTGGTCACGCATGTCCCCGCCATTTGTATGGAAAAAGTGTATTTACCGCTGTGTTACCAACTTTTCCTGATAAAATATCAATAAATTTGAAGTGTTTTGTTTTGAACTATTAAATTTAGTTGTTCCAGTTTCAATATAAGTCAAATTTACGTGAAAAAAATGTCTAAAAATGCCTTTAATTTCATCAATGATTATTATGCGCTAAAAAGTAGAATGAACCAATTATTAAATGTTTTTCTCAGATTTTTTTTTATTATTTTGCTTTTGTGGTATACCTCTAAAAGCAACTGATCATAGCTCAACCTGCACGCTCTTTGGCTCTAAGCGGTATTAGGTCACATCAAAATACACCCAAAGTCAAGTGAAACCTAAACCTAGTGGATTTAATAAACTCCGTTGATAAAACTTTGCCCACTTAAAATCCCCTGGGCAATTTTTTCCTCAAATGTACAGGAAAACGGCAGTTTATTCATATAATGATTTATTTTACCTCAGTCAGTTATAATGCATTTAACAAACATGTCTGTGAGCAGGATTAGTTATTTAGTGTTTTTACTGTGTTGTTGCTTATTAATTAAATGTGAAAGCGGTAAGTTAATATTACGGGATTACTTCTATGCCTTATATTGCCATAGCTCATCGTTTGTCCTGAAGGCATTTGCCATAACACTCAGTACCTACTCATAACGTTCAAACAGTCAAAAAATACATAATTGAAGTAGCCATAATTAGTAATACCCAATTTTTAATTAATAAACATATGACCTAATAAACTACACCATTTATATTTGACTGGCATAAAGATTTTTTTAATGCTAGACTTTTGTTTATCATAATTTGACGACACGGTGGCCTAGTTGGGAGTGACCCTGCCTCCGAAGCCAGCGATCCTGGGTTCAAATCCCGGTAAGGGCAGATATTTGTGTGATGAGCGCGAATATTTTTTCCTGAGTCTTGGATGTTTTCTATGTATTTAAGTATTTATTTCTCTATATAAGTATGTTTATCGTTGTCTAGTACCCATATTACAAGCCTAGACCTTAGTTTGGAACTAGGTCAATTTGTATGACATTGTCCCCGGATATTTATTTATTTATTTATAATGTCGATTGTCTTAAAGTTATGTAAATGAACAAGAAACTAAAAATTAAACGACTAACTGCCGGAACCGACCGGCTGTCGTTTTGAACCCCAGCTTAAGCTATCCAAAGCATCTATTCTACTTTCTCCTTCAACGCCACTTCTATTCTAATTGTGATATGGTAACTAACAAATATATCATCTTAAAAAAATATTATTTGTAATTTTGTTTCAAAAGAAACAACATTAAATTAAACATTAAACATCACGTTAGATGTAAATATTTTTTATGGAATGCAAACTATCAAAATAACCAAAACGGAATTATTCAGGGTTCGGCTCCTCTAGTAGTCAAGGACTTTAATTGTTATTCCACTATGGAACCATGTCATAATGACAGCGTTAATCATTGATTTTAGCTTCCTTCATGTGGTTTGACGCCGTCATAATGACAGGGTTCCATAGTGGCATGACAGTTACCGTACCTAGACATCATCTATAAATATATACAGTGCCGTGACTGAGTAACTAACAGACAGCGCACAGTCGAAACAGCTGGACCTTGGGACTTGGGAGGGAATATTCTTTGAATACTTTAGGGGTGCACTAAGAAGGATTTTTGGAGATTCATCCTTGAAGGGATTAAAATAGGTTTAGCGGGAAACTAATTAAAAATAATTCTGTGCCTCCTGTGACAAGTGATACAACTCGAGTTGTAGCAATTTTCGTGTTTTTTCATGAATCAACTTAAAAAAAAAATACGCATCTTTTGCTCCAACTCCCGTATTCGTAGGCCTTCTGGTTCCCGAGATACTTTTGTGTAAAATTATACAACTGACCCTTTTTTTTTAATTTTCAGTGTTTAATGCTATTTCTCTAGTTAAAGCACTCCAAAAAATCAAAAGTTATTTTTCTTTTTCGTGCCTATTGATATATCTAAAAATGTATTATTAATCACAGTTTTTACACCTTTAAAAATTTCGTGTCTTTTGATATAACTTGAGTTGTATCATTTATAACCAGTTTTGCGTATTTCGAAAGTTATATTATTATTATCCTTATATTATTTGCGTTCGCCTTAAGACAGATTACTTATTCAATTCTCTACAACTTATGTATAAAGGTTAAACCGCTAGCTCCAGAAATAATAGAAAAAAATCGTTGTATCAGTTGTCACCAGAGCTCCTTGATTACCCCTTTTTTGTGTTAAATAATACAATTCAAGTAGTATCATCTTACACGAGTTAATGGAGCTCAATCTGAAATGTAAAATGATACATAAAGCATGTTTCTTCGAATATCTCAAAATCTATAACTAGTATGATTATTTTTGTCAAACCAGTTAATAAAGTGATATTCTTTGTTATGAAAATCGGTAGCAATGTTTAAAAAAATATACTCATTTAAGAGCAGTATTTTTTTTAAACTTGTTTTCGCTCTCCTGTAAAATCGTGTTTTTCGAGTTGTATCACTTATCGCAGGAGGCACAGAATTATAAATAAAAAATAACAAAATAAACTTTATTTTCCCAAATAACAATTACTACTGGGTTAATACATTAACTGTGTGTGACCTCCACACTAGGCTGGGCCTGTCTCGTGTGGCTGATTACATGCATCTATGAGTATTTATTACGCATTTTCGCGCTTTACCTCCTTGCATAATATCTAAGTTCTAAGATTAATTTAAATTTACAGTTAAATAGTATTAGGATGATTAACAAACTTATAATAGTGTGTGTGTGTGTGTACTTGTGTGTGTGTGAAAGTAGTACTGTGTGAATCAGCTGCCTACCCTTAAAAGATTTTCAGTTTCTTGGTAGTTAAGACTACAAGCCATCTAAATACCTTAATCTTAGCTTCTTTAAAGCTCTGGCGATAGGCATAGGTGCTACTGAATTTCTGATCTGAGATACAGAGACTAATGCTATCAAGTGACTCAACTTTTTGTTTTTAAACTTGATGAAAAACGAAAATTTTAAATAAATCCAGTTTTATGTAGCCTATAGAATAATGCATTACAAATTGTAACATGACCTATACATTGTTATATTTACCAATAATTAAACAAAAATTAAAATGCTTATGATTTTACATTACGTACATACATACCTTAACGCCTGTCTTCCAATGGGGTAGGCAGGAGTGCGCCAAAGTTCATATGAAATTGCAAATTAGTTTATTGGAACTCCGAAGACGTATCTTATACCATTTTACATCATAATGATCACTATTCATAATCAACTTTAATTATACACCTGTTTATTTTCAGGATTTTAAAAATATTCAACTGGTAAATAAGGCTAGGTTAGGTTAGATTTGTTTTATAAACGTTCTTAAAATCAGAAGGGTTCCAGAAGAATTCACGTTAGGAGTTGCGTTGATTATGAATAACGATCATGAACAAAAAAATTATGAGCAAAATTTTACGGAGAAATGATGAGTATAGTCACAAATCGTTGTTTGTATAAAAAAATCCAAAGACCAATTTTACGTGAGCCGTAGGTAGAAACTATGGAACGTCAGGTGCATCGGTCTAAACATACTTTCGCTTTCTCTGCAATCACCAACCTCTTCATACACGTGCGTCGGTTTCGGATGCTTTAGATTTGGCCCTTAGGCAGTGCGAATCTGTTCACTGTATGCGCGTCTAGGGAGTCCTGTACCGACATCTCCACTATCCATTTTGTAACTCTTTCATCTATTCTTTCTGAATGACCAATCCATCTTCTGCACCCTTATCAATCTCTGTCACTTCATCTTCTAATCCACATCTTTCTCGGATTTGCTATTTCTTACTGTATCTTCCATTCTAACTCCACACAGCATTAATCCTTCTTTCATTCTTCTTCTGCCATGGCCATGATTCACTACCATACATCAAATAATTTCGATGGGTCCTACGTAAGTTATGGTAACTTGAAATACGCAATTTTACAGCAGAGTAGTTTAAAGTTGAAAATGGATGCCGTGGATACAATTTTTAATGGATCCTGTTAAAATTTGGTACGAATGTCAACAATAATTTTGTGTTTAAACTTATCGTAATAATATTTTAAAAAAGACCTTGGCTTCGCTGCAATTGTTCTTACGATACTTTTATGTGGATTAAAGGTTTCGATAACTATTGTTTGTGATACTAACCATGTTGTACGTCGGAATAGCTTGCGCATAAAATGTCGTAAGTACAACAAACCATAACTTACGTGGAAATAGTGCTGTACAAATGTAGGACATACTACAATGTACTACGTGAAGTTGATCCAAAAATATATAGTATCTTTAAAAAACAAAATTAATTGCTTTATAGAATTTTGAAAATGTTAATTTATTTATTTTAAGATTGACAAGTATAAAAATACATTACATCAGTTAAAAAACGTTTATTTATAATGACAAAATAATATATTCTTCGGTAAATAGAGTATCACTTTTATGTACCTACTAATAGTATTTCTGAGACGGTTTTAAATGTTAATAAGCACCGAATTATATACTAAATGCGCTTAACCTAAGTTTTAATGAGATCAATTAAATATCATAACAAATTCCTCGCTTATTTTGAGGTCACAAGAAAATAATATTAAAACTTTTTATAATTTAATGAGATTTTAACAAAACAAAGTCCTCACATATTTTGAGTTAAATAGAACAATAAAAACCTTTAAGTTCTTAAAACAAAAATAATCATACCTACATTAAATGAGATCAGTTTAACTAAATAAAATCCTCACTTATTAAGGTTACAAAAATACAACAACAAAAACCTTTAAGTTCTTAAAACAAAAATAATCATACATTTTAAGAGATCAGTGTAATAGGTACCATAACAAAGTCCGCACTTAAATATTACAAGTCACACGAATAGAAAAATAAAACTCTTTATCCAGTTCTTAAAACAAAAGTAATCGTTAAAAAACAAGTTTTCAAAACAATTTTAGACATAAATCAGTCTTAATTTGTACTTACATTAATCTAATTTAGTGTCGATAATCACTGGTAACCATTGGGCTTATGTAAGTATAAGTAATTTACGTTTAATTAATCCGAGTCATTGTCGGACATCGGTTCCTCGATGTCTACCTGCTTTCAAAGTCTTAAAAAATTTGCTTTTAGACCTTGGGATGATTCCGGTACTGCATTATAAACTTAATAAATCATCAATTTTCGCTTTGGAAATAGGCAACGGATTCGGATGAAGCGGTGTGAGAGATAATGGAGCAGATTTATTTTTAGCTCTAGTGTTACTTGTAACCGATATTATCGAATATTCATCACCTAAACTGTATTTGTAGTGTAGTTTAAACGGATCTTCAGCGTTAATTATTATTTTTTGATTCTGTTCCATTCTACTTTTCCTCCTTGTAAATTTTTCGTTTCTACCTTGCAATAAAAGTTTAAAATCGTAAAAATCCGTGTGTTCCATTTCTCTCACGTCATAAGGTTTGCCGTCTTTTTTTGACCACCTAACTAGAGAATGCCACTCAGATGGCGTAAATATGAGTTTACTTTTAGCCGATTTTTCTATTACAGCATGTACACTGTCGCTTTCGGCCTGTGTATGGCCTTTCTCTAAAAAGCTGTGCGTCACTTTAATGTTATGTTTTAATACCACATATATATAAAATATATACACAATCCGGTTGCGATTTTGTCCCACACAATTGTCGGACCAAAATCGAAACTCATTACAACCCTGTTCAACCTTTTTATCAATGAAATCGAGTTCTAAGTTTTCTTCTTCGTTCCTAAGTTTAATATATTTTTTCTTTTACTATCAATCCATTCACTTTCATGCCTTTTTCTTACATTACCCTTATCTTTGCGTTTGCTACAGTTTCTGCGTTTTTTCGAGCCTGGTGTCGATGGGTTTGTGGAACTAGCAAACGGACTGTTAGCTTGTGGCGTCGATGCGATACTGCTGGTGTCTAAAAAACGGTGATGCGACGGGATCCTCGTTCTCTGTTGTCAATTCTATCGGAGGGGGGCAATCTACACTGACACTCCTTACGCAATCGTTCACGGGACCTGAAATTCTACAATTAGCTTTAATTATGAATGTACCTACTTCATGGAGTTATACTCTCTTTATGCTATTTACATAACGCCTATATACAAGCATGCCATTATTAGAGGTATCGTACCGTCTGGAGTTCATAAATATGTATACACTTTAGTACCTTGTCACTTTAATCGTTGTGACAATTTGTATATGGGAGTTTAAACATGACATTAATTAGACAAGGTACTATACATATTTATGAACTCGACTGTAGCTCAATGTGATAAAAAATGTAAAAGACATTTATTCAGTAAGTAGGCCGCACGGGCACTTTTACACGTCAAAAATCTACCAGCGCTTCCCAAGACGACAAAAAGACAAACACATGTCATTATATTATGGAAGTGTACTTAAAGAAAAACTTAACCCAAAATCATGCCCAAATCGCCGCTGCTAATAAAACCGATAAACTTACTCTGTGCTGTGTTATTTTCGTCATCCGTGTTAAAATCTTGCAAAATAATATTGTTCACTACTTCACTACAATTAAGTAAAATATCTTGTTCGTTTGAAATAATGCTTAATAAAGACGTGTTAAGGTCATTTGGGTCAATCGGATTAGGATCATTAGAACAATTCATAACATGCTCTTGCGCATGCGAAGCATTATCCAGCAAAGCCTCATCATCCTTGTCCCGAGGATTGTCACTGATTTCCTCATCGCTGTCGCTAAATATACCATTCCATTGCAACAAAAGCTGCATTGAGCGGTCATCAGGTCCAAATGGAAGTGGAGATTCTGTAAGAAAAATAAAAATAAAGGCAATTTTTTTAACTAGTTATCGGTAAAATATCGTATGCTTATTTCTCACCCGGAGTAAACTATAGCAAGTAAGACTTAAAACAAATAAAATTAGTCACAATCCGAAGTATAATATTGTAAGTAATTGTACCACATGATTTTTTACAAAAATCCCGTAGTAAAAAAACGTAAGTCGTACATACAATAGAGTTTCGATGCTAGGCTCCAACGTAAACGATCGTTAGTAATAGTTAACATATTGTACGCTGGAACCTACAATTAAATAAACATAGAATAATAAAAATAGAAATCTAAACGCACTTACCCGATTTCGTAGATGTTTCTGATGTAGTGTCATTTCTACGTATTTGATTATTGAGACTTTCTCCTCCCACAGCGCCATCGTTTGAATTGCAACTGTTATTACGATTCCGAGCTATGGCGTTATTGTACAATAACTTCGTTCTCGATGAGACGTTTGGCACTTTAGTGGCACAATCAGACTTTTTGTATATATTACGGTTCATTTTAGAGCATATCACCACAAATTTTGTTAACGTCCAACTAAAACAGTGTACACACCCTCCTCGCCACGTAGCCGGTCGCAACTGACACTTGCGATGCGTGAGCGCGGGTGGCGGCCCCCGCCCCGCCCCGCGTACTTTGTCGCCAAGGTACTTACGATAGAAAACGTCGGAGACGTTTGAAACATACCACAGTTTACGTTACGAAAAACCGGTTTAAACTACGAATTTGATTTTTTTGGTTTTAGATACTTATAGTAATGAAATAATACAATGCATTTTTGCTATAAACCGAATTTTGCCATTTTGTGGGTTACGATAACTTACGTAGGACCCATCGCAATGTTGGCGTCAATACTCTCTGAACAATGGCAAGGCGAGCTTTGCTTGTTAGAGCCCAATGATGCTTTTTACCAAGATTGACTGTAATTATTGATCTTATTTCCTGCTTTTAATCTTTATTTATTAGCTATTTTGTCGAATTAAACGAATAAATTCTGTAACCACGTTTTGCACAATTAGACCAAGCAGTTAACTAGTGTATTAATGACAAATTGCAAGCCCATCGCCTAACAGTACTTAACTACAAACCTTCATTCCCTTTTTATGTGGTTACAGAATAATAAACAAATATTTATAGAGTTGATGGGATTTCTGTAGGTCTGCCTACCCCACTCTGGGAATGAAGGCGTGATGTTGTATGTATGTATTAAAATAAATAAGACTATTATTGCCTTTTTCAGATAAACCAAGCAATACACAGGTAAGACCTGCAAAAACGGAGATTTCGGATTCCCGCAGCATCCTCTACAATATATATGTGCCACAATTGGTTTTTCGCTCGTGTCTTAGTTTGAGGTTGATCACCATTTAGATATTAGTTTCTGTTCAGGGATTCTATTCAGGAGCGTTAAAACGATATCGTGTTTGACACGTTTAAGAATCGTTTATGTCACAGTCCCCATTATTGTAAATAACATAAGAGTTATCAAAACGTTGACAATACGGAAACAGGTCAAAAACGATATCGTTTTAACGCACCTGAATAGAGGCCCTGTAAGCCAACATGCTGCCGTGGAAACTAAGTATTGTCAAATGACGTCAAACGGGAACTAGTGTCAAATATTATTATGAAAGTATTAAAACGACAGACACCCGGGGTTTAAATTGCTTGGTAATAAAATGACTCAAGTCACACAAAAAACACTTTAGCTTTAAACCTTAACATTTTATTCTTACGTTGCAATATGGAATTAACGAGTTAATGTCCCGAGGTTATGTCAAAGTCTTGTCCTGTGACAGTGTGTCAGGCGCATTGTTCTTAATCCTAATATTCTAAAAAACTTGCTTTTCATTATACGAGAACTAAACTGGCTTCATATTTGTTTTCCTAACATAATCATTTTAAGGTATTTTTGTATTTCAGCGCATCGCAGAAAAAGGACAATGTGAAGCAAAAATAAGTAAGAATTTTCCTTAATCGCATTTAATTTTAACAATACTTTGTGGTTAATTAAACAAATAATAATTAGGGAAATTTCTCTTTTAGGCAAATGTACAGTGAAACCGGTAAGTCAATCACTTAATTAAAAATACTTAGAAGAATCTGCATGATAAATTAAGTTAAAATATCTATATGAATAAAAGAAGAAACCGTCTGGCTAGCCGATCGATCAACGCACAGCCAAAACAGAATTTTATTTTGTATGACTAATATTATACCCGTTCTGACCCTCGCGTGGTTGCCGCGTTAGAAAAGTGCCACCCCATGTCTTCTCGTGGATGTCGTAAAAGGCAACTAAGGGAATAAGGGCTTGTAGTACTGTTAGGCGATGGGCTTGCAACCTGTCACTAATACACTAGTAAACTTCCTGGCCTGATTGTGCAAAACGTGGTTACAGAATTATCAACAAGTCTTTTTAGAGTTGTTGGTATTTCTGTAGCTCTGCCTACCCCACTCTGGGAATGAAGGCGTGACTTTATGTATGTATGTATGTTTTCAACATTGCATGCCTAAAAGTAGAACATAAACACATCCTGTTACACTAAGAACTCTCCGAGTACATACTGTGTTTGCAATAAACGTCTTTGTCTTTGAAGATTATCTGAAACTTATCTGGTTAAAGATCAAATGCCGGCCGTCGATAGGATAGATAGATGCTAAAGATACGACACCTTTTAAATACATACATACATAACATCACACCTTCGTTCCCAGAGTGGGGTAGGCAGAGCTACAGAAATACCAACAACTCTAAAACGACTTGTTGATAAATGATAATTCAGTAACCACATTCTGCAGAGGTAGGCTAAGATGTTTACCAGTGTGGTATTGACGGGTTGCAAGCCCATCGCCTAACAGTACTTATAAGCCCTTATTCCCTTAGTCGTTTCTTACGACATCCACGGGAAGATATGGAGTGGCACTATTCTAACCCGGCAACCACACGGGCTCCCACCTTTTAAATGTTTTTCATTTTATGTTCACAGGTTACTCCCGAAATTAAAGTACAGGTAAATAGCTTCAATACCTATTTTTAACACTTTAAACAATGCAAAAAAATATAACAGTGTCATTTAACATCAACATGACGTGTGGCTCATAATATTTCGATTGTACTTTACTTTAAAAAAAAATACCTTTGTGATGAAGTATGTTTTTTTTTATATGGTAAGGAGAAGACACACGAGCACTCAGGCCACCTGATGGTAAGTGGAATCTGAGACCCATAGACATTTGGATTCTCAAGACTATAATATTAAGACTGCAATCCTAAGACCTCAAATGCGTTGCCAACCCTGAAGACTAAGATGAAATGTCTGTATGCTAGTAATTTCACTGGTTGTCTTATCCCCACTCCGGAAGACAACAATGCGAATGTTGCTTGGCGGGTGGTTCATGGATAAGATGGTGTTATCGATCCGGACGGACCCTGTACAAGGTCCTACCACCACTAAAAAAATATATAAAAATGATTATAAAGGCCTAATAAGTATTTTTAACCATTACTTTGAACATGATCGGATAGAGTTATTGCCGAAAAACTGCGCTTCTCGACAGAATGTCGTAAGGTCCATGAAGATACTCTCGTTTGCTGGTGCACTTTTTTGTGTTTGTTGTTGTATTGGAGCCCCACGTAAATGTTAAAATAAACATTTAAGTGGGGCTCCAACACAAAAAACGTGTTTTTTTTGCCGTTTTTCGCAAGATTTGGTTACAGACAGAGACCCGACAGAAACAAAAATGCTTATAATAATAGTATCTATTGTTGTACAGATACGGAACCCTTTGTGTGCGAGTCGGACTCGCACTTGGCCGGTTTTATTTGTTTTTAACGTAAATATGCCGCATTATTTCAAGCGTAACGTTTGTTGAGGAACGTAAAAAATAACGGGAAAAAAGTATAGGAAATTAAATATTTATTTTATTATATTTTTAGTATTTTTTGTTACTCGTATAGCGGCCACATAATCCATCATCTGTAACTCTCAACTGTCTAGCTATCACGGTTCATGAGAGAGTCTAAGTAATAGGGTCCCGTTTTTACCCTTTAGGTACGGAACCCTTCTTCTATCTCGGTCCCTAACTGTTGAGGATCGTGACCACAGGTAATTTTACGCCAGTGTCTGCGATTGTATGCCGAGTGTGCCGCCCGGTGCATGCTGCCACCCACCGCCTTCTTGATGATGTCTGACCTGCCGGTGCTCTGCCTTGAGCACCCTTTCCATCCATCTGGCACAAAATAATTAGCTTCTCCAGACTGTGCTTCAAAGAACACACGATGTGACCAAAGAAACGGAGGGCGCGCTCCTTACAGAAAACAGAAAGCCGCTTGGCGATTCCTAACTCGTACAGTATGGACTCGTTAGTTCTCATGGCAGTCCACGGTATACGCAGCAGTCTCCGCCAACACCACATTCCGAAAACATCGATTTAACTGATATCACGGCTTCTTACCCGAACCCTAACAATACTATAACACGTCAAAGGCAACATGGTTTTACCGTGCTGGTGCCATCAGTGCTATCACCCTTCTTGCAGTGATGACAAAATAGTGCAGTGTAAATATTGTATTGTAGTTTGGTACTAAAATGTATTTTTGTTCCAGAAAGTGAAAGGAGAAAAAGGCGATGTTGGTCTACGGGTAAATAGCTATTAATTTTACGTATCGTGAGGTCCACCATACAAATAGGGAGATTGTTGCGAGTGGGAATTTTAATCTATCAGCAAGGAAATAAAGTTTAGCTAGATTCTGATCATAGTAAAACTAAAAAGAATTTTAGATCCATTATAATACAGTTACTACTAAATTGCCTTAATTATGTAACTCTTATGGCACACTGGTTCATAGACATGGTGCTTATTTTATAAGCAAATCAATTTATTTTTGTCTAATGAAATGAGCCTTTAGATAAAAAATATTAATTTAATTATTTAAATTTTTGTGTCCGTGTGGTTGCCGGGTTAGAATAGTGCCACTCCATGTCTTCCCGTGGATGTCGTAAGAGGCGACTAAGGGAATAAAGACTTGTAGTACAGTTAGGCGATGGACTTGCAACCTGTCACTAATACACTAGTAAACTTCTTGGCCTGATTGTGCAGAATGTGGTTACAGAATTCATACAAGTCTTTTTGGGGTTGTTGAATGAAGGCGTGATTTTATGTATGTATGTAATTTTTAATATTAGAACATGAAGTCACGGTTTTAATTCGTCGATGAAGTCAACACTTTTCAAGTTTAACGTAAACATTTTTTTTATTTCAAATGCATTTTTTATTGTGCCTTAATTATTAAGTTTTCTTTGACAGGGTGAAAAAGGCCAAATAGGCGAGAAAGGCAAACCGGTGAGTAATCAACAAAAAAAATAAAATGGTTTTTTGGTTCGTCCCGTTTCCACTAAGGAAGTTAAAAACGGATTTTATAATATGTAGATCCCGTTATCTAGCGCTCAGTTTGGGGCACGTTAAAAAAGTGTTGTTGCTTCTCATCAATACAATACAATACAGTACAATACAAATACGCTTTCTACCTTCTACGATCTTTACAAATCTCTTACGCTTCTTCAACATTCATACATCGAGTCAAGCATGCACGTCGGTTTTGGGTACTTAGATTGGATCGTTAGAGCAGTTTATATTATTATTTTTGTGTATAATCAAGTTTTTTATTTTTATTTTTTAATTCATAAAACGCCTTTCATGTCTTCTTTTCATTTATTTGTATTTTTTTCTTTAATTTTATTATAAAGCAGAGCTCTGTTAACTCACTTAAGTGTGGAAAAATCTTTTGATATCTCTGGTGAGTGAATAAATTCACTTAAGTTTTTATCGATTCAGTTTATCAAAATTGCCCCATCACTTGCCCCAAACTAAACGTTAGATTCCGTGGTTTAAATATAAGTTATATTTTATAACACTAGGGAAGTTTGAGCCTAAAATGAATGTGATTAAACCTGCAACTAATTATGATATGGTAACCCATAATTTTATAATATTTCACTTTGTCGATTACAATATTATCATTTCATCGAACCAAATGAAAATTCTGCGTAATCATCGTTGGTTGAAAGGTGTTTCGATAAAACAATACGAGCAGGTACCTACCCTTGTATATTTCTAGCTGTGCACGTATAAAAGTAGCGTTCCACCTAAAAAAAATAGCTTGACGTCGTTAATGTCATTAGACATTCAAGGTCCTTTGTAACTTACAACAAACTCAACCTTATTGATGTATAATGTTAGATTAGCTTTAGACCTATGATGGGTCCTAAATTAATGTTCGTGACTGTACAAAATCAGAATTATTTACGACAAAATTACTGATGCAGATAGTAACATACTTACATTAAAAATTTGTGCATTTCTTCATTCTTTGGTTTAACGTTTATAAAGTTTTAGTAGGTACGTTAAATGCAAAGTTATTTTTTTTAAAGTAAACTTATTTGTTTTATTCAACAGGGAAATGTAGGGGGAAAAGGAGATGTAGGAGAAAAAGGCGATTTAGGAGAAAAGGGCAGTGAAGGGGAAAAAGGAAATATAGGGAAAACAGGCAATGCAGGAGAAAAGGGTAGTTTAGGAGAAAAAGGAGATTTAGGACAAAAGGGAGATGAAGGAGAAAAGGGTGATGCAGGGGAAAAAGGCAATATAGGAATAAAAGGGAATACGGGGGAAAAGGGAAATGTTGGAAAAACAGGTGGCACAGGACAAAAAGGTGATGAAGGAGAAAAAGGAGATACAGGAGTACGGGGAGAGAAAGGAGAAATAGGAGTTGCAGGACAAAAGGGAGATGCCGGAGAAAATGGGTATCCAGGTGAAAAAGGGGATACAGGACTAAGGGGAGAGAAAGGAGAAATGGGAGTTGCAGGAGTAAAGGGAGATGCTGGAGAAAACGGGCATCCAGGTGAAAAAGGAGATAAAGGAAACAAAGGCGAAAATGGAATAAAAGGCGATGTAGGGGATAAAGGAGAACAGGTACGTTATGTGAAGTGCGTAAATTCATGTTACGAAGTAACAAAATAATGTGGTTGCAAAAGGCTCAGAAAGTGATATAACGCTTTGGATTGTACACTGTTTCACCGTCACACATTTTATAGAACGTATCATTTCACAGATTTTTCATTTCATAGAAAGCTAATTTCTGCTAAAAAAATATTTTTTTGAGATTATTTTTGGAGGTCACAGGTTTAACATAACCTACGTAAACATTACTTAAGATAATCTGAAAAAATAAGGTTTCAGCAGAATATAGCTTCCTATGACATGAAAATTCCGTGTGGTTGCCGGGTTAGAATAGTGCCACTCCATATCTTCTCGTGGATGTCGTAAGAGGCGACTAAGGGAATAAGGGCTTGAACTACTGTTAGGCGATTGGCTTGCAACCTGTCACTAATACACTGGTAAAAATCTTAGCCTGATTGTGCAAAATGTGGTTACAGAATTATCAACAAGTTTTTAGGGTTTTCGGTAATTCTGTAGCTCTGCCTACCCCATTCTGGGAATGAAGGTGTGACTTTATGTATGTATGTATGAAATGAAAATTCTGTGAAATGATATGTTCTATGAAATGAGTGTTGGTGAAACAAGGAGGGACACCAACGTTTTGATATTAAGCCTAGTTGTTTAGTTACAAAAGCTTTATAGTTTTTGGTAAGGTCTACGGTACATTTTATTTGAATTGGCACTAAATTAGCTACGTGCTTTTTTGTTTATTAAGGCACAAACGACCGTTCTGGTTATGCAAAGTAGTCCCTTGTAGGTTCTGTCGCGTATCTACCCGTTCGCAATTTGTCCCGTTAACAAATCGTCCCTTTAGCAATTTGTCCCTTTAGCAACTCGTCCCGTTTGCATATTGATCCGTTCGCAATTCGTCCCGTTATTAAATCTTCCCGCCTTCTCATCTCATCCCTTTCGCAATTCGTCCCGTTAGCGAATCGTCCCGCATTCTCAAATCGTCCCTTTAGCTACCCAAGGACTATTCTCGTTGTTGTGTTCTGATGTGAAGACAATTCAGCCAGTGAAATTACTAGCATAGAGGCATTTCATCTAAGTCCAAGCAAGGCAAAGGGCAAGGGGGTTGGCAAGGTATTTGCGGTCAGGATTGTTGTCTTGAGGATGTCCAAGGGTCTCAGAATCCACTTACCTTCAGTGGCCCGAACATGCTGCCATTGGAACTAGTGTCAAATACGTCAAACGGGAACTAGTGTCAAATATCATTATAAAATTATTAAAATGACAGACACCCAGTAACTTCGTAATAAAAGGACTCAAGTCACACAAATCACACTTTTATTTTAAACCTTGACTCATTATTCTTTGGTTGAAATATGGAATAGACGAGTTAAAGCCCCGAGCCTCTTTTAAAATCTTGTCCCATGGCAGCGTGTTAGGCCCACAGGGCCTGCGTTAGAACGATATCGCGTTTGACGTGTTTTAGTTAATCGTTTATGTCACAGTCGCCATTATTGTAAATGACATAAGAGTTATCAAAACATTGACAATGCGGAAACACGTCAAAAACGATATCGTTATTACCTTGTAGAATCCCAGCCCAGGTGGCTTGTGTGATTGTTCGCATTCCCCCTATAAAAAAAACAAGGTATGGATTAAAACAAACTTTAATTTTAATTTACAGGGTGACACCGGCAAAACTGGCGAAACAGGTCCCCAAGTAAGTACCTAATTGTTTTTTTTTTATCCGCCCCTAGCGGAATTCGTTTAAAGCGACTGCTTTAAGAGGCTTCCACGTTTTAGATCTCAGTAAACATAACGCTTATGGTGTCTGTTTTTTGGATATATTAAACTTGATCATATTTCCTCTACACTTAAACGTGAAAAAATGATTAAAATGCAAATCCTTAATAGTTAGTTTTATGTTTTGACACATCACACCTTTTTCGCATGATTTTGGTTTAACCCTCTGCAACAGAGGTGACTTTTTTAGAAACATTCTACTGAGGTGGAGTCTGTCAGACGTCATTTTTGATAAAACATAGAAAAAATACTAATGGGTCAATAATAAGTATTGTTTATTTAGTGCAGAGCATGATTATTAAATTTCCTTTTTTAAATAAAATAAAATGTAATTAACTAGAATAAGGTACGAAAAAACAGGATTTTTTAACACACTTTAGTTTATAATGCCCCAAGTCTTTAGGAGAAAGAGCTGAGCGACACAGAGCTATTTTACGCTAAAAGGCGACTTTTTTTGGCGTCGCGTCAGTCGCAGAGGGTTAATCTTTAACGATGATTATTGATACAATGGTTTAGTATTTATTTCATTTGAAACCTAGTAAACCACTTTTGAAAAATTAGCAATCATTTAAATTTCACGCGGCTATCAAGGTGCGCGCAAACTATATCCATCTCACGTTCATCGCTTGGAAGCATATAAAGCCTCAGATTAATAATTGTTTCAGGTAACAAGTAAGGCCCATATAAACAAATGTGAAATGATTTTTTGTCGTTTAAAATGTATTTAAATTTTATATTGAGATGATAAAGAACGATTGCTTGTTTGATCCATTAAATTACAGGTAGAGAATGCCTTAATTCGTTAAATTAGTCATTTGTACCTAATTTGTATACTTGGCAACAAGTTTAAAAATAAACTGTGATCAAAATTTTCTTTCTTAACCTTTGTTATTTTTTTGTTTTTTAATTATGTGTATTTTTATAACAGGGTCCTCCTGGTCAGAACGGCGCAAAGGTAAGCAACAATTTATTCGTATGTATTACATTTTTTATTTTGCACGCTTTTTATCAACTTCCAATTGTATGCTTTAGTTAGTAGATAAAATCTTTAACGTGTGTTCTCCATTTTGATTTTGGTCAGTCAGGTGGCCTGACAAACTTGGGACTGCACGCAGGTAATATTTATCTGTTTGTCATAATCACAGATAAATTACAAAATTAACGGGTAGATGTTTTCTATGTATATAAGTATTATATTATTTCTCTATATTAGTAAGTTTATCGTTGTCTAGTACCCATAGTACAAGTCTAGAGCTTAGTTTGGGACTAGGTCAATTTGTGTGACATTGTCCTGTGATATTTATTTATTTATTTACTGAGGGCTTAGATTCTACACGATAAAAACTATTGCCTTTGACAACTTGAGAGTAATGGCGGCCAAATTAAAAATAATACCAAATCACGTCAAAGGCACCGTTTTAACACAGTAGAAGAGAGGTCCAGTACGATGCATCTTTTCTCTCCGCGAGTTCTAAGCACACTGCTGTTTTGGCAACTGTAAAGTACACGGACTACAGAGCGGATTTGAAGTAGCGATTACAAGTTTAATATGGATAAGTGCTAGTGCAAGTAAGTGTTTATTTTTTGACGACACGTTGGTCTAGTTAGAGTGACCCTGCCTCCGAAGCCAGCGGTCCCGGGTTTAAATCCCGGTAAGGGCAGATATTTGTGTGATGAGCATGAGTATTTGTTCCTGAATATTGGTTGTTTATATGTATTTAAGTATTTATTTCCCTATCTAAGTATGTTTATCGTTGTCTAGTACCCATAGTATAAGCCTAGATCTTAGGTGGGGACTAGGTCAATTTGTGTGACATTGTCCCGTGATATTTATTTATTTATTTTATGTCAACTGTACAAAGGTTTATAATGTTTAAAGCGTTTATAATGATCTTTACATAATTTGTAGTTCGTTGCAAGAATAATATTTATTGAATTTAGTTCCAACCCTACATGTTTAACCTTGACTTCAATATTAAGACGGTCACCGATATTAAGACTGTTACCCTATTATTCAATGTACTCTATGACTGTCACCCATGTCAATATATACTTCAATTTATTTCACAACTTAAATTTAAAATTGCATTCTTAGATTTTAGTCTTTAGATTTTGTACTCTGTATGTAGGCACGTATCAAGCTAATGTTGTTCGCCTCACTGGGTCCTGTAACACAGGGAATCCTAGCTCAGGACCCAAGGCCATGAGTTATTTGTTTCATGTTTTTGTTGAATAAATATATTTCATATTTCATTTCATTTCAGTTATCTGTAAGATTGCATTGCGATAAGTAAGAACAATAAACAACATGATATCTTATAAATAAATCTATCTATCTATCTATCTAACCAATCGCACTAGTCATATCCACATTAAACTTGTAATCGCCTCTTTAAATCCGCTCTCTAGTAATGACCATTTTTTTTAACAGGGTGATGCAGGCCCTCAAGGCCCACCAGGCCTGTGTTCATGCGATACAACAGATACAGCATTTATTCCACCAAGTAAGTAACATGTTCCAATTAAAATTAAATTTTCATTCAAAGGACTTGCAGTTAAAAAAACGAGGAACAAGTTAATTTTAAACATTGCTGGTTTTTAAACGAGTTAAAAAATCGTCTTGCAATTACCTCGTTTCATGCTTACCCAAAACTTGGCAGCGGAGCTATGTAATAATGTACAGTTGAAGTCATAAATATGTTTACACTTTACTACCTTGTCACTTTCATTCACTGAGACAATTTCATATGTAATATAACATCATATATGAAATGGTCTCAGTGAATGAAAGTGACAAGGTACTTAAGTGTTATAGATTTTTACATAATCTTATTACGAATAATTATTCGTAGTTTTGGTTGTTGACGTTGGGGACACGTAGATATAGTTTGTTGAGCTCAATACCTTCTTAACGGTCCCCCAAATCTTTCACGACACGTTGGCCTAGTTAGTAGTGACCCTGCCTCCGAAGCCAGCGGTCCTAGGTTCAAATCCCGGTCAGGGCAGATATTTGTGTGATGAGCGCGAATACATATTTGTTCCTGAGTCTTGGATGTATTTCTCTATATAAGTATGTTTATCGTTGTCTAGTAACAATAGTACAAGCCTAGAGCTTAGTTAGGGACTAGGTCAATTTGTGTAAGATTGTCCCCTGATATTTATTTATTTTGTTTATA
This sequence comes from Acleris holmiana, assembly GCA_949316455.1. NCBI lineage: Eukaryota > Metazoa > Arthropoda > Insecta > Lepidoptera > Tortricidae > Acleris > Acleris holmiana. The sequence continues at coordinate 2,498,537 of OX438771.1, read as the reverse complement.
AATCTAAAAATGTATAGTAAACACGACATAATGTTTTTTTTATGAGCTATCCAACCATACCCCATACGATGTTACGGGAGGGTACGGGAGGTACCGTATAACGGAGTGAATAGGGACACAACCTAAGCATATGGTACTAATTACAAGACTGAAACAATTTCAAGTGGTTTCAGAATTATCAACAAGTCTTTTTAAAGTTGTTGGTATTTCTGTAGCTCTGCCTACCCCACTCTGGGAATGAACGTGAAATAATTTCCAGTAGTACGTAATGTTATTTTCATTTAATTCTGGTTCTTATTTATACCAAGTTATTGCCGTTTTACGGTACCGACTATAGTTTAGTAGTTTATTATTGGTCTTACTGCACAGTGTCAGTATCAATTATTTCTATGTATTTTACCATAGTGTCATTGATAGTTTCTGATAAAAGTGAGTGTGATATGTAAAGGGAGGACAATGGATGCAATATGGTGACGAAAGCATAAGATGGATAAGACTCTAACTAAATTTCGAGTAATGCTAATATAATATATAATAATGTATCCAGATATTTGTAGTCATTATCCATGTTACGTATATTGTTTGACATGATTTTGACGTAATTTGCATCCGTTGTCGGCCCATTAGGATATGTACTAGACAGACAAATAGAAAGACATCACGAAGCTATAAAAGTTCCTAGTTTGAACCCAACGGAACCCTAAAAAGCTCAAGAAAACAAGGAAAGAGGTTTAAATAAGAAATAGAATTATCAATGTTGAAATAAATCTTTGATTGAACTTTTGTCCATCTAATAAAACACCATTACAGAGTTTCATAATGTTTTTTTTTTCAGCTTTTAGTCCCACGGACGACAAATCATAAAATATTAGATTCATTTTCACACCATGGAAGGATATTAAAAAAAAACACAGGTTTCATGACATACTTTTCTGTTTTAACTTTACTTTAACGGTTCATTCTTGTTCTCACCATACCGTTAGTGTTTCTGTTTCGTTTGTAATTATTAAATTTATACAATAAAGCGTTTCAAATACTTTTTCTTTTTTTTAAGGTGTATTTGGCCATGTCAAGTTTTTGACAATCGCCAAGGACTTGTTACCCCGGGGCCACATTATTCGGCGAAAATTCGCGTGAGACTCTCTTTCTCCATGATGATGTAAGAGAGACTGACGTGAACCTTTGCCGAATCCCGATAATGTGGTCGTAGCATTAGTGAAATACTCGTAAGTCTACAAAAGAATAAAACCGGGCAAGAGCATGTCGGACCATGCTCAGTGTAGGGTTCCGAAGCCGTTAAGTACTACAAACATAAAAAAACATCAAGTAATCACTAATTTTCTATTTAAAGTTCACGTACCCACTTTTTGAAAGACATACCCAACGACACCCCACACTAATAGGGTAGACGAGAAAAAAAATACATCCCGACGTTACGTGCAGGGGAGGTACACTAAAAATTTTTTTTTACTTTTTATTGTACCACTTTGTTGGCGTGACTAATATGCATATTCATGCCAAATTGCAGCTTTATAGTACTAATAGTCTTTGCACTAGGCTGCGGACGGACGGACGGACGGACATGGCAAAACTATAAGAATTCCTAGTTTGACTACGGAACCCTAAAAAAGGATCAAACGGAAGCACATGGGGTTAGCTCCACTCGCTTCTGTCAAATCCTATAAATCAATCGATTTTATCTTGAAATTTGGCACTTGTCATCTTCCACCGTCAAGTTATAGACACCTTCCTAACCACATTTTCCTAAATTGGAAAAATTGTTGGCCGTTCATCTTCCACGGACTCCGTATCTAATATTTCTATAAAGAGAAAAATCTGTGAAATTTTAATTAAAACTCATCTGTGCATTGTATACTAGTCTGAATCTTGTTAAATCAATCGTTTATTAAAACGGAAATGTACCTTTTCTTAAATAAAAAGCCGTCAAGTGCGAGTCGGACCCGCTCACCGAGGGTTCCGTACAAACTTATAAGAATGTAAAAATGTATTAAGGGACAAACTTGAGTTTGCCGTTATAAAACTGTTATCTCCCTGCATCGGCATTGGTCGCGATTAGGCCACTAGTTTACCAACTTCAAATAAGTTTAGCAAACACATTTTTTTTTATGATTTATCAACAAAATTAAATGAACGATTTAAGGATTTTTCATTGTACCGCAAGACCCTCCTTCTTGCCAAATTTCAGGATTGTAGTCTATGGAAATCAAACTATAAATTTTGGGTCACTTCAGAATGTCGCAATATTCGTTTCTTGCGGCATAAACAGATGTATCTTTTTTTTAGTTTCATTGAGAAGTATGTTTTTTTTCACAGCTTCAAGGGACTGTATGTAGACCTGAGTAGATTGTTTTTGTTTTCAACTCGACACCTCCACGCGTTCCTGAGATAAAGGGACTTGACAGACAGACGGACGGACGGACAACAAAGTGATGCTATAAGGGTTCCATTTCACCCTTTCAAAGTACGGAACCATAAAAAGAACCACGTCCAAATTGATGATATAAGAACATTATGGCAAATGATCAGTTTGTCGACTAAATGATCATTTCATCAAAACACCTTTCATCGAGTTTCATTTCATCGAACGCTATTTTCTGCTGAAACCATAATGTTTTCAGGGTATTTTAAACATCTAACCTAACCTAACCTACGTAATTAATGTTTAAGATGCCCTGAAAACATAATGGTTTCAGTAGAAAATAGCTTTCGGTGAAATGATACATTCGATGAAGTGATGAGTTACCAGTGACCATTTGACTATAGAATATACGATGCGAACGAAAACCGATACCATTCTTCTTGCATCGGAGGTTCGTAAAATTGTGTTTGTTTCTGTTAATAGTGACATGTTTAAACTAACAACGTTCGAGGGAGTTTGATAAAGTTTTTGTTTCCACAGTTTATGAGGTAAAACTTTTTACGTGACCATTTTGGGGATATCACGTTAAATATTACACACCGCTGACCGCAGACACGCTATTACTTGACAGGATAACTGAGACGTCGAGTTCTTTTCAACCGACTTCAAAAAAGGAGGAGATTATCAATCCGACTGTATGTTAAATTCCGAGGTGGTCCCATTGCCACCACGTTGGTATGTGATGGGGGGATCTGTGAGGAATTGAAATAACTCCTCAACTATTACAGGCATACATAGAATTTTGGTATTTTCAGTAACAATTCTATCATTTGCATGCAGAAAATATCATTTGGTGAAGTGAAACTGATGATGAAGACCACTGATGGCTGGGTCATACACACTCTTGAAAACAAAAGTTGTCTCTCCTGTGGTCAATAGTTAAGAGCTTGGTGTGCATATAAATTCTTCCATATAGATATAAATGTATTTTTTTCCTTCACCTGAAAGGCTAAACATAAGAACCATACTCCATGGCGTTAATATGTTACCAGAAATACACAAACATACTATTCTCAACATATTCATCTGTATAAGTTACGTATACAGGGCACGGTTTACTAATGTTTGGTCAAAGAACGTTTCCCAAACTGAGTCATTTCCCAAAAATCTAGATCGGTCAGTATGGGCAAATCTGTAACTATAAGATATAAAAAGATCTGCTCTGAGGAACCATGACTGTCATCTATTTTAGTAACAAGAGAAACTGCATTCATACATTTAGATATCTAAATGGACTTGGTGTTAGTTTTACTTTTTTTTTTAGTTGTGTAGGTCTTAAGCAGCAAATGTTTCTACGAAACAAAATGTCTAAAATGAATAAAATGCATTGTTTTAATTTCCTCTAATTTATTTTAGTAAATGTTCGAAATGACTACCATTCTTTTAGATGCAACATTCAACTCGTTTAGGGTCAGAAAACAATGCATTTTATAAATTTTAGACATCTTTTATATTCTTTTTCGTTCAAAATTTTCATGCATGACTCGATGTATGAATGTGGAAGAAGCGAAATCGTAAAAAGCGCTGATCGTAGCAGGTGGAAAGAAGTAGGTTCTGCCTACTCCCTCCCTCCCTCCCCTCCCTCTGGGAAACAGGCGTGATTTATGTATGTATGTATGTACATTTTCAAATTTAAGTGGTATTTGAACTCTACATCGAAACTAACGTTGTTTCTGGAATAGCCACGGTACATGAAGAAAAATTTAATTAATATTGTACGTGCTCGGTATGACGCCCTCGGTTGGCGTGAATAATTCAGCGTGTTTATTTTGAAGGCTCGGTATTTAAGGCAAGTTGAATTAAGGTAAGTTAAAACGAGAGATTTATTATGCAAAAGTTATTTCAGGGTCACTTTTACCTGAGTACGGCGAAGCAAAAAGAAGGGTTTTGATTTTAACAGTCAATTTATGTTAGTGTGGTTGCCGGGTTAGAATAGTGTCCATGTGTTCCCGTGGATGTCGTAACAGGCGACTAAGGGAATAAAGGCTTGTACTGTTAGGCTATGGGCTTGCAACCTGTCACTAATACACTGGTAAACATCTTAGCCTACTTGTGCAAAATGTGGTTACAGAATTATCAACAAGTTTCTTTAGAGTTGCTGGTATTTTTGTAGTTCTGCCTACCCCACTCTGGGAATGAAAGACATTTGGCGTGATTTTATGTATGTTGCTTTTATGGCAAATGAATACTCAGACCACTTGATAGTAAGTAGGATCGGTGACCTATGCATTCTCAAGACTATAATCTTAAGACTGAAATTTTAAGATCGCAAATGCGTTGCTACTAGGTTGGAATGCTTCTATGCTGGTAATTTCACTGGTTGTCTTATCCCCACACCGGAACAATAATGCGAAAGCTGCTACTTGGCGGTAGTTTACAAAGTCTATGATGGTGGTGGCGATCCCAGCGGTGCCGGTTTGTACGTTAATTTGTTCCCCGTAGCTCCTATACTTTTTCCGTTGCATTTTGACAAATGAAGTGTCGACGGCTATGTCTTAGTATGCCGCGTGTCACAGTTTATGTAACGAAATATTTCATCCATCATGGCAGATTTCACACGCAGAAAATGCTTAGTTAAAGAAACGTTACAAATTTACAGAGTTTATATAGAATTAAAGGTTAGAAAAAAGCATGATTTATAGCATAAAAGGCGACGTGAAAACAATAGAATAGAATAGAATAAAACTTTATTCACCCTAATAAGTATGCCGTGGACATGAAAATATAACAAAATCTCAAAAATTCAAACAACAAAATGTGAGATAAAATTGTGCAACAATGGACAGTTCCCGAGGGAACAGTGTTAAACGACTTCTTCGCGGACGGAGTCACGGGCAAATATTAGTATTGATTACAATGATATTACAGAGTAATAGATACGTTACGATCCTAGTAAATTGAGTTTGAAAATAGACAATATACAATATCGTCACTACTTTGAAAAAACCTCGTATCTCATTCATCGTGATGTACGACTTTAAACTTATTTCTCTACACATTTAAGTTTAAAAACGTACGTCACGAAATATGATATACGAGGTTATTTCAAAGTAAGTGACAATATGTTCAACTGTTTCACTAATGAGTGATGGACAGATACGGTAAACACGAGAGTAAGAGAGATAGCTATCGTCGACTCGTTTGGCGTAAACAGAGCAAGAGTGCTAATTGGGTCGTTTATGAATCTTCAACTTGGGTGCGGCAGTAACATAATTATGTACTTCCTGTTTATATTAGATATGTAATATCAGCATACCCCGGCCGGCGAGAACAAAAATGCTTCTGCTCCTAGTGCTTAATTAAATATCGACTATTCTATCGACATATGGATGCCGATAGAATAGTCGGCATTTAATTAAGCACAATTATTATTTTTAAGCTTATATACTATTTCAATCAACTGATTACAATAAGTATCAGAATGTGTTGAAGAAGAACGTTGGCATTTAAACTTTAAACAATTTAAATAATTTGATATCTGGCAGAGAAGTGGTACCACCTAATACAGAACAAATTCATAATCACTATGAATTATTTCGTTTTGCTCCGATTACTACAGTAGATTTAGAACTGTCCTTTAGTTGGATGAAATGGATTTTATCGCCAAGGCGAAGGAGTTTAAAATCAGAAAATTTAGAAAAAATGCTAATTGTATATTACGAAAATTACATAAAATACTGAATAAATACAATCACTTGGTTTTAATTTTGTTTACAACAATAATTAATACTTCTGAATATCATAACGGTGGTCCAGTACATCGTGTTGTTTTTATCGACATCAACCAAAGTGTGTGTCCTCGCACTATTAAGCTGTCAACGCATTTTTGCTCTCGCCGGCCGCGGTATGAATATCAGTGATCAAATTGAATTAAATAAACGTGAACATTTTTAATGATCACAACACATTCATCATCAAAACTTGAAACACCATGTTTTTGTTTGGAATATTCTCAAAAATGACAAGGAACTGCACTGCATACAGTTTCCGTCTCGTTTCCCCGGTACGGTGCGGAAGGACGTTAACAGTTCACGTCTGCCAAACAGAATTCTGTACGTGGACGGAATGAGAGCGTCTAGAGTTGATAGTGTACTTACTGCGCAACGATAAGATGTGAAAGATGTGTCAAATTGAACTGTATACAGGGATTGTAAAACCGGTTTTATTCAATACCTGTATTTAAAATGACAAATTGTTACCGCTAAAAAAGCAATACCTATATTCGAATTAGAGGTATTATTGTCATTACGCTTTTGTTTTTATCGCTATGTATACACTATTTACAGTATTAAATACCTGTATTCAATACCGCTATTCATTGCACCTGATAAGTAAGATGTCAATTGGACAATAAATTGTAATTTCAGACTTGTCTAAGGTGTGTCTGAGTTTTTTTGAAATAACGCTAAAAACATTTACAGAAACAAATAAACGAGTATATTGACACTGACAGGTTTACTGGTTATGGTTTTTAGGGGTAAAGTACCAAAAAGAGGTATTGTTCTCAATTGGCTAAACCGATAATATACTTGAATACCGGTGTTCATTATACCGCTAATCAGAGCTTTAGCGATATAAATAGCGAAATACAATTATAACCGGTTATACCTCATTTAAAACCGGTAGTCTGAATACCGGTAACAATCCCTGCTAATATATAAAGTTCGAAATACATTACATAGGTAAAGGATGTCTCATTTAAATAGGTCAGTATGGGAAATTCTGAAACTATGTATAAGACATACGAAGATCTGTTCTTAGGAACCATGTCATCGGTTTTAATACGAAGAAAATCTTCATACATTAAAAAAAACCTGAACTCAGCACGGGAATCGAACCCGGTTGTTTTGAAGAAAGTAAGCTTACACTATTTCTATTTAGATATCGATTGTGTAAGTGGCTCTATTAAACATGATTTAATTTATTTTAGTAGGTGTTCATTTTAGTAGAGAAAACTTTATATGCCTGATCTTGTTGAATATTGTAACGGTGGTCACTTCGAACACCTGGTCTACTAAAATAAATAAAAGTATTTAAAAAAAAAAACATTTTATTCATTTTAGACATCATGTTGCATAGAGCCATTTACTGCTTAAGACCTAGACAATCGATATCTAAATAGAATTAGTGTAAGTATATTGTTTTCAAAACAACCGGGCTCGATTCCCGAGCTGATAGGTTCTTTTTAAATGTATGAATGCAGGTTTCCTCCGTATTAAAATCGATGACATGGTTCCTAAGAACAGATCTTCGTATGTCTTATATTTTCTGAATTTCCCATACTGACCGATTTTAATGAGACATCCTTTATAATCGTTTTACGATGTTTTGAAGGCCTTTGTATGGAATCGGTTAACTTAGGTTAAAGTACGATTACTGTAAGTTTACCACTGACAGAGAGTTGGCCTTCATTTAATGTTCAACTTCCACAAACATCCCACGTCTACCGATTTAGTAATAACAATTTTATTTGTATGAGATTAAAGCTGAAAATTAAATGAAGGCAATCCATCTGTCAGTGGTAAACTCACAATAAAGACTGTAGGTTTGTTGTGTAACAATCCTAGAAAGTCAACAGTTCCAGAAAGAAAAACTTAATTGTAAGTATACTCTGAAGCCCACAGACATTTTTAATCTTAGTGCGTTCTATCTTAGTCCTCAGGGTTGGCAATGCGTTTGCGGTCTGAAGATTGTACTCTTGATTATTCGATTTCTATGATCATACTTACCGTCAGCTGGCCTGTGTGCTCATATGCCTTCTCTATCTGTCATTTTAAAAAAACCTATAAAATTTGTCAGTTTTCCGGTTTTCCCTCCCGACCCTTCGGTGAGCGAGAGGCTCTCAAAAATTACTAAACTGTCTCCTCTGTTTCTAGTTTGTCTATAGCCAGGAACAGGATACGTGAAACGTGAGACGGTATGAATATAACGTGAGATATGCTCTTGAAATTTAAATAAATACTTTACCGTCTGGAGTCACGGTACAAAATCTGTTAAATACAGTGCAGTCTTAAAATGACCTTTGTTGTTGTACTTCTCTCTCACTTGCCCTCATACGCTTTTATAGTAAAAAATATATGCGTATATACCATGATAGATAGATAGATAGATAGATAAAACGTTTATTTGATGCTTCAATCACACACATACAATTGTCATATTAAGAGGAAAAGAACAATATCAAACTTACAAACTAGTAACAAACACAATCGCATGTGTGCGTCGCAGCAGTACAAAAAGGTCATGGCTCAGCGTATAGCCTTACTCTAGTGAGCAAAACACTGGTATTCTGCCACAACCCCGGGATACGACAAAGCCATGTTGTGTAGAAACGAATAAGTCATAAAAAATTAATAAGTAATCATATCTTAAAAAAAAGAAGCATTAAAATCAGGTGCCTATACACGAGTTATAAAATTATAGTATGATTTAAAATTAAGCGAAGAAATGAAAGCGAAGTGAGAATTAGCGAGTAAGTAGCCAGCAACTGTGACATGTTTGAGAAGCACAAAGCGTACCAATTTCTAACTTAAGTACATTACCCGATGCTCTTACGGTGAAGGAAAAACATCGTGAGGAAACCTGCACATTCGAACAGCTGAGTGTAAGAGGATAATTGCGCAAAAGATCCTAAAGGGGTCGAAGTGTATCCAATAGAGCTCATCTGTAAGCTAACATAAGATGTAAACGAAAACAATACACTGAGTATTAAAAAATAAGTATGAAGCTTACCCTTAAGAGGTTGAGAAAAGTGAAGGTGAAGTGGGTGCTTTGTCACTTTAACGTTATGTTCGAACTGTCAAAGGCGTTAAAGCGACAAGGTACCGAATTGTACAGCTAGTTATAAGCCTGATAAACATTAACTTATTTTTTAGTCAGTCGAGTAACACTTATAAAAAAAGGCTTACATATTTCTCTCATTGGATCCAACCACATTACGCGAAGTAAGCCCGACAACGTGCAACGGCGACAACTCGTTATTTCTGATAGCACGCTAAAATCACAATCGCGTTGGTTTTTCAGCCATTTTCATGAAACAAAAGACCATCGACAATGAAACCGGCGCACGCTCATCTGTTTTGATTAGCTTACCGTAAATTAATAGCGTATCAAACTGAACACTACCGCAAAATCGTATCTTGCTCATACACCCTGATGGAAATTCAACTTCATGTGTATAGAATAAGATTTATGTTTGTAAGTTATATGTTGATGATACAGGACGTCCGGAAAGTAAGTGGTAAATGACGTTTTTGTTTTCCAGAATCATTATTCAATTGAATTTTACATCACCATTGTCCTGGTTAGCCGCGAATCATCGGGACGGTCAGTTCTAAATCTGCGTGTAATTTATAGGGTGCTCCTAAATTTTATGACCGTGCTTTGTTTAGAACCATAATTTATCTGCTGATTTTGTGTTATGAGATAAACGTAAATTCTGTGTTTGTGAGGTTATTTGAGAGTTGACACAATTTTCCTGTCATACATATTTTCTTTTTAATATGTACAAGACATTGTAAATACCATTGTAGATGTAGGTAGGACCTGGTGCAGGGTCCGTCCGGATCGCTACCATCTTATCCATTAACCTACCGCCAAACAACAGTGTCCGTATTGATGTGATCCGGTTTGGGGATAAGACAGGCGGTGAAATAACTAGCATAGAGGCATTCCATTTTAGTCCTCAGAGTTGGCCACGCATTAGCAGTCTTAGGATTGCAGTCTTGTGAATGCGAATGTCTATGGGTCGCAGTTTCTACTTACCATCAGGTGGCCTGTGTGCTCGTTTGCCTTCTCAATGCCATAAAAAAATTACTAATTCAAATAGCCTATTAAATTTAGTATTTCACTGCGGGGCAAAAGTTCCTCCTCATCTCTAGTCATCTCTTGAAGCTAATTCTTGCCAGCCTGGATTTAATTTACCTAAATCTTAATCATTATTTGAGATCCAGGTGTCAATAGACAAATTAATTTGGTAAGGAATTAAAATTAATTTTTATTTAAAATTAAAATTAATTTAATTTAATGCTGGCAACTTAAAAGTCGTTGCATATTATATTATCATATCAAAATGGACGACAGCCCAAAGGCCTTTGGGGCGCAAAGCGTTACAAATTATTATAATTCATCCTCATAATAGATCGTCCTTTTTTCTCTGGAAGAAAAATTGCAACAATCACTCACAGACCGCGTTAGCGATTCTTTATTATTATAATTCATATTTCCAGCTAAAAAGTGTGTAACTACCATTAAATGGTTTATTTTTTTTACCTCTTGGTGTAGGCACACGAGCACTCAGGCCACCTGATGGTAAGTGGAATCCGAGACCCATAGAAATTTTGAATTCAAGATTATAATCTCAAGACTGCAATCCTAAGACCAATGACTAAGGTGGAATGCCTCAATGCTCGTAATTTCACACCGGAACCCATCAATGCGAAGGTTAATGTGTAAGATGGTGGAAGTGATCCGGACGGACCCTGCACAGGCTCCTACAACCACTAAAACTAGTTCAAATGATTCCATTATAAAGTTAAATATTGATTAAAAGTTTATTCTTCTCCATTATAATGTAGATAACTGAAGATGAAAAAATATTCCTTAACCAGAAGTAGAACAATGATTGAATCGTCGTCCTCGTAAGACCTAATACCTATTTTAGTAACATTGTATTTGCAACCTTATCCAATTCATTATAGAGTGTCTTTTATATTTGACATTATGTCCTCAAAGTGAAAATCTGGGGACTCAGCAGGTCATGCTAAATCAAACATAGAATTAGTCAGTGAGAAAAAAAAACCGCAATGTTGTAGACAATTTAATTGTAACTCTAATGAAATTGTTAAAAAGTTAATGTATACCAACGTTTGTTTTTAAATTCAAAATCAAATTTATGTAATTTATTTGTAGTACGTAGGTGAAAACATGGATGTAACAACGGCTTAAGGATCGCTATGTTTTGCCGTTTTGCATTAAAATAGCGACAATTAGAATGCAGCATGCATCCTCACAAACTAAATATGCTTCTACACGTTCTGATTAATTATATCATGTTTTTTGTTTCTTCATCTCATTAATATATTCTAATTGTGAATGTTAAATGTTTTACCCAGCCATTTATAAATGTAATACTGAGTTATTTAAGAAAGAATTATGAATAACGGATCCCATTAACACAGCAATAACCAACCTAAGTTCGCCATGTTATTAATTTGATAGTTGCTAAACTATGCATACCGTTAGGAAACGATTTATAGCCACAATATACCGTTACATCTGCACTTCCCTTGTTATTCTCGAACAGAAACATTTAATTTCGATATCGAATTTATTGAAATCATTCTAAATCAACTTTTAGATCCGAATTAATTTTAAAAGACATTGATTATTACTATTCTTACTATCTTATCCTTTAATATAACTCTAAGCAGCAGTGTTTTCATTGTTTTCGGTGTGGGGATAAGACAACCGGTAGATTACTTTAGGGTTGAAAATTCATTCGCAATCTTAAGATTATAGTTTTGAGATCGCAAGTGCATGTGGGTCGCATACGTAAAACTAGAAACGTTAACATATTATATACAAAACAAATAATCATGCTGTATCATTGTCTTTTACCCATAGTACAAGCCGAGAGCTTAGTTTGGGACTATGTCAATTTGTGTGAGGTTGTCCCCTGATATTTATTAGTTATCCTTATTTATTATTCAGTCCCCTAACATTTTTCCCCACCTTCTTTCATAACTTCATTAAAGCAAAACAAATTAAATCAAAAGGAATCAAATTGCTATTTTTGCTATTTTTGGGCCGACTTCTGTTGGTCTAGTTGGGAGTGAACCTGCCTCAGAAGCCAGCGGTCCCGGGTTCAAATCATGGTAAGGGCAGATAATATATTTAGTGATGAGCGCTAATACTTGTTCGTGAGTCTTGGATGTTTTTTATGTATTTAAGTTTATCGTTGTCTTGTACCCATATTAAAAGCCGAGAGCCTTAGTTTGGGACTAGGTTAATTTGTGTGATGTATTTTATTTATTTATATTTAAACTACACAGAGACACACAGAACTGCACAGAGTAGATTTTCTTTGCCACCATCAAATTTGATACTTTACAGTTGTTGAAAATTCGACGGTCATATTAACCCATTGGATGCCAGCTACGTAATGTTGTGTAGTTATATATAATGGAGGACGCCGAGAACGCATTATAACGCAGTTCTTCCCCTAACAGTTGTAAGAAATCTATGCTTTACGGCCTCGGGGACCGTCTATTTCAGCGTAATTGGCACCTTAAATAAAACTTGAAATAAAAATCCTGAGGCCTAAGATGGAATGCCTCTATGCTAGTAATTTCACCGGTAGTCTTATCCCCACACCGGAACACAACAATGCGAACACTGTTGCTTGGCGGATGGTTAATGGATAAGATGGTGGTAGCGATCCGGACGGACCCTGCACAGGGTCCTACCACCACTAAAATAACCATATGTATGGTGGCCACCAATTTCGACATAAAACTACGCAATATTACGTAGCTGGCATTCAATGGGTTAAAATCGTCAGTCAGTACATTCATTCGACATTGAACTTGACATCATTTCGCGTTATATAATAACTCCTCTCGGTGGCTTAATAATGTATTACGATGCCGGAGTGCTAAACTTTGGTAGTGTGTATATGTAATACACGATATTCCATTTCAGATATTCAATTAAAGCATATAAACTGTTGCATTTAGTATTCTAATTCACCTTAAATAAAATAAAAAGTTAGGTTTTGATCCCATTTTGAAATTATCTTTATTTTTAATGAATAAATATTTCCTCATGTCTCTTAATCAAATTTTTAAAATTATCTTTTGTATTAAATTAAAATTGCGTAAAACGAGACAACGCAATAAAAAATCACATCCTGTAGGTTCTGTATATCTTGGATAATGTTGAAGTCTACAACCTGAAAATGCCATCTCCAACATCTACCTAAAGGATGTTGTCGTAAACCTCTGGTGGCAAAATGTGGTTGAAGAATCCATAGAGTCGCTTTTTTCTGATTATTATACCCATAAATATATCACTTTGTTTTTCACCTTCAGTATTTTCTTATTTAAAAAATAATTAATAAATTAAACCAATTTAATTAAAATATGATAATACTGAAGTTCAACATCAAGGTGTATGTTCAAAGCCTTGGCTACAGCTGTACCTAAAGCTTGCATTTTTCATAAGTTTAAAAGTCAAACTTTAAAAGATGCAGTATATCTTTTAATATAGAAAGTCGTGTCAGAAAAAATACTTATACTTTATTTATAAGTTGCTACGGAAAACGTGGGTTGCTCAACATTTTTGGTCAAGGCTGAATAATCATAAGGAAATGGCGACTCCATGGATTCTGGAACCACAATATGCCACCAAAATTTTAACCCAACTAATCATTTAAATATTAAGGTAAGCATAAAATTTGGTCCAGTTAACCGCCATTAGAGCGTCATCAAACCAACATGTCGCTACCTGTCCGGCGTGATATATCGCATCCCTCGCCTAATTGCTCGTCTCTTGTGCAGTATGTGCTTAGAACTCAGAACCATTATAACTCGATGGCCATAGCTTAGCCGCTTAGCGGCGAGAGATAGGCAGTAAATAAATAAATAATAAATAAATAAAATCTTTATCATGCTTTCATTCCCAGAGTGGGGTAGGCAGAGCTACAGAAATACCCACAACTAAGACCAGGCTAAGATACATAAAATCACGCCTTTATTCCCAGAGTGGGATAGGCAGAGCTACAGAAATACCCACAACTAAGACCAGGCTAAGATACATCAAATCACGCCTTCATTCCCAGAGTGGGGTAGGCAGACCTACAGAAATATCAATAAATCTAAAAAGACTTGTTGATAATTCTGTAACCACATTTTGCACAATTTAGGCTAAGAAGTTTACTAGTGTATTAGTGACAGGTTGCAAGCCCATCGCCTAGCAGTACAACAAGCCCTTATTCCCTTAGTCGCCTCTTACGACATCCACGGGAAGACATGGAGTGGCACTATTCTAACCCGGCAACCACACGGTTAACTAAGGTTAGGCTAAGATGTATACAAGTTTATTAGTAACAGGTAGCAAGTCCATCGCCTAACAGTACTACAATCCTTTATTACCTTAGTTGCCTCTTACGACATCCACGGGAAGACATGGAGTGCCACTATTTTAAAACGACACCGCTGGTTGTCTGTCTGTTTGTTACGCTTTCACGAATAAAACGCTGAACCGATTTAGATGAAATTTAGTATGAAGATAGTTTAGGACCTAAGGAAGGGGGAAGGGTACTTTATATTCCGAAAAACTGGACGGGTCTTCTACGTAGGCGTATTTTTCTACGGCAGGTAATCACCGCCTCACAAAACATCGTGGCCGATTCTAATAAATCAGGGGCCCGTGCGCGACGATTACGCTCGATCGGTTTTTGAGTCGAGATACGAATAGTGCGTAACTCTTATTTAATCTGTGGTAGTTTATTCTATTACGTCAAGTTGGGATGTATTTTTATTTGTGAATGTTCTTCGTGATTTTATAAAAAAAATACTCCTTATTGTGCTGTTAATGGGCGTTTAAATAAGAGAGATAAACTGAAAGAAAAGTTTTGCTCTTTGCCAGTGAACGAGGAATGGTGAGAAGTCGTATATTTTTTTTGATTAATTGAAGTGATCAAAATGAAACTATGTTTGATGGAATGGATTTTTTCTTTGATTTCACGCTCTGTCACAAAATTTTCTTCTTTATTAGTATTAAACAAAGTCTGTCTGTATATGCACTAACCTCTCCTAAACCACGCATCGGATTTTGATGCGGTTTCCACCATCAGTTACATCTGATAATGTTTCACGAAAAATTGTTGTGTACAGTAAATTCTATTTTTTGTACGTTACGCTAGTTATAATATCAAAAATGCGAAAGTTTGGATGTTTGTTACTCAAGCACGCTAGATCGGCTAAACGGAACAGCACTTAGGCTACATTTTATCCCGAAAAAAAAGACATTTACCGAGGGAATTGCGATAAATTTCTACGCGAACGGAGTCGCGCGCAATAGCTAGTAGGTACTTTACAAAATAAATGCTGTGAACTTCACATGGTAACTAACCTAAATAACCCGTAATAATCTTGTTTCATTTACAGATTAAGCGTGGTCTTCGCCAACACCCTATATTTGAGGGGCTGTACACAAGGAATTGAAACGGACCGCTCGGTCGTTAGCACAGAGTAGCGACATAGGCGTCTCCCTGACGACGTATGACCGCATTATTATATTGCCTCCCAGTTAACTCTAGACCGTACATTACTCTATAACTTATGAAAAAAACATATTTTTTTCATGTTACAAGCGTTTAAAACGGGAAGATAATTGGGTCATACACACTCTTAAAAACAAAAGTTGTCTCTCCTGTGGTCAATAGTTACAAGCTTGTGTGCATATTAGTTATGTTTTTATAATGATAGGTCTAAAGCTGAGCAGACCTGACGGCATTTTTGCGGGTATGGGCTTAGCGTTAAAAACGTTAACTTTCGGTGTGTCCACAGGAAAGACGGTAACCTAAATCTGTGTATGACGCAATTGCTCATAGTTTTTGCTGGTAATCGAAGTCATGATACGACTTTTGAATGGGACCCGTTAGAACTTTTTTTATAATCCTGAAGTGTTCTTCATTGTTTTAAATTCTATGATAACCATTTGTTATCTATAATAAAACAGCAACAGAAGTACTGGGCCTCTATTCAACTGCGTTATAACGATATCGTGTTTGACGTGTTTTAGAATCGTTTATGTCACAGTCGCCATTATTGTAAATGACATACTCGTAAGAGTTATGAAAACGTTGACAATACGGAAACCACGTCAAATACGATATCGTTATTGCCGTGTGGAATCCCAGCCCTGTAGGTAGGTACATCCAAGATAAATAAAATAATAAAATAAAGAGGATAAAGAGCAAAGATGGTTATGGTAATACATCTACCTACTTTCTGATTTCTGTTTACCTTAAAGTTGACAGGTAGAGAATGCTTGTAGCATTAAGTTCACCTTTAAATAAATTTATATAGGTAAGTTAAAATATTTTTATTTTATTTATTAAACCGTGTGGTTGCCGGTTAGCATAGTGCCACTCCATGTCTTCCCGTGGATGTCGTAAGAGGCGACTGAGGGAATAAGGGCTTGTAGTACTGTTAGGCGATGGGCTTGCAACCTGTCACACACTCTGCCCTGCTAAGCTAAAAAGCAGTATGTCAAATAAGTCTCCTGTAGCAATCAAAACCTTATTACTAACAAGAGAAGATTGAATCTACTTTGGCAATTGAATCTGACATACTGTGTTTTAGCTTAGGAGGGCAGCACTAGTCAACTTCTTGGCCTGATTGTGCAAAATGTGGTTATAGAGTTATAAACAAGTCTTTGAGATTTGTTGGTATTTTTGTAGCTCTGCCTACCCCTCTCTGGGAATGAAGGCGCGATGTTATTGTATGTATGTATTTATTTGTTCTTGTGACTATTATAAGTAGGTATTGACACGTTTTTCTGCTTAACTACGCATTATTGTTTATTTTAGATTCATTGTTTTATATAAAGCTACTTGTAGGTTAAGTGGTATCATTATCATAAGATTTATTTCAAAAATGACTCTGTGTTGAATTGTTTGTGGCGTTTCTTCCAAGCAAGTAAAAGTAAAAGTACTTACTGAATTTACATATTTTTATTTACTCTAAAACCACGTAAGTGACGTCGCAGCCAAAAGCTATCAATATAAATAAAAGTGTATGTATCTGGTGCTTTTCCTCTCAATCCGAGGGTTTAATATTGTATTTGGAAGTCGGAAGCCTCCGGGCTTAGGACGGCGATCTCAAGATTGTGGCTATTTATAAAATTCAAAGGCAGGCCCGGTGCGGGCTGGCACTGAATAAACGTTGATAGAACCCCCAAACGACATTGTTATCTGGGAACCCAATTCTATGTAAAGAACATAATGGCTTTACGTTGACGAATGTTTTATTTTTCCATTGATATTTATAGAAGGTATACCTTTTGGTTTCAAATAAAGCTAAGCGAACCTGGTATTAGAACGTATTAAGTCTTATGATTTTATAAATAGATACTTGAACAAAAGACTGCCGAAAGTAGTGTCCTTTCAAAAAGGTGGCGGGTGGTAGGACCTTGTGCAGGGTCCGTCCGGATCGCTACCAGCATCTTATCAATTAACCTACCGCCAAACAGCAGTGCTCACATTGTTGTGTTCAGGTTTGGGGATAAGACAGCCGGTGAAATAACTAGCATAGAGGCATTCCATCTTAGTCCTCAGGGTTGGCAACGCATTGGCAGTCTTAAGATTGCAGTCTTTTGATTGCAAATGTCTATGGGTCACAGTTTCCACTTATCATCAGGTGGCCTGTGTGATCTTTTGGCTTCTCTACGCCATAAAAAAAAAAAGGTCACAACCACCAATCAGGTCAAAGCAAACATAATGAGCTGTCCATTTCCATCTGAGTACCAATTTCACCATACGATGTTAACCACTTAACAGACGATCAGGGCTGGAATTCTACAAGGTAATAACGATATCGTTTTTGACCTGTTTCCGTATTGTCAACGTTTTGATAACTCTTATGTCATTAACAATAATGGCGACTGTGACATAAACGATTATTAAACGTGTCAAACACGATATCGTTTTAACGCACCTGAATAGAGGCCCTGAGCGTTAACAGGTTGTCAAAATGAACTAACAGTCGATTAACATTGATTAAATTTAACATCGTATGGTAAAATTGGTACTTTTTCAAAAATAAACCAACATTTGAATTCAGTTTCGAGAAAAGCAACTTCGCATTTGTTTAATACGTTTGAATGTCAACAAAATCTAGTAAATTTGTGAGGTGATTTTAGCATGATATCACTTAAAAGGTGTAGCATAGGCTACTGGATAAACGGTAATAGAACCCCCAAACATAATTGTTATCTGGGTACGCACTTCAGCTCTAAGTAAAGAACATAATGGTTTTATGTTGACAATATTTTATATACATTCATACATAACGTCACGCCTTTAGTTCCAGAGTGGGGAAGGCAGAGCTACAGAATTACCAACAACTCTAAAAGACTTGTTTATATCTCTATTACCACTTTTTGCACAATCAGGCCAAGAAGTTAATTAGTGTATTAGTGACAGGTTGCAAGCTCATCGCCTAACAGTACTACAAGCCCTTATTCCCCTAGTTGCCTCTTACGACATCCACGGGAAGACATGGAGTGGCACTATTCTGACCCGGCACCCACTCGACTTATACTTATATTTCCATTCATATTTATATAATTTGTTTTAACCTTGTGAGACTCGGTGTTCCATTGGAGATACTCGCTCTCGTCTATCATACTTCTGTTAATAATTACATTTCAGTGTGTTAACTTTAATGTGTGTGTTCGAGATTATCATCAACCCACCATAGAGTGCCACAGTGACATTTTATAACATTTTGTTTGACATTTGCGACTTCAATTGTACCGTCACTGTGACACAGTTAATTATATGTCAGGGTTCCAATAGGCTGATAGTACATAATGCAGGCAATTTATAGAGTATAAAGTTTATAATAATTTGTTTAAAAATTCAAAACGGGCTTTAAGAGCAAACGAAATGTAACTTTAATTCCTTACTAGTAAAAAAGATTTAACATATTCATTCGGTAGGCGTCACAAGGCTAAACCCATCAGTAACACGTACAGTCAGCAGCAGAAGTAACTACGCCACCGAAGAGCTCAAATTATCTGCACTCGACTCTATTGTCGAGAGGATACGTCGAATCTAGATCACCTCGAGCATGTTATTCTGCTTAGCTACTTTTGATGCTGACTGTACCTATGAATTCAATTATATTTTCATACATTATTTTATTTATGCTTCACCTTTACACGACGACAAAAGTCAACGTTAGTGTCAACTTGCTGTCAGATTTAAGTACTTAATACATAGTACTAGAGGCCGCTGATAACAATCGCACATATTTTCTCTATGAAAAAACGTTAAAGTTACGTAAAAGTTCATCCTTAGGGGACATCTAACTGTAGTAAAACGTTTAAGGTCATTTATCGATGACAGCACCTTAATCGACGGACCCTTGTTTAAGAGAGCGGAAAAACGTCCAAAAACTTTATCGATATTTCGATCAGCAACTTCGTGAGATTGACAAATATCGTGCCAACTAGCCTCGCCAGTCCCACGTCGAGGATTTGCATGTTCTTAGAGATTGGTTGCCCTTTGGGGAATAAGGGGCCTCGATTTTTTTGCCGCAGCCTTGTTTAGTTTTATCCTTAGCATGAAAAATTGTGCTGTGGATGTCGGCTTTGGGTAAGAAATATAAAATCAGAGCTTGGCCTTGCTGTCGTTTTAAGTTTTACAATTAACTTATGCTTGCGACTTTATTTCTTTTTATTTTCAAAGAATCAGTTATTTTATGAACATCCCACGGGAACAGTGTTTTTTTCAAGATGAGAGATAAAATTTGTGTAAATTCAGGGTAGCTATCACTACGATACCAAATTTCATCCAAATTCATTCAGTCGTTTAGCTGTTTGTTTTACTTTTTTATTATTTCAAATGTTATACAGTTATATAATATACAGGGTGTTAGGTAATGAGTGGATAATCCTTGAACTACGGATAGAGGGCACTTGGGACGTTATGAAAAAGCTAAAATAGGTCTAGTAAAAGTCGCACGGTTTTCGAGATATTTGGACTTTTAATCGGACTTTTTGTCATTTTTCCTTATGTCCATGTTACGAAAAACCCTTAACTTCTTGTATTAATTCATATTTTTTCACTTTTTTCTTGCATGGTTAGAATCACTATGAACTAAGGAAGTTTTTAAAGCTACATGCCTTGTTTTTTTTCATGACAACTTTTTGAGTAAACTCACTAAGTTACTTTTCCCATACTAAGAAATCCCCGCGTTTGTTTTTCACGTAGTATGGAAAAACAAACTTTGTGCATTTACTCAAAAAGTTGTCATGAAAAAAAACAAGGCATGTAGCTTTAAAAACTTCCTTAGTTCATAGTGATTCTAACCATGCAAGAAAAAGGTGAAAAAATATGAATTAATACATGAAATTAAGGGTTTTTCGTAACATGGACATAAGGAAAAATGACAAAAAGTCCGATTAAAAGACTTTTACTAGACCTATTTTAGCTTTTTCATAACGTCCTAAGTGCCCTCTATACGTAGTTTAAGGATTATCCACTCATTACCTAACACCCTGTATATTATATAACTGTATAACATTTGAATTAATACATGAACTTAGGGGTTTTTCGTAACACGGACATAAGGAAAAATTACAAAAAATCCGATTAAAATGACCAATATCTCGGAAACTATTAACAATTGCTGAATATATATGGGGATTAAATCGATAGCTTATGAGCTGCTCTATCAGCCCTATTCGGGTTATCCACTATTTACCAATATCCTGTATAGTGAAAGTAATAGTAAATAGCAAACTAAACAAAAAGATAATGCGTAGTGATGAAATTTGTTTAAAATAAATTATATGTCAAAATTGAAACTTGCCAAGTGTTAAGTACAGCGCGATTCTATTCAGTAAAACCTTATTGCTTTTGACAAGTTATCGTATTGTTTTTAAATCGGCTGCCATTATTGTCAAGTAAATAAGAACTAAAGTTGACAAAACCATATTTTTATTTTTATTGAATTTGGCTTTACCCATAGAGGATTAGAGGTGCCTAATCAAAATGATTGTACATAATTATATTGTTATCGTTTTGACAACGCTTTGATAGCTCTTATTTACTTGACAGTAATGGCAGCCGAGTACAATTCTTGTAGAGACAGAAGAATAAGTAAGCTGTACAGTCCAATAAAGTGACGCGATACAATCCACAATTAACTGATAACAACGTATCGGGGGCCTGACTTGAGTGATGGGAGCTTGTAAGTTACCAAAGCGAAACTTTCACGTAAAATACATGTACGTTATTTATGGAAATTTCACTTATATTACATGTAAGTTTCTGTAGTTTTCAGATGTAAATTACCTGTTTATGTGTAATTTGAATACCCTTATACTAAAGTCCGTCATACAATACAACCAATTCGCTCACAAACTTATAGCATCAATTGACTTGAAATATGGGACATGCCCGGTTCAAACGAAGTCATTATAGACTTCGTTTCATAAAAATACTAGCGTCCCGCCCTCGCTTCTCTCCGGATTAATGTTTTATACATATAAACCTTCCTCTTCAATCACTCTATCTATTAAAAAAAACCGCATTAAAATCCGTTGCGTAGTTTTAAATATTTAAGCATACATAGGGATATAGGGACAGAAAAAGCGACTTTGTTTTATACTATGTAGTAATTATGAATAAAATATTTTTATAAAACTAATTCGTGACAGCATAAATCAAGTAAAACAAATAGCAATTTGTCAATAAAACAGCTTGGTTTTATGTGGTTTTGAACTTCCGTCCGTTGAGTATCAAGTATCAGGCACAACTACCCCTTGGCCACGCGGCTACTGTCACTCCTTGCCGAATTTTTCGATCACTATCCGCTCAACTGATGTCAGAAGTAAATGAACTTTTAAATGAAATTTAAGTAAAATTTATGCGGAAACCTTTCTTTCGCAAAAAAAATCTGTAAATTTCGAAAGTTTTACCGTTAACGAAACATATGAAATGTTTCAGAAATTGCCCATCGCTACTCCCGAGTTGCGGTGTTGTAGCTTAACTTCCGCCAATACGGCGAATATACCTCACTTAACTAATCTGAGGTCAAATTCGGTGGCTGAAGATAAGGGATTGAATTATTAAACCGGCCTGTGTAAACTGAGCTGTACCTTCTCATATAGCAATTACTCGTATTATAGGCTTCTTTACACAAGGGATGCTAACGGGGCTCTATATTATACCGAGACTCTGATATACTTCAATTGAACACTTATCTTTTTTTATGCCACTTAGAAGAAAAGAACACATGCCACCTGATGGTAAGTGAAAACTGTTACCCATAGATATTCGCATTCGCAAGACTGCAAATGTGTTGCCAACCCTGAGGACTAAGATGGTTTTTTTATGTTAAGGAGAAGGCATACGAGCACTCAGGCCACCTGATGGTAAGTGGAATCTGAGACCAATACACATTTGAATTCTCAAGACTATAATCCTAAGACCTCAAATGCGTTGCCAACCCTAAGAACTAAGGTGGAATGCCTCTATGCTAGTAATTTCACCGGTTGTCTTAACCCCACACCAGCACACAACAATACCAACAATGCCCACATTTGGCGGGTGGTTAATGGATAAGATGGTGGTAGCGATCCGGACGGACCCTGCGCAGAGTCCTACCACCACTAAAACCTCCCTCAAAGCTAGTATTTGTATGTATGCATGTAAATTCTTTATTGGACAATACAAATAAACTCAAATACAATATGTACAGGATATTAATGTACAAAGGAGAACGTATCCCTTTAAAACAAATAAGAAAAACAAAAAGTGCAACGAGTAGACATAAGTAAAAAGCAAAGTTTACAGAAACAGCGTAAACTTAATTTTATACGTAAAATAGTAAGTAAATAGAGACAGATAAATTAATTAATAATAAATAATAATATCATCATAATTACATACACCTATCCATATTTAAATATATATATTGTCCCCGTGTGGTGGCCGGGTAAGAATAATGCCACTCCATGTCTTCCCGTGGATGTCGTAAAAGGTGACTAAGGTAATTAATATGTGAAGAGGAAGAAAATTCTGCAGGCGCCAGAGATAGTGCAGAGAAGCAAAAATCCTGCGGCTGACCTGACCAAGAAAGAGACCGATTATCACCTATTATTATTTTGACGATAAGTTAACCATAATGTATTGACTGGACAGATCCTGCAAAAGGTCCTACCACCACTAAAACCATTTAATTATAACGCAAACTACAACAAATCCAACGTCAACTACTAATCTCCATTCACAGCGCACGCAAGCTGTAAAAATACGAGTGTAACGGGATCCTAATCTTTGTCCACGTACGTGTTATGTAGGATAATACATTATTCTGTAAGTAGTGCTCAGGGGAACACAGTTGAGTGCGACAGGACGGTGGAGGGCGCGCGATGAATTATTTAGATGACCGAGCATTTTGCGGGTTTTGGCGCGGACGATATAGCAGCGGAAGGAAGTTGCGGGAGTGTGTAACCTTACAAAACAGATATTGTGTATTGATAGGAAAAAAATACAAGTAATAGAAAAGTTAACATGCAACATGCCTATTCTAAACAACGACTTGTCACTAATTTTATAAAGAGCGTATTGTGGTATTAAGAAAAAAAACTCTGAAGTACTATTAACAGTGACGCAAGACGTAGCGAAGATATCATTACAAGGATTCCAATAGCCCAACAAGCTATTAACATTAAGAAATACATTTTCAAATCAAAAATGTCAACTAACCCGTTTTGCCCGTGTGGTTTCCGGGTTAGAATAGTGCCACTCCATGTCTTCCCGTGGATGTCGTAAGACGCGACTAAGGGAATAAGGGCTTGTAGTACTGTTAGGCGATGTGCTTGCAACCTATCACTAATACACTGGTAAACTTCTTGGCCTGATTGTGCAAAATGTGGTAACAGAATTATAAGCAAGTCTTTTTAGAGTTATTTGGTATTTCTGTAGCTCTGCCTACCCCACTTTGGGAATAAAGGCGTAATGTTATGTGTGTGTGTGTGTGTGTGTGTGACTTGTCACTAATTTTATAAAGAGCGTATTGTGGTATTAAGTAAAAACAAATCTCTGAAGTACTATTAACAGTGACGCAAGATGTAGCGAAGATATCATTCAAATCAAAAATATCAACTAACGGTAAAAATCACTTCATAAAATCATACATCTGAAGAATAGCAAGATTAGAGAAAAATTGGACGCTTTTGAAATGTGGTGTTGGAGGAGAATGAATAGAAAAAATATCTAATGATCGAGTGTTGAATAGAATAAATGAAAGTAGGAATTTATTAGCAAATAGTAAATAGAAGAGGAACAATGATAGGACTCCTGCTACGACACGACCTTTTCCTTGAAAACATCTTTGAAGGAAAAATAGGGGAAAGAGGGGCACAGGAAGATCAAGGAGAAATTACTTTGAGCAGATAAAAGAGAAGGTTAAGGTTGGGTCGTACCAGAAAGTTAAGCAGTTGATGGAGGACCGGAGCGGTTGGCGATCACTCCACCGACAAGAGCATGGCTCTGAAATAAAGAGAGAGAGAAATTGTGGTATTATTCAGAATAAAAATAATTTCTTTTAAAATTATAGGGTCAGTCCAACTGAACCTAGATTTTTGGTTAAAAATTTAGTGGGACGCCGACTTCAGTTGTACTGACCTATTTTAAAAGAAGTTATTTCTTGCTTTTAAAGACGGTTTTGTTTTTAATATTTGTTTTATTTATACCTTTTACTGATCATAATAATATTTTACCTAATGTCGTCCTCGTATATTTCGCATCTTTAGAATTATAGTGACCTAATCTACATACTTTAAATTTCGACATAGGTCTCTATAGTACTAAATTTATGACTCGAAATCGAATGCTGAAAATGGTTTAATTAGGTCACTATAATTCTAAAAGTGCGATTTATTCCTACAATATTTAAAAAGTTCCCTCGATTTCTCCATTTGACGTGCTGGAAATGGGACCAACTACAAAGTATAACCAATCAAAAAAAAAAAAAAAAATCGGTTATTTGTATAAAATACATTTAAAAAAAAACCGACGATTGACATTCTCCTCCTTTTTACCCGACTATGGCGAAGCAAAGGATGGGTAATGTTTTTGAAGTCGGTTAGAAAGGTAAATGCACAATAGAGGAGGATCGAAGTGAGAAAGAGATATTTATCACATACCTAATCATTGTTACTATACAAAATGATCCCAATTTGGAGCCTAACGGCACTGAATGTGTAAATTTCGTCACGAGCGAGGAAGCCGTTGATACGAGCCTTCAATCTAATTATCGCTTTACCAGATTGAAATCTTCGGCAAAATGTGATTTTAGAAATACGTTCGTTTACTGAAAGCGACGTCTCTTTTTGGTGCTTTTTAGGGATTATATTTACATTTTGGTAACATCGTCACATTTCAATCAAATTAATTAAATATTAATTTAATTTGTAGACGCAGCTACTGATATTCCGGTAAATTTAGATACCCCTAGAGCATCTTAATGCTATCTAATTTTACCGGAATATCAGTGGCTGCTATTATTCGTACACTTAAATGTTCGCTTTACGTTTGGGTATGATATAATTTTTCAACTTGGTATAAATAATTTGGAGCAAACAACTTTTCCCATCTTTTTATTTTTTCAACTCTTAATGCGAAACAACAACCACCTTCACTTGTTTGGCAAAAGTAAGGAAGGTCAGATGGGACAAAGTAATGGTTTGCTGCACTTGCCCCGTTTACCTTGCCCACCTGACCTTAAATGATCATTCCTCTTTTTTTTAATTTTTGCCTTGTTGAACATGCATAATGCAACTAGTAGTATCAAGTCCAACCATCTGTCTGTCTGTCCATCCATCGTAGGTTACTAGTAAGTATTAGAAAGCTGTTATTTGGCATGAATATAGGTACATATACAGGGTGTTTGGTAAATAGTGGATAACCCGAATAGGGTTGATAGAGCAGCTCATAAGCTATCGATTTAACCCCTTATATATGTTCAGCAATTGTTAATAGTTTCCGAGATATTGGTCATTTTAATCGGATTTTTCGTAATTTTTCCTTATGTCCGTGATACGAAAAACCCCTAAGTTCATGTATTAATTCAATTATTTTTTCCCTGATTCTTGCATGGTTAGAATCACTATGAACTAAGGAAGTTTTTAAAGCTACATGCCCAGTTTTTTTTCATGACCACTTTTTGAGTAAACACACAAAGTTTGATTTTCCATACTACGTGAAAAACAAACGCGTGGATTTCTTAGTATGGAAAAAGTAACTTAATGAGTTTACTCAAAAAGTTGTCATGAAAAAAACTTGGCATGTAGCTTTAAAAACTTCCTTAGTTCATAGTGATACTAACCATGCAAGAAAAAAGTGAAAAAAATATGAATTAATACATGAAATTAAGGGTTTTTCGTAACATGGACATAAGGAAAAATGACAAAAAATCCGATTTAAAGTCCAAATAGGTATCTCGAAAACCGTGCGACTTTTACAAGACCTATTTTAGCTTTTCAATAACGTCCTAAGTGCCCTCTATCCGTAGTTCAAGGATTATCCACTCATTACCTAACACCCTGTATAATAATTCCTTTTGCCGGTTTAGAAGAATGCCACTTCATATCTTCCCTTGGATGTCGTAAAAGGCAATTAAGGGAATAAAGGGTTGTAGTACTGTTAGGCAATGGGCTTGCAACCTGTCGCTAATACACTTGTAAACATCTTAGCCTGATTGTGCACAATGTGGATTCAGAATAATCAACAAGTCTTTTTAGAATTGTTGGTCTTTCTGAGCTCTGCCTACCCCATTCTGGGAATGAAGGCGTGATGTTATGTATGTGTACAGTCAAGGTCATAAATATGTATACACTTTAGTGCCTTGTCACTTTAATCGCTGTGACAATTTCATATGGCAGTTGGAACATGACGTTAAATAGACAAGGTGCTAAAGTGTATACATATTTATAACCTTGACTGTACATAATATTTAGTCGCGCCGGCAAACTAGTAATATAAAATCAACTATAATTAAACAAGACAGGATAATTCCTATATGACTAAAATGTACACACACATACATTACATATCCTGACATCTGTCATCGCAGTCGAATTTATAACCAATTGTTAAACTCGAGATTATAATTTTTATTGAAATTACGGGTGTCACGATTGGTTTATTATCTTCCTTGTACTATACGATAATCGTGTCGTCAAGGTTGTCGGTTATATTTGTCACTTGCTCAAGTGTCAAGAAGAAAACACGCAAATAATACGTTATTCCGGAGCGATTATTACAAGTTCTCTATATGATTTATTACTATCCTTCGTTTTGACCGCGTCCCAAGAAGGAAAAATATATGCCTTCCGAGACCCTTTTGTTTTTTCTAGCCCCTTGTTGTCACATGAACCCTATTCAAGGGCCACATTAGTACTGAAAGGGTGATAATGTGTTTTTGTTTGCAAATGTCCCAGCTGGGTCTCTTTAGGAAAAATATTTCTTCCAACGTTGAAACGAAAGTCAGTTTTTATGATGATTTAGTCTTTACCGTTATCCGCCTTTTGTGGTATCACTGGGTGTTTTTTCTTTGTCTCTCTTTTTGTTCTTGGCAAAGTGTGAATAGGATAAAACACATTGACATGGAAAATGTTTGGAAATAACCTTATTCTCTCCAGCAAAGCTGAATTTCTATTGTTGTAAAAGGTGGCGCTTAATTCATATTTGAGGAAATTATATTTAAATGTCTTTAGAAAAAGGTTTTTGACATCCGCTGACTAAAAAGTAAAATACTGCGAAATACATACTCGTATTGTTTGTTTGACCGATACAAAAGAAAATTATTATGGTATCTAATATAATAATATTATTTATTTTATTTAAATTTTTATTTTTTTTCTTTATTGAGGAAAACAAACAGCATACATAAAATATTATGACAAAAATGGGTAGCTCACAAGCCAATAAAGTTTTCACTAATGTACACATACACATATTTTGGAATCAGATTCACAAAGTCAGCTAAGCTTGTGCCTTGTGTCCAACGCAAGGTTCAAAAGAGTCATAAGTAATTAGGAATTGAAAATTAAACATTGAAAAACTTATAGCGATAACATAATTATTATAAGTATCATGGAATATGTCGTTGTGGCTGTACTTACAATTACGGGTCGAGCACGCCCTGATCACAAATCGGTTTTTTGATTAATTATTCTTACAGAATTTTGTAGCAAATAAGTTTTTGGACCGAGTTCTCAAACATGAGCATTTTAGAAATATATGGCTAAGGAGGTATGGAGAATCAACAAAATTATTAATAATTTTATATAAAAATATTTGATCACTATGTTTTCCTACGTTTTTGCAAGGGGACAATGTCATGGAAATTGGCATTCTTAAATTTATACATTAAGCGCTTCACGAATTATGGAAATTATATTATTTTGTAATACAGCGTGATTGATTAAAATGTGTCGGTATGTGAAATTCTTATTCTTAGAACTAAATATGGGTGTCGATCTCTGGGGAATGGCCGCGGACTGCAATAGACTATTTAGGTTACAAAAGCGGGCTCTGCGCTTGATTTCCAGAAAACCCTATGATCACCCTGCGCAAACACTGTTTAGGGAGCACAAAATCCTTACACTGCCATGTGTATATATACTGACAGCTTGCAAATACGTAAGGTCGAATATTGGGCAATACACAACCCGCGCACAGAGCCACGGCCGGGCCACCCGCGGCGGGCAGCTGCTGCTGGTGCCGCGCCGCAGACTCGCCAAGGCTCGGAAGTCTCTCGGTGTCATTGGTCCAAAGATATATAACACTCTCCCGAAAGACATCACTGAATGCGCAAGTGACGCAATATTTATAAAAAAGTTAAAGATATTATTAACCGAATTAGCTTGCTATACCATTAGTGAATTTATGTTGAGGGATCGTTGACCCAATAATTATAAATTAGGTAGCAATAGAACAAAAAAAAAACATGACTGTAAAAAATAGCACATAGGTAATTACTTAGATGCTTTCGGACATTATATGGACATATTGTATATAAATATTGTAATGATTGTAATAATGTAAAATAAGTTGTTCTTATACTATGTACTTAATGGATACATCTGAATTAAATACAAAATAAACTAAAGAGTATATATATAATATATTAATAATAAAATATGTTACATAGCAAAAATGACTTGTAAAATAATGTTATTTTATCAATAAATGTCTTATTCTCATTCATTCTCATGCAATATTTAATATTTCAAAGTAACTTCCAATCCTCAAGTGGGAAAATTCCAAAAATTTCAAATCTTAATATAATCATTATAATAAACAACACCTAAAAACCAGCCAAGTGCGTATCGGGCTTGGCTCATTTAAGGTTCCGTACCAATATCAGATTTATCAATATTTTGGTATTTATTAGTAAAATATACGTAATCATAAACATTACGAGTATCACCGAAGTTTGTTAAATAGTGACATTGGTGGCTTCTCATATTTATACTTTAAAAAAAAAACTGAAAAATACTGTCCCATAAATTCTGGCAGCATTTCCTCGCTGAACTGCAAAGCTATTGCGGGAAGGAAACTTGCCTACATAACATCACACCTTCATTCCCAGAGTGGGTCAGGGAGAACTACGGAAATACCAACAACTCAAAAAATATTTGTTGGTAATTATGTAACCACATTCTGCACAATCAGGCCAAGATTTTTACCAGTGTATTATTAGGAAGCATAATAATTGAATTATTAAAATTACCGGTCATAAAATACATACCTATATACATAACATACCTTCACGCCTGTATCCCAATGGGATAGGTAGAGACTATGGGACTCCAGGTGCAACGGTTTAAACATACAACTTTCACTTTCTCTACATCATTCATCAAATTCTTTTTTTTTTATGTTAAGGAGAAGGCACCCGAGCACTCAGGCCAACTGATGGTATGTGAAATCTGAGACCCATTAGACATTTGAACTCAAGACCTCAAATGCGTTGCCAACCCTGAGGACTAAGATGGAATGCCTCTATGCACGCACGTACAGTCAAAGTCATAAATATGTTTACACGTTAGTACTTTGTCACTTTCATTCACTGAGACAAAAAATATATTATATATGAAATTGTCTCAGTGAATGAAAGTGACAAGGTACTAAAGTGTAAACATATTTATGACGTCGACTGTACATAGGGTCCCTAGAGTAGAGTTGGAGTAGTAGATATCTTATTTATTTTTCATAAAAGACTATGCATAATTAATCTACGTAACTTATCTAACCAGTATTTCATCACCTCACTTTTTAATGTAGTCTCTATGTGATTTTTGTAACAAAATGTTAATTTGCAAAGTGTCCCTCACTCTGACGCTTACATAGCTGAAATTTAATTTGATAATGCCGTACGAGCTTTAATCAATTACTTAAGGGTCACTGACTTTTTTTCCACCAACAAGGAATCGAAGCTGAAATTCCACAACGGCGCACGCTAAATGCACGTACACGTTGGTATAAATTAATTACTAGCATACCATACAAATAAGGTTTTGTATGAGCACGAGTATTTGTTGGATGCTGTCTTAGATGTAGAAGGTAAAGTCACCAGTAGTCGACAAAGGACCAATGTTCGACACTGATTCTTACTCAAAGAAGATAAGAGTTATTCATTTGTTTTGCAACAATTAATTTATAACCCTATGATCTTAGAATTAAAAGCTTCTGTCGATTATTGATGCATGTCAGCTAAAAGTGTCGAACATTGGTGTTGTTACCTTATTTCGGGTACCCATTAATTTATCGAAACATCTTTCAAAGGACGACTGATTTGTTTAAAGAGTACTTGTGAATAACAAAAGCATATTGAGTTAGCTCCACGCGCTTCTGTCAAGTCTGTGTTTATGGTCATAATTTGTATTGAGATGACAGGTATCACGATTGTCTTTTTCTATTCGCAAATTGTCAGAGACGAATGAAATATGACCTGATTTTATTTTTGTTTTATTTAACTTATACCTACTGTCACACGGGCGCCTGCCGTTTGGTTAAAATATTTTTGGTCAAATGTATCATTTTCCAAATTTTTCATTTGCCAAACCAATGTTATAAGAAAAAAAAACAGAAATTATTTTAGTACCATCGTGTAGAACCAACCAAAGTACTCTACTCACATGAGCAGGGGTCTTGAATTAAATAAAATAAAAAAATATTAGGGGACAATCTCTCTCAAATTGGCCAAATAAAACATACATACATAACATTACGCCTTAATTCCCAGAGTGGGGTAGGCAGAGCTACAGAAATACCAACAAATCTAAAAAGAATTCTTGATAATTCTGTAACCACATTTTGCAGAAGTAGGCTAAAATGTTTACCAGTGTATTAGTGACAGGTTGCCAGCCCATCGCCTAACAGCACTACAAGCCCTTATTCCCTTAGTCGCTTCTTACGACATCCACGGGAAGACATGGAGTGGCACTATTCTAACCCGGCAACCACACGGGACACGGGATGGCCAAATATAAGACAACGATAAAAATACTTTATATACAGAAATGCTTACTTAAATACATAGAAAACATCCAAGATTCAGGAACAAATATTCGCATTCATCACACGAATATCTGCCCGTACCGGGATTGGAACCCAGGACCGCTGGCTTTGGAGGCAGGGTCACTTGACTCCCCACTAGGCCAACGTGTCGTTAAAAAAGAAAAGAGTTTTCCTTTTTGGCGTTTGGACACGTCATTCTTGTTTCGGCGTTTTCCGGAAACACTTGAACTATCAAGTTATACTTTACAATACTTTTGACTTTGATTGCATATTGAATATAGAAGACTTATTAGCTATCAAAATGTAACGTTCAGCAATATTCAATCCATTTGTTTTTAAATGCTATTTACGTTTGGGAAACGTAGTTTTATTTTTAATTCTATATTGTATAACAACTTAACTGATCCAAATATATATAAGTGACAGGCTGACTTTATTATATGTAATCAATCATTTATGTAGAAACAAAAATGTGTCTAAGCAAACAATCATAAAAGAAAAAGAAGTAAGTCCACGGTTTGACTTGACATCGCCTAGTGTTATCCACCTACCGCCTGACTTACTAACGGAATTCTACATAAGAGTGGCAGACAACATTATTTGACTAAGTGATACATAAACTTATTTAAGAGTAAAGCCCACGTCTTACCCGCCAAGCAGCGGTATTCGCATTGCTGTGTTCCGGTGTGGGGATAAGACAACCGGTGAAATTACTATGATAGAGACATTTCATCTCAGTCTTTAGGGTTGCCAATGCCAATCCTATGACTGCGAATGCGCAGTCTTAGGATTTCAGTCTTAAGATTATAGTCTTGAGATCGCAAGTGCTTGTGGGTCGCTTTCGTAAAACTAAAAATGTTGAAATATTATATACAAAACAAATAATCATTCCAAATTATTGTCTTTTACCCGTAGACAAGCTGTGAGCTTAGTTTGGGACTAAGTCAATTGGTGTGAGGTTGTACGCTGATATTTATTAGTAATTTTTTTTTACCATTCAGTCCCCTAACATTTTTGCGGCATTTCATCTTAGTCCTCAGGGTTGGCAACGCATTTGAGGTCTTATAATTGCAGTCTTAAGATTATAGTCATGAGAATTCAAATGTCTATGGGTCTCAGATTCAACTTACCATCAGGTGGCATGAGTGCTCGTGGGCTTATCCTTACCATAAAAAAAAAGTTTATTGCTATAAGTACCTTGTTTATAAAATTACAACAGGATAAAATGTATTTTGCAATTCTTCTGACAAATATTGTGAAAGCGGAAGAGGAAATATTGGTAAGTATGTAATATCCGGTAAAGAAAATCCTTTGAAGATCTTTGTTATTTTATGTTCCTCACTACCTTTTGTTTTCGGTTAATAATATGCATTATTCAAGTCTTCGTCAATGCAGAATATGTTTTTCTTGTGTTTTTGGAAACACTTTGTAAGATAAAAAACCGGCCAAGTGCGAGTCAGACTCGCGCACAAAAGTTTCCGTACCATTCTCTAATACAAATTTAGAATCTATATTTTTTTTTTTGTTTTACCTGTCCCGATGTCTGACTGTAACGGCAAAAATTCACCCCTTCAAATATATGTATTTTTTATTATTTTTAAAGTGAATACACAACTAAATATTTTGTGTTTTTTTTATGATAAGGAGAAGGCTCACGAGCACTCAGGCTACCTGATGGTAAGTGGATTGGGAGACCCATAGACATTTGAATTCTCAAGACTATAATCCTAGGACCTCAAATGTGTTGCCAACCCTGAGGACTAAGATGGAATGCCTCTATGCTAGTAATTATGTATAGAATTAGATATAGAATATTTCAAGCATCTACATGTTGCCAAAATTAATGTCGTTTGTTTGTTTGTTTGTTGTATGGGAGTCCCTACATTTATTTTATTCAGTTTTTACTATTTGTTGTTATAGCGGCAATTTTCACATCATCTGTGAAAATTCTCAACTGTCTATCTATCACGGTTCATAAGATACAAACCTGGTGACAGACAGACAGACAGGAGGACAAATCAATTTTAGTAATAGGGTTCCTTTTTTACCCTTTGGGTACGGAATCGTAAAAAGATTAAAGGTTTTCATTAAATAAGAAGGTCGCACGGGCTCATTTACACGTAAAAACCGGGCAAGAGCATGTCGGACCACGCTCAGTGTAGGGTTCCGAAGCCGTAAAGTACTACAAACATAAAAATCAACGAGTAATAACTAATTTTCTATTTAAAGTCATTTGGTGCTGTCTTAGATGATTTTAGTCGGTATAATCACTTCAATCGCCTATATCTCAAGAACCAATGATGTCTATTTAGTCGTGATAGTGTTCCTGTTGAATTCGATATATGCTTTTTCATTAAGGATTTTTTGCTTTAAGTGGCTGACACTTGAGTCTAACGAAAGTTAGCGTTTTAAAGCTTAATATTTCCTAAACGGATTCTTTAATCAAATAAAAATTGTAACACGCCCGTAATAGTTTTTAAAGACTTATCCAACGATACCTTACACTTTGCGGTAGACGTGAAATAAAATATACATCCCCATACAATATATTTTGACGTGACAACGTCTTATAATTCGATGGAGTCGGCTGCACGCACGAAAAAGCATGACTCATGCGGCGTTACCTCGCTCTGAGGCGTTCCATTTAAGGTTTGAAGTGCAAGGGAGAGCGCGGAACGAGCGACAAAGAGGCTCAATCGGCCTCCGCGTTCGGCAGCGTTCGACATCTGTCTCTCTTCTACTTGACTGAGCGATGCGTCCGCGTGGACAGCTGCTATACAATAATACATTTACATGTTTTCGTCAAGTATGAAGTGCAGTGAAAAGTGAATGTGGTGTCAATTGTTTATAGCAACGATTATTGCGGCGATAAAGATAATGATTCTTTCATTATTAAATATATGTTCAGTGATCTATTGTCGAATATTCGTGCTTTCATCATTAAAATAAATAGCATCGGTCCGCTAGTGCAGCGATTGTAGGTTATGCTATAATTGACAAAACTATAACAATAAGTTAACAAAACTATTTCACGATGAGTAAAAAATCAATGGCTTTACTATTCGATCGAAATAATTATCGAGCGTAGCTATGATTTCAAAAAAATAAACTATAAATGTTAAATCTTCCACATATCATAACAACGTGTCTACAATGACAGGTTGGACCAGCCAGCCGTCAAAGGGAACAATTTTCTCCTATATCAAACACATTGAGGCGGGCTTTTTAAAAGCTAGAGTTACATTTTTTTTTAATTATGATTCCAAATTTTTAATTTTTAATTTAAGATGGAACGCACATTCATACTTGTAAAAACTATGTACATTGTAAAAAAAAAAAAAATGGCATAATTGTATTTATACGTAAAAATAAATGTAACTTGATAAATTTCCATTTACCTCCTTCTCTATATCCATACAAAATATCTATCAAACTATGAGTGTTCCTAGTTTGACTACAGAACCCTATAATACATGCAAAACATACATACCTTCACGCTTATCTTCCAATGAGGTAGAGAGAGACTATGGCACGCCAGGTGCATCTCTCACACACGTATGATGGTTACGGGTGCTTATAATAAATCTAAAAATATAATAAATACTCATGTAAAAAACTAAAATATTTTTAAAATACCGCTTTCTTTTCGAAAATTTGGCACACGAATAGTTCTCTATAGAATCTGGTAGACGAACACGGTCGCTGGCAAGAGCTTGTTATACGTTTGTCTGCGAGCTTATTACGGTCATGTTTACTGACGTGGATAACAGTGGATGTCCCTTTCTGACCAATTTGTAAGTGCGAGAATGACGCATGCTTTACCACTTCTATCCACCGCGATAGCAGCGACCACAAAACGAAACCTGAATGCTGTGTTAACCTGAGAAATAAATCGTAACACTGTAAGTTACGTCTTTTATTACCAAAATGTACATCACATCGTAATCCACTCTTGAGTCGTGAGAGCATCAATCAACCTCACTTTTTGTCAGCCTCTTGAGTATTGGTATGGTTGAACTACTTTGTCTTACTCCATATTTAATCTATTAGTACCGCTGAACAAATTTTTATAAAATTTGTGAATGAAGATAACTTATAAAAGATGACCGGCTTTTAGTTTTGATTTAATCATAATAATATTTTATTCCTAACACAGGTTCCATATTTTATTAGTAACATTTTCTTAAACTATGCTCCTTTCCTGAACAAATGTGTACACTTGCCTATAATTCGAAGCAACCTTTCAATCTCTCAAGGGTTAGTTGGAAGAGATCCCTTTAAGGGATAAGTTCACCTTTATACTTTCTGTTTTATCTTCACTTTTGTTTTTCTTTTTGTACAATAAAGTGTTTACATACATACTCACATCTGTTTACTGATTTACTCACACTCACTCAACATTGGCGAAATCACTGCGGAATACCGCGGTGGCCGCCATTAATAAAAAAAAAATAAAAAAATAAGGAAGTTTAAACCCCACGTAAGGACATACTTTTTATTCCGGAGAACTGGAGAGATCCCGAGGAAGATAGTTTAACTTTAAAATTAAAACATATACCCATATTCTAGCCCGTGTGGTTGCCGGGTTAGAATAGTGCCACTCCATGTCTTCTCGCGGATGTCGTAAGAGGCGACTAAGGGAATATGGGCTTGTAGTATTGTTAGGCGATGGGCTTGCAACCTGTCACTAATACACTAGTAAACTTCTTGGCCTGATTGTGCAAAATGTGGTTACAGAATTATCACCAAGTCTTTTTAAAGTTGTTGGTATTTCTGTAGCTCTGCCTACCCCACTCTGGGACTGAAGGCGTGATGTTATGTATGTATGTATAAAACATATACGTCTTTTATTACCAATAACACCACACCCTAATCTTACTCTCGACTCGTTAGAGCATCAATCAAACTCATGTTGTGTGACATTCACCGATGCGCCATTTTTGTCGACCTCTTGGGTATTCCTAAGATTGGTATGTTGTCTGTAAATGGAATTTTATTTTTTATGTCTTCTTCGAAACTGACTACGGATACGGACGAAAAATATTTTCCAATTAGCATTTACCTTTTTCCTTGAGAAACAAAGTATTTATAATCGAACAAGTATTTTTTTACTGTATTGCAATACATTGTAAAATATCAAAATAATGTAAGGATATTTTTATCTCTAAACATTTTATGTGTAATATGGGAATGATAAAATAAACCCGTGGTATTGTTTATTCGCTCAGATTCGGTTCGATGCCGTGTTAAATAAATAAATTGCACTTTTTATCCCCTACTTTCTACGGCTTAATTTTAATTAAATTTAACCCTCGTTGATTTAATTTGGCGATTAAGGGACGGTCGCCCTTGTAAGTAGCTGAACACTTTAGTGTTTTGTCACTTATTTAATTATATCTTTAATATGTATTTTTTAATAATAATAAAATTTAAACATTGCCCCACAAAATATTTTCGTCATGTTTGAACTATGCCAAATGTGTTAAAGCGACAAGGTACTAAAGTGTGTAGCTATTTATAAGGCCGACCGTACTATAGTTTTAACCTCGTGAGACCCGGTGTGCTATAGGCCGTTTTTCAACCGCCGCCGTCAACGACACGAAAACTGATATGACGGCGTCAAAGTACCGGCACATACCGCACTTTTAGAATTATAGTGACCTAATTCATTCAGCTTTCGATTTCGAGTCATAAATTTAGTGTTATAGAGACCTAAGTCGAAATTCAAAGTATGTGGATTAGGTCACCATAAACCTAAAGATGCGATACATTTACTATGGCCGCCTGTCCACGGCACGCTCGACGCCGGAGTTACGTCGTCCCGGCCGACGATTTTTGGAGAAGATCATCGCTACCTCCAGAACTCGGCCCGATATTGTGACAGGCCGATGTACCGGCAATCAAATACAAAACAAGATTGAAATTTTCCACCGCCGCCATCAACGACATGACGTTCCGATTGACAGTCAATGTGTATTGTGATTGGTGGATTAATTTGGTAAAGTATTTTGATTGGTCAAATTAACTAAGGTTTAAAGCTTTGGCAGCTAGGCATGTCGTTTTGGCTCAAAAAAGCACAAGTGCTGTTAAGGGGAATAGACTAGATAGACTTTTCTACGGAATGTTCTGCGGACATATTATCTATATTCTTATATTAGTCTTCGTGACTATATAAATGACAGATAAAAGTACAGGAGTAGGAAAATACTGTTATCGTTGTCGTGTCGTTGACTGCGTGCGACGTAGAAACGGCCGAGATCGTATCATGAATATCATAATATATAAAGTTCAAAATACATAATGGGTCATAATACGAGTACACAATAGAAGATAATATAATGGTTTTATTTCTAAAACCGTAAAAATTTCAAGATTTTTTAAAAGGTACATAGAACCCATTAGATTAGGTTAGGTTTGTTTTATAACAATCCTGAAAACATTGCGGTTCCAGAAATAAAATCATTATATATTATGACCATTATGTATTACGACGCATTGTGTTTTGAACTTTATATATTATGATTCGTACCCGAAACGGCCATATGGGGTATATTGTTATAATCAAGGCAATTTGGTTTGAACTTTATGTGAGTGAGTAGAAAGTTCATTTTCATTTGTTTCAAAGATAAAAATGTAATTAAGGAGCAAATGTAATTGAACATTATCTCCTTGCTGTAAGATTCAAATTCTCACTTACATTTGTTTTTTGTAATTTAGTAAAGATTTTAAAAACTAGGCTTCTTAATGGTTATTATCAACTTCGGATAAAACGCAAAAATAACTAACTTTTCTGTAGTATATTCAATTAACTTAAACTTCACCGCTGCCAGTGTGGTGCAAGCGTTGATCGGCTTGGCCACACCGGTTTATGCTGTACGCGAAGTGCTGGTAAATTTTCCCGTCACTCCAGCCTTAATGATATCATCCAACGGGTTTTTACCTGTGCCTTTTCTGCGACTATTTTAAAACCGAATGGTCATGCGTGACGATGATAAAGACCCGATAGGATGACTCTGGTTCCATGGAAGTTGGGACGGCCGTTCTGTTGGTTTGGGATGCCACTTGCGTGGACACCCTTGCGCTGTCACACCTTCCCGGAACAAGTTCTAGGGCTGGTTTCGCGGCAGAATCAGCGGAGACCCTCAAAAAGCGCAAATACAGTCAACTTGATCGAAGCTACGTATTAGCCTTTTGGGGTCGAAGCCTTAGGACCGTGGGGGCCAGGAGCACACCTTTCTAAGCGCCTTGTCGACGCAACTCGTAACCAAAATGCTGGCCTTTATTTGGCACAAAGATTAAGCATTGCCATTCAACGTGGCAATGATGCCAGAATTTTGGGAACGATTCCCACTGGAGCAGTCTGTTAGATTAGTATAGTTTTAAGTAAGTTTGTAAGTTCTTTTGTTAGTTTTTATTGTTTTATTTGTATTGTTGAAGAATTGTGAGATTGATTATTTTTAGGTAAATAATGAAATAAGGATATTTATTAACTTCAAACTTATTATTTAGCCACCGATAAAAGCAAGTTTCATAGAATCACAGCTTACTACCCTCCTAGTAGGATTTTTACCTATAGTTTTAAATCACAAAGTGAACGGCGTCACAATTTATTTTCAGACAATACATTTTCTCTCGCCTTTATAACAGCTTTTATTATAATCACTTTTAAGCGTCAATTTTGCTTTTAACGCTAGTTTAAACTAATGCCTCTTTGAAGCCATTAGTGGGGCACAGGGGGTTTATTTTTAATCGTGCTATGAACAGGTGACGTTTTTATAACTTGTATCATTTATAGAGACCTACAATATTGTTACGTTATTTTCTTTATAAAAATATCATAATCTACACAGAGGGTAACACACGTTTCATAAAATTGACAATGATAAAGCAAAACATGTGATAAGGATGAGGCTTAGCTAGTTTCTAATATACTCAATAACAGTTTAAAATCATTAGCTATAATGCCATAGGACTTTCATTTCAGTTGGTAGAATAACCTTCAGGGATAAGGTTTTACCTAAAGTTAAGGACTAAAATTAACAACTGTAACGTCTCCATTACGTCACGAAAATTAACTATAGCAAGTTAAAACATATTAGTAACGAAAAACCTGTAGCAACTTCAACCTTATTACTAACAGGTGAGGTTTGAATCTGCTATGCTCTGATTCTCCAAGCCAGCAATGTATTGCGAAAACTACGAAGTGTGTAGGCTGACAGTAGATGTCAACTAGACTATTGGATAGGGCACATTAAAAATGCTACTTGGTTTGTTCAAAAAAATCCCAAATAATAAATTACATATTTTGTAAAAGTTGTAGAACAAAATGTTGCTACGTTTATACAGTAGAAACGATCTCTGAATTTATTCTTTCTATTACAGGCAACACCCAGTATAAAAATATGAGTAATATTCGTGACGTAATGGACAAAACACCGATGTTAATTTTTGTCCTTAACTATAAGTACTTTTTTTTAAAACACCCATGTATGTCTATGTTTGTATGTTGAGATATTATACATATATAGTTAAGATATTAAATTTGTATAAATTGCTTGTCAAATTAAAAAAAAATGCTCTTACTGAAATCTTCGCATCCACCTCAACCATTCTGAGTGGCCCAGTGGTTAACTGACAGAGAATGCCGTAAGGCTTTAAGACCGCTATATGTACCCACTTTTTGTACTGTGCAATAGTTTAAATTTTAAATAAATAACCTGAATTTCATTTTGCCATACTATGAAATCAAGCTTGTCACTAATACACTAGTAAACTTCTTGGCCTGATTGTGCAAAATGTGGTTACAGATTTACAAACAAGTCTTTTTAGAGTTGTTGGTATTTCTGTAGCTCTGCCTTCCCCCTCTGGGAATGAATGTATGCATTATGTATGTATGCATGGAATAAACGTAAGGCATATTACGAAAGCCTCGATTGATTCACTCACCCTCCGTTCCAATCTCATAATGTAACAAACCTAACCTTTGAAATGGATTCAACTGGAAAATGAATTGATCGCCTATATTTTATATCAAAAGGTCCTTCGCATTCTGAACCTTTTGTTGAAATCGAATCGAAAGTTAAAAGGATGCTGTCTCTCTTTAGACTATGGAGGATGAAAAGGAGGGTATTCAGGGATAATTTAATCGAATTACTTTTAATAACTCGTGACTTCACCTCTGTTAAATGAAGCAAATAAAATACTGACTAAGGGACTTCTTTCGTTGTTTTCCTTTCCGTTTATTATGGGTCTTGTTTCGTGAGTTTTATTCAACAAAAAAGGTTCTTACCCAAAATGTTCCTAAGAAGGTTTTCAAATGGAATTTCCTGTTATTGTAAATTAACACGAGTAAGTTTATTTTTAAAACGCTCAGAGGCCGTAGTAAGATATGTGTTCGCTAACTAGCGTTTCTATTCGTTTGGTTTTTAAACCAATCGCGTCACTGGTAGATCACTTGACTTTTCGTATGACAACGTGATCTACCAGTGACGCTATTGGTTTACCCTGGGTTCCTAGATTTATTCATTCATTCATTCATTCATTCCTATATTCAAAACGCCTCGTTAAAACGTAGCGTCTCGTTAAAATTTGACACATTTTGTATGTAGCAAATGTCAAATTCGTTACATTAGGGGTTACCCAGGGTTATAAACAAAAGGAATAGAAACGCTAGTAAGCGAACGCATCTTGGCTAGAGCCTCTGTTTGTTGTGTTTTGAGATATTTTTTTATTATTATTTACAATTTATATTAAAAAGTCAATACTCGTACTAAATCCGATTTATACATTAAATTGAAAACACAGGATAAAAAAATGTAGGTATACATAAATAGTCACCTTTGGAAACATACGTACATACATAGCATCACGCCTTCATTCCCAGAGTGGGGTAGGCAGAGCTACAGAAATACCAACAAATCTAAAAATACTTCTTGATAATTCTATAACCACATTTTGCACAAGAAGGCTAAGATGTTTACTAGTGTATTAGTGACAGGTTGCAAGCCCAACGCCTAATATTACTTCAAGACCTTGTACCCTTAGTCGCCTCTTACGACACCCACGAGAAGACATGGAGTGGCAATATTCTAACCCGGCACCCACACGGGATTTGGAAAGTTTTTGAGATATCTGATTTGAACTATGTAATATCCTTAAAGAGGTTTTAAAAATATATATCTGTAACTGAGTGACAGGTAAAACATACATACACACATATTGTGCATGTTACATTTTCAGATAATCTCATGCTCTTTCCGTGAATCCCTTATTTTGTGTCCTACCTATCTATGATGTTAATTTTGTCAGAACATTTAAGTAAACGATGCTGATAAATATTCATTTTCAGAAGTATCTTACAGAAAACATGTTTACATACATACATACATAACATCACGCCTTCATTCCCAGAGTGGGGTAGGCAGAGCTACAGAAATACCAACAACTCCAAAAAGATATGTTAATAATTCTGTAACCACATTTTGCACAAGTAGGCTGAGATGTTTACTAGTGTATTACATGTTTTTGTTAGTGTAACATGTTTTTTTTGTGCTAACCAGGGCCTCTATTCCACTGCGTTATAACGATATCGCGTTTGAAGTGTTTTAGAATCGTTTATGTCACAGTCGCCATTATTGTAAACGACATTAGAGTTATCAAAACGTTGACAATACGGAAACACGTCAAAGACGATATCGTTATTACCGTGTAGAATCCCAGCCCTGTTTAGTGTCTTTCTCTTTTTCTTTTGTATTAAAAAAAAACAAATGAAGTATGAAATTATAATCAAGCGACCTGAAAAGACTTCACAGTTAGCTCTTTGTTTAATTAGGATTTATAGCGAATAAACAATAAGGACCTTTTTCCTGCAGGCTTCGCAAATATTTAGTTACCGTGTTTAATGTCTTTTTTAGGGTTCCGTAGCCAAATGGCAAAAAACAGAACCCTTATAGATTCGTCATGTCTGTCTGTCTGTCCGTCCGTA
Source organism: Acleris holmiana (assembly GCA_949316455.1). Classification (NCBI taxonomy): domain Eukaryota; kingdom Metazoa; phylum Arthropoda; class Insecta; order Lepidoptera; family Tortricidae; genus Acleris; species Acleris holmiana. The sequence goes on along the minus strand of OX438771.1, from coordinate 2,455,781 downwards.
TGTCACAGTCACTTTTTTCCGAAACTATAAGAACTGCACTGTTGAAACTTGGTAAGTAGATGTATTCTGTGAACCGCATTAAGATTTTCACACAAAAATAGAAAAAAAGACATAAATTTTGGGGGTTCCCCATACTTAGAACTGAAACTCAAATTTATTTTTCCATCAAACCCATACCTACGTGTGGAGTATCTATGGATATGTCTTCAAAAATGATATTGAGGTTACTAACATCATTTTTTTCTAAACTGAACAGTTTGCGCGAGAGACACTTCTAAAGGTGTTGAAATGTGTCCCCCCCTGTAACTTCTAAAATAAGAGAATGATAGAACTAAAAAAAATATATGATGTACATTACCATGCAAACTTTTACCGAAAATTGGTTTGAACGAGATCTAGTAAGTAGTTTTTTTTTAATACGTCATAAAAACATTGATCAAAGCTACAACGAACTTTTATATTGTTACTTGCTGCTACGGAACCCTTCATGGGTGAGTCGGACTCGCACTTGGCCGCTTTTTGTTAATTAAAAACGAACTAAGTTGTTAAACTGTTTATATACTTGGGAGCAAATAAATCGAGACACTTTTTATGGAAATTCAGCGCTAAGTGGCTGGATTGCTTTGTTTCCAAGTGTACATCGACTTTTAGACGAAAAAATTTAAGACGATTTTTGTTTTTTTTATGGGGACTCTGACACCAACTACTTTAATAAAAACCAGGCAAGAGCATGTCGGACCATGCTCAGTGTAGGGTTGCGAAGCTGTTGATTTATATATGTTTGTAGTACTTAACTACAAACATAAAATCAACAAGTAATAACTAATTTTCTATTTAAAGTCAATTGGTGCCGTCTTAGATGATTTTAGAAGTTATAAACACTATAATCTTTAAAGCTTAATATTTAATAAACGGATCCCTTAAATACTTTTAAAATGCCTATCCAACGACTAGTATCCATAACACTGGCCTACACTCATTTGGTGCCTAAGATTTTAGACCTGACTTTGGGTATATTTTGTGAGCTGATACGAAAATATCAGTCACATTTTTCATATCAGCTCTCGTTCATTAGAAAGAATGAAAACACGCATTTTTTTTTAATATTAATTTATTTGGAAATTATACATCAAGAAATTAGGATGATTATTGCAACATCTCAACTTACTTTCCAAAAATATTTTTTTACTATTAATGTCATAAAAGTGATAATCAGACAGACTGATTTTGAATAAAGCCGGTTTTTTTAAAAATAAGAATTGTGGGTAAACCAGAGCTGTCAACTGACATCTTGTAGCAGCAATACAGTTTATAACACCTACCTTACCGACTACAGATACCGACAGAGCTGCACCAAACCAATTTTTTTTTTGTAGGCCAGTGTAATTAACTTTTAAAGAGATGTACCTACAGAACCTGTAGATAAGTTTAGGTTATTTAGTAATGTCGTAGTTGAAAGTGCAAGCAGAACCAGCAACGGCGTGGAGAGAGAATCGGTGGGTTTTTAGTGGTACCTATTCCTAACACTCTCAGTTGGTGGATAAGTTAAGTTTGGGCAAGTGTGTCAACGGGGCAAGTTAGTGCGATAAACCATATATTTTTAGTGGTAACTCATCATTTCATCGAATTTCATTTCATAGAAACCATAATGTTTTCAGGGTATCTTTAACATTAATTACGTAGGTTAAGGTAGGTTAGAAGTTTAAAATACCCTGAGAACGTTATAGTATAAGCAGAAAATACCGTTAGATGAAATGAAATTCGATGAAATGATAGAGACCCAATTTTAGGAGATATTGTTGGTTTTATGCACTTGCCCCGTTGACGCATTTCAGTCAGTTGCGGCAAATACGTCTACAGGGCAATTAAGTGCATAAAACCAACAATATAATAAATAAATATCTCCTAAAAATATAATAGTTTGTCGCACTTGCCCCTTTGACGCACTTGCCTCAGTAAAAGCATTTTCCCAGCATGAAAAAAAGGGTTTTTGTAATTACGATCCCATAAGGGTAAACGGTTAAAAAAAAAGTTACTAACAGAACATTTCGGTGTCAAATTACTAAGTCTACGCGGATTCAGTGAAAAAAAGACACAACCTTTTTCAAATTAGATCTATTTGATCCAAAAAAAAAAGGAAACAATGAAGCCAACAGGAAATGGAAATGTATGTCTTCACGGTGGTATTTCTATTTTTTTCACATAGAATAACGGCAATTAAAAACGTCACGCAGTTCCCCCAAAAGTATTAATTAAAATCAATCGAATGACGTCACTAATTCAATTCCTCTTGAGCTTAAGCTCAAGTAACCGGCTTCTTTCAAGTTGAGTCCTGACGCTAACTTCATCTCAGAACCTCTAAATGAGCACTTGAGAGCTAGTGTGCCTTGAGCTGGCTCAACCTTGTGCTCTGTATGCCGCGGGAATAAGAGCTATATTAGCAGTAATTGCCGTCGTAAGGGTGGCGTGTCATTAACAGCGGTAATAACAGCCTCTAAATCAAGGATCTAAAGCAAGGGTTGTTTTTATTTTCAATATCGTATTATATATTAATATTGCTGAAAAACTAGCTATAAAAAACATTTTTGTATACCATCACCAGTTTTTAGATTTGGACCGTATAGGATATTTTGAACTCAAAAAGTGCTATTTCGCTATAATTAAGTGTCGCCTTTCCTACAGTGATAATTTTTTTTATTACAGGACAATGTCAGACAAATTGAAGTCTCAAACTAAGCTCTAGGCTTGTACTATGGGTACTAGACCACGACAAACTTACTTACATAGAAAAATATATGTATACTTAAATATATTAAAAAAACATCCAAGACTCGGAAACAAATACTCATGCGCATCACACATCTGCCCTTACCGGGATTAGAACCTAGGACCTCTAGCTTCGAATCAGGCCAGCGTGTCGTCCAATAACTATAAGTACTAAAAATCTGGAAAGTATCTTAAATAAAAGCGCATATTATAACGAGTGTAAAAGAAAAACTATCATGATTGTGTAGACTTGTTAGGTTTTTGAAATACAAAGGAGTTAGGTGTTAATGTCTACTAAAAACCATCTAAGACAGAACCACATAACTTTAAATAGAAAAATCATTCACGCTTGTGAATGAATTTTCGCCCGACATGTTTTTGCCCGGTTTTTATTCCAAAATCGCTGGAAGTCGTTCTCTACCCACCAACTCTACTCCGTTATACATACTTGCAAGTGAACCTAATGACGTTACTAAGTGAATATGCTTGTACTTGAGCACTGTGAAACCATTACAGTTTGAACCCGTTCTTATATGGTAAGCTTAAGTGTAAGCGGTTCTGAAAAAACTGGTAAGTGTCAGGTTAGTAATGGAATGTCTGGAAAATCTAAAACATTCTCGAGAGCTATTTCAATTCAAATTTTATTAATAAAATAAAATTTTACAAATCCGTTTTTTAGTTATACATTTTAAATTGATTTTACTTTGGTACTATTAAGTCGGTTATACAAATTAATAATAATAATTAATTATAATAATAACACAATACTCGCCACGGTGCATTTTTGTGTTTCGCGAACTATGAAAGAACTGGTTAATTAACACATTTGAGACTAATACTTTGGATACTTTAAATATTTTGGATATCGCTTTTGAAGCGTTTCCGTATTGTCAACGTTTTGATAACTCTTATGTCATTTACAATAATGGCGATGATGACATAAACGATTTTAAAACACGTCAAACGTGATATCGTTATAACCCACAAGAATAGAGGGCCTGAAAGACGTCAAATACGATATCGTTTTAACGTGGCAGAATAGAGGCCCTGTTTTTTGAATAGTTACAATCAATTACCGTTTCTAAGGTAAGGCTCTCTTATGTAGTCCATAGCAATGGATTTCTATGAAAAGTGACCCGTTTTCTTTTCTCTTGAGTGTAGTATTTCAGTGCTTTTTCAGTGCAGTTAAAGCGGAATCCGACAATTAGACTTTTGAAAATTATGGACAAGAATGAGTATGCAAGCAAAGCCAACATAAATATTCCTTAGCTTTTAATTACCGACCTAGTTTGCTTATTAAAATACAAAATTAAACCATTTCCTAATCATGATTTACCGGGATATTAAAAAAACAGAGGCAAGGAAAATTGCGTTAGCAATATTAACGATAAAAACTCTCATAAAACTGATGAATACTGTGAAATTAAATAAATTAGGATTTAATGTAAAGTATAAAATATTCAGAGTTTTAATCAGCGTTATTTTTATGCGAAATTTGTAGATTGTGCAGCAGCTAGCCAAGATGCAAACTCTACTAACGTTTTTCTTTTCCATCAGTCAAATTGCATGGGATGACATTCTCGTGCGTTTCGATAAACCACGTGGTCTGATGTCATCCCATAGATTTTGAGCGATAGAAAAGAAAAACGCCAGGAGCGTTTGCATCTTGGCTAGTACCTAAGTTACGATAAAATATGACATGTATCAGAATCTACTATAAGTAGTAGTGTTCGCATTGTTGGGATTCAGTGCGCCGTCATGTGCTAGCCGTGCTGATACCGACTTGATGATATGATAATGAGACCACCTCATATAGCCTGTCCAATAAAAAATAATTTTGGTACAATTAAAAACGAGTTGCCTTGAGTACCTCCCTTTTTTACCCGACTGCTCGATGGAGGGTTATGTTTTGAGACACTCCGAAGCTTAAACGGTTTGACGGACTTCAACATTATGAGGTATCATTAGATTCATTTCAACCATTTTGATAGGAAAATCAAAAAGTACGTCATTGTTAAGATTTATGAACACTGAAAAGTGTTAAAAAACGTATTTAAAAAAATCCCTTCTGGGCTGGGATTCTACACGGTAATAACGATATCGTATTAGACGTCGTGTTTCCGTATTGTCAACTTTTTGATAACTCTTATGTCATTTACAATAATGGAGACTGTGAGATAAACGATTCTAAGACACGTCAAACGCGATATCGTTATAACGCAGTATAATAGAGGCCCTGCAGTAAAAAAACTGAAAAGTGAAAATCGGGCTCTATAACCTATAGAACATAATGGGAGCGATGTACAACTTGAATATTCGAAAAGGTGTTCAAAAACTAACAGTGAAAATGTTACATTATTCCTAGAAATATGTTTAGTAATTTATTACCTGCCCTCGCCTGCAATACCTTTTCTAATATTCAAGTTATATTAAAGACATTGCTTCTACTATTTTCTATAGATAAAGCTCGTTTTTCGCTTTTCATTCGATATTGCAGTCGGTGTTTGTTTAGGGTTCCGTAGTCAAACTAGGAACCCTTATAGTTTCGCCATATTTTCCGTCCGTCCGACCGTCCGTCCGTCCGCAGCCTAGCGCAGAGACTCTTAGTACTAGAAAGCTGTAATTTGGCATGGATATGCATATTAGTCACGCCAACAAAATGGTATAATAAAATGTTAAAAATAATAATTTTAGGTTAACTTCCATACACATAACGATGGGATGTATTTATTTTTTCTTGTCTACCCTATAGTGTGGGGTGTCGTTGGATAGGTCTTTCAAAAATATTATGGGTTAAACAGTTTTTCGATTAAGAAATCCGTTTATGAAATATTAAGCTTTAAAGCGCTAATTTTTAGTTAGACTCAAGTGTCTCCCCCCCACCCCCATACAGCGAAAACTACAAATACTAAAAATAAAAAATAAACTATAACGAAAGAACATATAACGAATTTTAAAGGAAAACTACCACGAGTAAGTAGACATTATTGGTCCTTGAGATAGAGGCGATTAAATTGTTTATACTAAAATCATCTAAGACGGCACCAATTGACTTTAAAATAGAAAATTAGTTATTACTTGTTGATTTTTAGGGTTCCGGAGCCGAATGGCAAAAACGGACCCTTATAATTTCGTCATGTCTGTCTGTCCGTCTGTCCGTCCGTCCGTCCGTCTGTCCGTCTGTATATCACAGCCATTTTACTCAGAGCCTATTGGCACGATATAAATGAAATTTGGAGGATAGATGTATTATATGAACCGCTATACAATGATGTAGTAAAATTTAAAAAAAAATATATTTAGGGGTGGCACTACATACATGTAACTAGGGGACGAAAAAATGCCTATACTGAGCATGGTCCGATATGCTCTTGCCCGGTTTTTTTAAAGGCGGTTAAAAACAACTATGTGTTTATAAGAGCTGTCAGAGGCATCATCCTAGATTAAACAGAGTATAGAGGCATACGATCATGTCAAATACTTTAAAGTGCAATGTTGAATACTATTATGTATGCACGTATACGTTTGACCCCGCCATGCTTTATTTGCACACATAAGCGGCTAATTTGTCACGGCTGGCGCGTAAATCAACGTTATGGTACCTTACGGCGTTGTAATCAACAGCTCATGTTTGTTCTAATTATGGCATCCATTTTGCTACCTCTATGTACGTGGTTATTCCATTGTTATCAGTTGAATATTTTTTTAAGTGTGCTGGTTTATTTGTTTGATAGATCAATTATTAATTATTATTAATGCGAAAGTCACTGTCTGTTTGCGATTGTGTAAAGGACGTAGGATAATTTTTGCCTCCGGAAATCGTACACTTCCCACTAAAGTAGTGACAAACGTATTCTACACTAAACTAGTAAATATACTATTTTAATTACTTTTCTGAATGTTATTAGCTTCTAAATTAACCTTCAGGTCAACAGTTTTCATCAAATGAATTTTTCGCTTTATCGAATCAATCGAAATTGACAAAGATAACGCGCATCTAATTTCGGGACGGGGGCTCGTGAAGTCACAACGTGATATTTACGAGCTATTTTTGATAATATAAATTGGACTTAAGTAATAGAATTTCTAAGACAATTTATAAACAGGAATGGTAAAAAACGTACTTTGAGGGTGACATTAAGAGATCAGGAAATAAAAGAATCATCCCATACCACATTTCTTGGCATTACTATAGATGATAAGTGCTCCTGGGAAAGCCACATAGACAGGGTGTGCAGTAAAACTAATTCTTTTGCCTATGCATTATGGCGACTCACTAAAACTTGTAACAGGCAAACTGCTATCCAGGCGTATCATGGTTATGTGTCATCCGTAATCAAATATGGCATTCTCCTTTGGGGAAATTCTCACCATGTCAAAAGAGTCCTCTTGGCACAAAAGCAGTGCATTAGAGCAATATGTGATGTAGATGCTATGAACTCGTGCCGTCCCCTATACAAGGACTTACATTTGCTAACTGTGCCTTCCATGTATATATACGAAGCCTCATTGTTCGTTAGGAGCCATCCGGACTTCTTTAAAAAGAATAAAGATACCTGCGGTTTTCGTACCAGATATCCAGACCGCCTTGTAGTGCCCGCCAAGAGAACCAAACTATACAGTAGAAGTACTTACTGTATGTCCATAAGTATTTATAATAACCTGCCCAACATATTAAAAAACTTATCTTTAATTAAGTTCAAGCGGGGACTAAAGAGCTGGCTCATACAAAAATGTATATATTCTATGGACGAGTATTTTAATAATTCTGACTAAATTGTAATAATGTAATAACCTGATATTATTGACATAACTTATTCTCATGATTTCCATATTCACTGACTTCATTATTTTTAAATTTAGTAAATTCACACTTAAGTATATTTTACGTGCTGCTTAGCGGCAGATTATGTGTTGCCAATGTAATTTTATAACACCTTTCTGTACACCATGATCTATGTAAAATAAAGATTTTGATTGATTGATTGATTGATTGAGACACTAGCTAATTATAATAATAATTTTACAATTCTCCTAACAGAAATACGAATTCATTCTCTTTAATTAAACTCCTTGTCTCATTTCCCTCAGTTGCGGAATACGTCGCATCACTAAAGACCGACAATTGTGGTTTCCATTTTCAAACATGACATAAATCGGTATCAAAGTTTCCGGAGGAAGAGCGTTTTCCTGTTCGCCAGAGTTTGCGGCGAAATAGTTGGGCCGCTAACTAAACTACATCGATGTCAACTGTTTTTTTGAAATAGAATAACGAAGCTAAAACACGAACGCTTCGTACGTCGTTTCCGAATCGAAATTCTAAAATATTTGGTCCGATGCGTTACGGCGATCGTCCAGCATGAATCAAACGTAAATTTATGCAGCTCCTCCATGCAGCTGGGAAAACAGCGAAGTGGGTCATCATTTACCACCTGGGAGAACACTTGACCAGACCATCTGGTGCTTCGCAGTCCCAAAAATATTTGGTCATGGCCCATATTCCGACCCGGTCAAAAACGTTTGCGTACAAAAACCAAATTAGTGGTAAATTATGCTGTTATAAGGCACTAAAAAACCCGGAAGCACTCGCTTCTCGCTCATCGTCAGCGGTGGGACAAATGCCTAAGTCAGTTATGGAATTGCATAAATTGCGTTGCCAATAGCACGCATTTATTACCAAGCAGTGATTTATATCTTAATTCTCACGATTAAATTTGAGGATTTTAAATAAAATGTCTATTAAGCTTAAGATAACTTGTCATCAGGTGATAAGGCTTGTCGCATCGTTATTCGATGAGCTTGCAACCTGTCACTAGTGGCTAAACATCTTAGCCTGATTCTGCAAAATGAGGTTGGGTCTCACGAAGGTGTAGGTTACCGTCTTCCCTGTTACCGAAAGTTAACGTTTTTAAGGCCTAATTTTCTGGCTAAGCCCACTCCCGCAAAAACACCGTCAGGACTGCTTTAGACCTATCATATAAAAACATAACTTATATGCACACAAGCTCTTAACTATTGACCACAGGAGAGACAACTTTTGTTTTTAAGAGTGTGTATGACCCAGTTACAGAATTATCAACAAGTCTTTTTAGAGTTGTTGGCATTTCTGTAGCTCTGCGTACCCCATTTTGCGAATGAAGGCGTGTTGTTATGTATGTATGTATGTGTTACATAATTAAATATTACGATTTTTAGTGGTGGAGTTAGGACGCGATGCGTACCCGAGCGTACTAATTAGAGGCACAAGGTATCTTTACACATACGTTAGTTTTTTTTAAAATGGAGATTACAAAAGTTAACAAAGGCCGAGTTTTATTGTTGATTTTCTTTATTCTCCCGCTAAGTTACTCACCCGCAAAGCCATTCTGCGGCATTCATAGTTAACCAGTTGTACCCCGCGACTTCGTCCGCGTAGAAGACGTTTATCGCTATTCCCTTAAGAATCCCTTTAATTTTACAGGATAAAAAGTACCCTATGTTCTTCCCCAGGACTTAAACTATCCCCATACCAAATTTCATTTAAATCGGTTCAGCGGTTTATCTGTGAAAGCGTAACAAACAGACAGACAGACAGAGTTAATTTCACATTTAAATAACATGAGTATGCAAGTATGGAAATATTACGTGCGGAATTAACAATAAGAATCCTTAGACTTTTATATCTGTAAATTTTGTTAACCCTTTTACACTGTAAAAGAACTCCTAACCAGATCCGCTAGCATTTTTGTAACATTCTTTAAGATTTAAAGGTCCGGCCATCAATTTGCAGCCTTCCTTGAAATATATCACGTCAGAGACGACTGAAGAAAGCGATGAAATGGGAAATTTCTCAATGACTTTCAGCGCCAGTGACCCTGATTCCTGTATCAAATGGACCCCTATTGGGTTTCTTGGTTCCGAATGTGATAACAAGAGCTTTAGAGTAAGTGCATCTGTTGAAAGATGAGAGTTTTATCCGTTTTGCAAGTTGTGAAAAACGTTATCAACAAACACGGTCGGTAGTGGAATAATTTGATAATCAAATGCTTATTTTTAAAGAAGCCTTCTAATTGTTCGAATAAAAAAGTTCAAAAAGTAAAACCCGACTACAAAAAAAGTATAAAACAAGAAAATATTCTCATCTGAAATGTATTATGTACAATTTATTCAATAATTATTGTCTACTAGCTGTTGCCAGCGACTTTGTCCGCGTCGATTTCGTTTATTGCTATGCCCAGTGAAGTTCAAAGGATAGCCGTGCTCGTATACCACCTACCCTAATCTCACAATACATCCAGTAGTACAGTAGTAAACGACAATAATAAGTTGTAGAGCTAAAAGTATCGCGATATACCTACTACTGTAATTATGACCATATTATATGACGTGGCATACGAGCACGGCTATCCCCTGAACTTCACTGGGAATAGTCGCGGGCAACAGCTAGTAGACTATAAATATTGAATAAATTGTACATAATATATTTCAGACGAAAATATTTTCTTGTTTTACCCTTTCTTGAGCGTTTTTTAGTAGTCGGGTTTTAGTTTTTGATGTCTTTTTTATTTAAATTATTTTAGGGTTACAACGTGAATTATTTTCAGATCCGCTTTCCTTTCTTTTAATGCAAATGATAACGAATACATTGTGTTATTCCTACAATCCGAATATGTCTTCTTTTTACTTATTTTTTTATATTGTTCTTCTTCTGCGTGCGTTAAAAATTATTTTTCTAATTTATTCAAACTAAAGTCTTGATTCATCATTTCATGTTTCAATGTCAACATATTAATCCACACTAACGCCGCATCTAAAAAAATTTCGCTAAATACAACCAATCCTTAGATATCAAAATTGACTCAACGTTTTCAAGCCCATCGACTAGAAGATAAACCATTCTATTCCAATCAAAAAACGATTTCTTCGAGCATACTCAAATCTACCTCGTCTTAAAACGTGAAATTTGAATTTCAATATTGATCTCAGTCTTCGTGACCTGACTCTTAAATGCCATAAGGTGCCATGCGTCTCGAATGCAGGATATTAACATGATGGGATAGGGGATTTTACGACGACGTTTGCTGATTTATAAACAAACCCCGAAGTCGCGGTGGCAATAACGTCAATTAACTAGGGACTTCCTTCCGATATAAAATTTATCGATAACTGAATGCTTATTTGGAAGTGACACTTCATATTAGCTGTAAAGTTTACCTACAGAATAATTGAAAATTAACTAAAATGTGATGATTACTACCCGTCAATGTTTTTACAGGCTAATTCCTAATTCCTAATTCTCCGTTGATACAGTTCTGTATAAATAAACAAAAATTTGGATTATCTAATTGATGCCACGCAATGTTACATGTTACCAAGAATTTTCGAACGATTTTTCATGTGGGTGCCTTTAATGTGTGTTTCACTATTCAAATGCTTCTTGACATTATATTTCTTAGCTACGAGGCTTATCTCACATTTAGTACAAAATATCTTAGATCCACGTATGCGTAAATCCGGAGAGTTTATTAGCCAAGAACGTAATACATTTTCACGACACTGTTTTCTAGGTGGCATTTTACGCGTACAATTAATTCCATCAATTCTCTGACAAGATTGTCATATTATGTCAACGCCACGTCTATAGAACCCCCAGCCAGGAAGAACCCGCGTATTATCGGCCCTAAATTCTACGAGCACCTACCCGCTGACTTAAAAAATGAATCCAGTGACGAAACATTCAAGCGTCGATTAAAAAACCTTTTGTTGGATAAAGCATTTTACTCTGTAAGTGAATTTATTGACGCTGAATTATGACTTATACTTACCTATACTTTTGCGATTGTTTTATTGTTAAGTATTTGTGTGCTATAATAATCCATTAATTTTTGACATTGGCTTTTGCTAAATGATTATTATTATTTTATTATTTTTTAGTTTTACTTCTTTGACGATCATAATATGAACTCTGTAAAATTGGCATGTTGTTCAATATAACTGTAACTTATATTATGAAATAAATAAATCTAAATCTAAATCTAAATCTATACCTACATCCATAAAGTATGAAAACCGTTATCTTCCTTAATCGACCTTTACGGACTTCAATCTTCATACTGTATAAATGATACCGTTTAATAGGTATTGCAAGTTGCATATTAATAACATCTCATAGTCATAACATAAATATTGTCATAAGAAAGTCCAATTTATCGATGAAATAATATCGCGTTGAAGTCCCTAGCAAAATTTTATTCGTGCCACCGCGACTTCGAGGTTTGTTTATAAAGAAGCACTAGTATTCAATCTGACAAACATCAACCTTTAAAACCTGGCTGTCTGACATTTGATATTTACTTTTGAGATTACAGTTAACAGAAAAAATGCAGCTTTTCTGACGACACGTTGGCCTAGTTGGAAGTGACCCCTGCCCTGGCCTGGGAAGCCAGCGGTCCTAGGTTCAAATCCCAGTAAGGGCAGATATTTGTGTGATGAGCGCGCGTATTTGTTCCAGAGTCTTGGCTGTTTTCTATGTATTTAAGTGTGTATTTCTCTATATAAGTACGTTAATTGCCGTCTAGTACCTATAGTAAATACAAGCTTAGAACTTAGTTCGGGAATAGGCTACTTTGTGTGAAATTGTCCCCAATATTTTTTTATTTATTTAAAACCTATTCAAATATGTGCTCACAGTCTCGCTAACCCAAAAAACATTACCCAACGTACTTCAAACTATTTTTCTTATGTTTTGTGTTATAAATGCTCAATATTAGAGCGTACGTAGTAAGAGGGTTCCGTACAAACTTGTAAGTATGTTGAATTGGATTAAACGACAAACTTTGACATTCCCATTGAAAAACTGTTGTAGCCATACATCGACATAGGTCGCGATTAGTTTACCAAAAATTTTTGTTTTTTGCATATGCTGTAAGACCTTCCTTATTTTTTAATTTCGTGGTTCTAGTACTATGAGATGTACCCCAAAGGTTTTGAATTCTCCTTCGAAGTGTTAGACAAAAAGGCTCAAATGGCCGTATCTTGGGACCGAAGACAGTATTTGATGTTAATTTCAACTAGATACGTTAACGCGCTCCTGAGAAAAAGGGTCGTGATAAACACACAGGCAGATGGACAACAAAGTGATGCTATAAGGGTTCCTCTTGAGATACAGGGTTGTGTATGGAAAAGTACTGCTAGTAATGAAAATGTAGTTCTTGCTTTGGACATGTATTGTTGTATTAATTAATTGTTTAAAATTACAGACTGGCGGATATCCATGCATAAATCACCGGCTCGTGGGCGGAACAATATTGAAATAATAAATTATGCTAATTTAATCTGAATTGATAATTTGGTTAACATGATCAGAACAGCTGTCGGACTACACAGACATTTAACATATTGACTAAATATTTATATTAAGTAGTAACGGCTTCTTCACTGATTCTGTTCCCTTTTTCGCGTAAAGAGAGGAGCCTCTTTGTCAATATTCTGAGGTAAGCCTATTACGTCGCTTTGTGACTCTACCAAAGGCGGCCATTCTTGTTAAACTGTGACAACTTACTGTACTTCCAGCTTTTGATTTAAGTATTACAATTTAAAGGCAAACGAGCACACAGACCTGGTGATTAGTGGGATCTGAGACCCTCAAGTATGATTACACACACAGCTACATGAAGTACTGATATAAAATAAGAACAGTAATTTCATAATCCTGCTGTCATTACATGACAGTGTTGTTGTGTGCGTGACCTTAACTCTCGTGGGACTACCTAATAAGATCGATACAACTTTTTATCGTAAAATAATTTTGCTGCGTCACTTTAGTATTCATGGCCCGAGTTCGCACACGTATGGGGTTCTCTGCCTTTTCGCCGATTTTTTTCTGTAACTACAAATAATTCAGGATTTTCGTAACATTAACCTAACCTACCCTATACGGTTCTACACGATGGTCTTGGAATAAATCCAGAATTATTTACAGTTTCGGAAAAAAAAGCAGGTTGTCAAATGATATGATTATGAAATGAATCATTTGTGAAAGATTGCTTATGAAATGATAGGATCCCCACGTATGGTCATCAAGAACCAAGCGTATGTGGGCATAATTGTATGCCCACATACGGAAACTGAGTACCAATTTTACCATAAGATGTTAACAACTTAACAGACGATTAGAACATTAACAGTTGACAAAATCCGCTGCTTATTTTTTTAAATGTAAGCATACATAGGAACAGACAGACAGCGCAAAGCGACTTTGTTTTATACTGTGTAGTGATTCATACATCGAGTCATGCATGAACGTCGGTTTCGGGTACTTAGTACCAATTTCACCACACGATGTTAACAATTTAACAGACAATTAGAACGTTAACAGTATGTCTACGAGTAACAGTCGATTAACATTGATTAAATTTAATATCGTAGGGTAAAATTGGGACTAGGGGCCGTATTAACAAACTGGTCTTTGATAAGATTCCCGTCTCAAATACATGTCAGAGTCAACGTCAAGTCATACAAAACTGTCATTTTAGACATGTCATGAAACAAGTTTCTCATCGAAGGTCAGTTTAATACGGCCTGACGATTCCGTGAGAGCTGTTGGACGTAGAAAGAAGTTGTGGCTGCGTAACATCCGGAAATGGACAGGAATCACAGGCGCCGCGGAGCTATTCAACCTCGCCAAAGACCGGGAGAAGAATGCTGAGCTGACTGCCAACCTTCACTAGTTTAAGAGGCACCGAAAGAAGAAGAAGAATTATTAATTATTTTTGCCGAATAGTTTGTCCACTTTTTTCCGAAAGCTATCAAATCAAATCAAAATGATTTATTTCAGGTTTCCCCATAGAATAGTTAGTAAATTCCTTATTAGGTAAGTTAGTAGATTACATAAATGAATTTATTTGGCAATTTTGAATAATTAATAAAACACTCAATTTAAGATCTGTGGATCATACACACTCTTACAAACTAAAGCTGTCTCTCCTGTGGTCAATAGTTATTAAATAAGTTATTATTTTATATGATAGGTCTAAAGCAGTCCTGACGCCGTTTTGCGGGAAAGGGCTTAGCCAGAAAATTAGGCCTTAAAAACATTAACTTTCGGTGTGTCCACAGGAGAGACGGTAACCTAAATCTGTGTATGACCCCTGTAAAATAATAAATAAAAACTTAATCTAAATCTAACCCTAAATCTACTTTATCCTACCAATAACAATATCCACGAGGCGTCCAGCGAAAATCCTCAGGATGCCGTTGTCACTGGCACACACGCTGCAGTAGTGACGCCTCTCTTTTGCGCCTGACCGCATAAGTCATCGGTGTGCGCCTCGGCAAACTGACTTTGCTATGCTGCACTTTTTTAACAATCATGCATAATTAAATTACTTTACGTAGATTAGGTTAGGTTCCAATGTTGAGCAATATTTGATAAATAAATTTGCTTCGTTTGAACTTAACAGAAAATAACCCTCCAAAATACATACCTACTCGTATTACGGTTATCTATCGTTTGACCGAATATGCAATAATTTCATTTGTCCTAATTTCTTATGACATAATTTTATATGCCATACGAATCATGTGCCATAATATTCAATTACCATAAAAGATTTATTTCTGAAACCGTGAACTATTTAGAATTGTAATAAATCAAATCTAACCTAACCTTGGGCTTGGGCTCTATGCGATGGCTTGTACAAATTACCTAAAAGGTTTACGATTTATGAAAAAATGTCTTTATGGCAAATTAAATTATGGTATGTGATATTAGGGAAAATGAAGGTTATAAGCTAATGACCATTATGGCAAATAAAATAAGTGAAATTATTAAAAATGAAGGGATACCCGAAACATCAACCCTTTCCTTCACATACAGAGTTTTTAATGACATTATTAAATTGAAGGCAATTTATTGTACTCGTACAAAGAAATAGTTTTACTAACAGACTGTTACAAATTGTATGAAAAAACATATTAGTCAACTAGACTAACTTGCTGTTCCATTTTTTTCTTTCTATACAATATAATGATCATTAACTAATACTAAAAAATATACACTTACTAATTTTTACGGACAACTAACTCTTGAACAAAAAAATAACTATTATGCTTAAAATGTTATAACAAAAAAAGCCTACTGTTTGCTAAAATAGTTTACACGTATCTCCTATGGCTTCGAATTTATCCATACGGTCTCAGTTATAATAACACACAGTAAACATAACGACACGTTGGCCTAGTTGGAAGTGACCCTGCCTCCGAAGCCAGCGGTCCTGGGTTCAAATCCCGGTAAGGGCAAATATTTGTGTGATGAGCACGAGTATCTGTTCCTGAGTCTTGGATGTTTTCTATGTATTTATCTATTTAAGTATGTTTATAGTTGTCTAGTACCCATAGTACAAGCTTGAAGCTTAGTTTGGGAATAGGTCAATTTGTGTGAGATGGTCCCCTGATATTATTATTATTATTATAATTATCTACTTAGATAATTATAATAATAATCCTTTTCCTAAGCACTCCAAAATAAAACAAAGTTATCATCAAAAATATTTATTCCAATTCTCCACTGTAAATGTTCAACATTCCACAAGATACCTACACAGCTCTAGCATGACATCAAACACGAATGTCAGGAATATCAGCTTTGATGTTAGAGACGAACCTGAAACAATGGGATAGAATTACGGTATTTAGGGATAGACGTGATATTATATTCTGCTCGGTGAGATTGGATATAGTTTCGTCATGTCTATGACAAAGATCGTTTTGGTGATTAATACGCCGCCATCTTGTTTTATTTGCGCTTTGTTAGAACTGTAATAACGTAATGGGATGAAACTATAATACCTAAGTTTAAGTCGAGCTAAAGGAATAATCGAAACGTGTCATTATCTAATGGGCTTACATGCTGTAAAAAAGATAGTGTAAAAAGATTTAGACGATAGCAAGCCTAAATATCGTCGTCTTACTTACTCAAACTCATATCTGCATATTTTTTTTGCGGTTGGTAATTTCATTTTCATTCAGAAATACTCAGAAGCAATAAGTTTACCAACGGCAAACAAAATATGCAGATATGAGTTTGAGTAAGTAAGACGACGATATAGGTATCTCTTCTAGACAACCTTGAACAGCGAAATAAATAAGGACACAAATACATGACAGGCGGTCTAAACATCTTATTCAATAGCTATCTACCTACATTTCATGAACCCATCTTACCTCTATTCCCAGTATCAGGCATGGTTATGATATGCATCACTGAGTCCCGCAGAAAGATGTAATCGGCTTTGAACCCTGTCCCGTCCAGTCTGTCGTTGGACCGAAAGGTGACCCTTAGGAAGTTCCTCTGCGACGTCACTTGAAGCTCTTTGAGTTGGCCGCAGTGCCGGTGGTCCTCGGTGTTAATCATCTGACTGGAAAATTGTACGTAGTCACTCGCCGATACGGCTTCGCACCTGAAAATTTATGGAAGCGTTATTCTCTTGAAGAAATCACGTTTTAGTTTGTTGACGACGCATTAACTAGCGAGAATGTACTTAACATTTTCGTGAACGGAAATGCATTTGAATTTAGCAAAGTGTGCCAAACAAATGTCACTTTACTGTCCGTGAACGTGTAATTATATTATAGAGAATTTATAGTAGATATTTTTTTCAATGTTACGTATCGTACAAAGGTAATTTAAGTTTAAGCCTTGTTGGTAAATTCGAATTCCCACCCCCTGGTTGTGGTATGGTGGGCCTCGCAAAGTATTTAGCAACAAGGTAGTCCATTAAAAATTAAATTTTAAAAATGTATAACAATCAATAATGTTTTGTGTTTTAAAATAGAAAATATTTATTGAAAATCAAGTAATAAAAAAAAATCGTTTTATGAAATGAAATCATTGAGATGTCGCCCGTTGCGTTTACGGCACTCTTCCAGCCTTGTTTGTAAATTTTTAAAACCTTAGGTTAAAATCTGCGGTGATATTGTTTGGATTTTTTGACGAATGTTCTCCTGGTTGACAATATATTCGGGTACACATTAATCTTTAAGTAACGAATACAAAAAAGCCTGCTGGAGTTAATTCAGGCCTTCTTGGAGGCCAAACGTCCCGTGAGGTTGCCGGGTTAGAATAGTGCCACTCCATGTCTTCCCGTGGATGTCGTAAGAGGCGACTAAGGGAATAAGGGCTTGTAGTACTGTTAGGCGATGGGCTTGCAACCTGTCACTAATACACTAGTAAACTTCTTGGCCTGATTGTGCAAAATGTGGTTACAGAATTATCAGCAAGTCTTTTTAGAGTTGTTGGTATTTTTGTAGCTCTGCCTACTCCATTCTGGGAATGAAGGCGTGATGTTATGTATGTGTGTATGTCCTCGCAGAATAAGATCAATCGTTTTAAAAATCCGGGCAAGAGCATGTCGGACCATGTTCTACAAATATAGAAATCAACAAGTAATAACAAATTTTCTATTCAAAGTCAATTGGTGCCGTCTTAGATGATTTTAGTAGGTATAAACACTTTAATCGCCTGTATCTCAAGAATTAATGATGTCTACTTAGACGTGATAGTTTTCCTTTAAAATTGGTTATATGCTCTTTCATTTTAGATTTTTATCAGATTTTTTACATTGTTCCTTGATGAATGTGGTGTTCAATAAAGTGCCTAGTATAGTGTTCGTTTTAAAGCATCCAGGACTCAGGAACTTTTTGAAAATTCGTCTTCCGTAACGGGGAATCTAAATGGAAACTCATTTCGACATTTCAATATTAAGAGGATCCCATTTC
The DNA here is from genome assembly GCA_949316455.1 of Acleris holmiana. Lineage (NCBI taxonomy): Eukaryota > Metazoa > Arthropoda > Insecta > Lepidoptera > Tortricidae > Acleris > Acleris holmiana. The sequence continues at coordinate 2,437,259 of OX438771.1, read as the reverse complement.
TTTATTACTTGTACTTGTGTAAATTCTGAGTTTTGATACGTGTTTCTGCTCAACTATCTACGTATCATACTTTTTATATATCATCATCATTTATCATGGTAAAAAACATTGACTGTTGAGTTCTTGCGGCGTTTCTTCTTAGCAGAGGTCTCCTCTTGGAAAGCGCTGCTGATTTTTGACGTGTAAAAGTGCCCGTGCGGCCTACTTACTGAATAAATATCTGTATCTTTTTAATATTTTATTTAATACGGACGCCAGTACCCAATTGAATTGGGACACGACGTTCGACACGGGTGATACGCGAAATAAAATCTCTCGCGACGATCGACTTTTGTCAGACACGTGTCGCTAATATATTTGGCGAAACTACGTGAATAGGGCACAGAATTCTTTTGGGAAATATTCTCTTAGGTACTTAGAATTACCTCTTACTACTCGTATTAGGATCAATAAAAATGTATTATCTTCTAAATAATAGGGTTTGGTTCAGTTTGTGATGCAAGTATTATGTCTAACGTCACATGTCCAAAAATATTACCTTACTTGAGTTTGAAATATTTTGCTGCCCTTTAGTTTGTAATTGTCATAGTTTTTTTTTTTTCAACTTTTTATTATTCTTCGATTGCTATAAAGGATTAAATTTATCGATAACTGTTTCACATACTTCCTATAAAGTATCATAGTAGATAGTTAACGTTCCCCGGATTAAATAGAAATTAAATAAAATGCTGATCACCATGGATGCACAGCTACAGAAACCATATGCCATGCTCAATCGATTTCCATACAGAATAAACTTTAACCAAGAGTGCCTTGCAACAAAGGCATATGTAGGTAAACTGTATGACATTGTGTAGCATAATTGTATACTCTAATATAATACCTACTCAGGTTTCGAAAAATGCGTGGAAAAGAATCAAAATTAAAATTATTATAAATAGATAATCATTTATTTTTATTGTTATGCTTATGCCAATTTTTAAGTTTTGAGTTACGGTGTATGGAAATTGTATGTTCATATTATACGTTATCTCATAGTCATACATAATTAACTGTCATAAGAAAGTACAATTTATCGATAAATTATTGTCGTTCGGAAGTCCCTAGGACAGTTTTATTCGTGCCACAAAAACTTCCATCCCTGCTTATTACTAACGGGAAATAATTAAATTTTGCTATTGAATTTGAGATACTACCTTGAGAACTAAGATCCAAAGTGCTCAGACAAAATAACAATAGGCAGAACTACTTACGGCACTACACCCTCCACGTCGAAATGCGTAAAATGTAAATGAACTCTCTCGTTTCCATTTCCATAGAAAAAATAATTGCATTCCGTATCCCGTGGATAAAGACCGGGATAGTTCGGTGACGTCACCGACCCCCTTCCCCACTCGCTGCTATTAAATATGAAGGCACATGGGAATTCCAAAAGTTGGTTCCCCGTCGCTATTCCATAATCTGAAAATATAAAATGCGATTCACTTTTTAAATTTAATGGTTTTTGTGTACGTTGGCTCATGCTCGGCCTCTATTTAAAGGCATAGAAGGTGCATTAAAGCGCCAAATCTGTGTACCTTTCTCGAAATTAACAAAAGAATGTTCAATAAGTTAAAAAAGGAAAGATTGAGTTCGTGCTAAAACTGGCTATACTAAAATGTTGTCTCTGACGTCACCAACTGGACACCATGGTCGTAGATTATAATGCAACCGTGAGCGACAGCAACAGTACACGACCATGATATTTTAGCTTATGGAACTGACTCTTTTTGGCACATTGAATCCCAATAAGACTGCATATCAGCTATCTGTATGTTGCCTTTTATTTTATCGCTCCTTCTCTACCTTTAGTTCTTATTCTATGGCTAAAACAATATGCTTTTGACTTTGCTACCATATTGTCAGAGTTACGATCACTCTTATTTACTTGACAACAAAACAATGCGACAATCCGTCAGAGGTATTTTGGTTTTACCCAGTAGAAAGAACCTGAGCCAAATGTGAACAATGAATGATAGGGAACATTCCTTAATTTTAATGAGTTTGGTAAACTGATGTTTTGAAATGAGGAGGAAAAACTTAGTATTGATAAAAGTGGTCTGAAGGTTTATTTAGAATCGGTAACACAAATAATCATTTTGAGTACAATAAATAACAGCAAAGTTGCTAGTAGGTGGACGAAAAGCTAAATATTTGAGTATAGTAATTATTTTGTTCATTTTTTCTATAAATTTGCTTGTTAGTAGCTCTGTCGTTCCTTGGGGTTCTCGCAGAATACCGTATTTTGCTCATAATTTCTATTCTGCCCTGCTAACATAAAATGCAGTATCTGAGACAAAACTTCTGTAGCAAATTTAACTTTATTACTAACGTTTTAGCCCGTGTGGTTGCCGGGTTAGAATAGTGCCACTCCATGTCTTCCCGTGGATGTCGTAAGAGACGACTAAGGGAATAAGGGCTTGTAGTACTGTTAGGCGATGGGCTTGTAACCTGTCACTAATATACTAGTAAACATCTTAGCCAACTTCTGCAAAATGTGGTTACAGAATTATCAACAAGTCTTTTTAGATTTGTTGGTATTTCTGTAGCTCTGCCCACCCCACTCTGGGAATTAAGGCGTGATGTTAGTATGTATGTATGTTTTAGGGTTGAATCTGCTTTGGCCATTAAATCTGAGATATTGCTTTTTTTGCTTAGGAGGGCAGAATTGTGCTGCTGCATTTCACAGCTGCAACGCAGACAATTTTTTTGCCATCTTTCTTTTTTTTTCTACTTATGCGTTGTTATTTATACAAACATTTAAGACGTTGTGCGACGAAAAGTATCCTTACAATTATACTGCCCTGCTAACAGAAAAGGCAGTATCTCAAATTCTACGGTCAAAGCAGATGCAATCCTATCTTGGTGGTTATAAGGTCGCATTTGCTACAGGAGTTTTGTCTGAGATACTGCCTTTTGTGTTAGCAGGGCAGTATATGGCTAATTTTCATAGCGCAACGGAAAAGTTTCACAGAAAATGTAATTGCATCAATTAGCACGCCCAACTTATTGAACTTTACCCAGGTACCGGTTTATTGAATTCCGAAGACAATGTAAAGGGAATACAGGCTTGTAGTACTGTTAGGCGATGGGCTTGCAACCTGTCACTAATACACTAGTAAACTTCTTGGCCCGATTTTGCAAAATGTGGTTACAGAATAATAAACAAGTCTTTTTAGAGTTGTTAGTGTTTCTGTAACTCTGTGATGTTATGTATGTAAAGACAACGTACCTATGCAATTATGCTGTATTTTTTACAATATTAGAAACTCGCAACAAAATGAAAAGGTAAACAATGTATGTATGAAGACTGTCTGGTTGGATATGAAAGATTTAATATACTGAGCTAGCGTAAAAACAATAAAACAAAAAACCAGGCAAGAGCATGTCGGACCATGCTCAGTGTAGGGTTCTGAAGCCGTAAAGTACTACAAACATAATAGTACAGTATTACAACATAGATGATTATAGTACGTATAAACACTTTAATTGCCTGTATCTCAAAAACTAATGATGTCAGTCGTGATAGTTTTCCTTTAAAATTCGTAATATGCACTTTCATTTTTAGTTTTTTTTTCTGATTTTTAGTATTTTATAGTTTTGGCTGCAGGCGGGGACTTGAGTCTAACAAAAATTTGCGCTTTCCTAAACGGAAATCTTAATCGATATTTTTTTTACATAAACCCGTTATATTTTTGAAAGATCTATCCAACAACACCCTACACTATAGGGTAGACGAGAAAGAAAATACATCCCCTCGTTACGTGTAGGGGAGGTATACAATTTTTTTTTTCACGATTTTATTTTACCACTTTGTTGGCGTGACTAATTTTGTATATTCATGCCAAATTACAGCTTTCTAGTACCAAGAGTCTCTGCGCTAGGCTGCGGACGGACAGACATGGCGTAACTAAAAGGGTTCCTAGTTTGACTACGGAATCCTAAAAAGGGTTCAATTGTATTTTCTATTCATTACAATCTATACTTAAGTATGTCCTTTTACAAGTACTCCTGTGAACCCTTTTTGCAGAGTCCTTTAACATAAGACCCCAATATTAACCCCTAGGAAGAAATCTTATTTGGCTAGCTAAAGACACTGAGATAGCATCATGGCTTAATAAGAAAACTCTTCTGTTATTAGGTCAATTAGAGCCATTTGGGTCCGCCATGTTTGTGGTTCGATAGCCGCATTGTGCTTGTCTGTATGTACATACCCCTGAATTATATATAATTAGGTAACCGTATGGCGGAATTCTTTTATGTGTTGACTCTGTTCGTACCTTTATTACGGCCTTGTAAGTCTGTTAGTTACTAACTATGTGGAAGAGGTAATATTATATTATCGATTGGGTTTGTTGTCTTTGTTTTTTTGTAAGTTGTGCTAGTAAAAATTTCACTATGAAGTATGTTTTAGGTAAATCAGATAATTAAGTAAAGATAATTAAAGTTCCCTAGAGTATAATGATAATCGAAATCTACGCGGACTAAGTTGCGGGGAGGAGCTAGTAAATAAATAAATTATAAAGAACAAAGAAACTAAATACAAAAGCGGCCAAGTGCGAGTCGGACTCGCCTATTAAGGATTCCGTAGGAGCAAGACGATTAACGAAGTATTAAAAAAAACTACTTACAAGTTCTCGTTCAAACCAATTTTGGGTGGAAGTTTGCATGATAATGTTCATCATAATTTAAATTTTAGTTTTATCATTCTCTTATTTTAGAAAATAATATTAGAAACCTCGATATCATTTTTGAAGACCTATCCATATCTTAGTATCAGTTCTAAGTATGGGGGACCGCCAATTATTTCTTCGTGTGAAAATCTTAATGCGGTTCACAGAATACATCTACTTACCATGAATCAACAGTATAGTTCTCATAGTTTCGGAAAAAAGTGGCTTTGACATACGGACAGACAGACAGACATGACGAACCATAAGGGTTCCGATTTTTTTCCCGAATCCTAAAAAGTAACGAAAAGATTCTAGATATTTTCAAAAAATGCATAACATAAATACATCATTATTTATAAGATTTAAAAAAAGGGAGTTGAACATAAAACTTCGTTCCTTAAATAATAAATTTTAAAGTACTTACCTTCTACAAAATAGTACGACATCTTAAACCCCCTACTATGTCTCGACGAATAAATCCCTCGGAACTCAATTGACAGTTTCGGTCCATTTGACATTATTGGCTTCGGTACATCGCTACCGCAAAAGGACGCCATCTTTTCTAGTCGACCATCCACATATAAAAAAACATCGAGTGAATCCATACTTTCGCAACTGTAACAAAGTATTTAAAGTTCAACTTTCCTGGGCTGGGATTCTACGGTAATAACGACGTCGTCTTTGACGTGTTTCCGTATTGCCAACGTTTTAATAACTCTTATGTCATATACAATAATGGCGACTGTCACATAAACGATTCTAAAACACGTCAAACACGATATCGTTAAAACGCAGTAGAACAGAAGCCCTGGATTGTTAAGGTTCTTAGATAGTGGTTTAAAAAAATATGTTTAGTTTATGAAATTTCTGAAAATTGGAACAGTTCTGTTGGAAAAGAAAACATAGAACTTGCGATAGGATACCACTTATTTATTAAATAAATAAATAAATAAATATCAGGGGACAATCTCACACAAATTGACCTAGTCCCAAACTAAGCTCTAGGCTTGTACTATGGGTACTAGACAACGATAAACATACTTATATAGAGAAATAAATACTTAAATACATAGAAAACATCCAAGACTCAGGAACAAATATTCGCGCTCATCACACAAATATCTGCCCTTACCGGGATTTGAACCCAGGACCGCTGGCTTCGGAGGCAGGGTCACTCCCAACTAGGCCACCGCGTCGTCGTATTATAGTTATTCTTCACGCTTTGTTGATTTAAATTTGGTTTATCTTTATGAAGAGGGTTTGTTTGAGAGCGCTTGGAGAATCAAGATTTGATTTGGGTGCTACACTAAGTAACCGACTATCAAAAAGCCTTGGCCTTGTTGGTAGTGAGCTTGCCTTCGAAGCTAGTGGTCCCAGGTTAAAATCCCGGTAAGGGCAGATATTTGTATGATGAGCACGAGTATTTGTTCCTGAGTCTTGGATATTTTCTATATATTTCAAGTATTTATAGTACAAGCCTGGAGCTTATTGTGGGACTAGGTCAACTTGTGAAGTCAAGACTGTTTCAATATTCTTGGATAACTACTACTAAAAATGCCTGTAAACTAGTCATTTCACCGTTGCGTTTGTCTTATCCCCACACGATAGACATTTATTAGTTACGTGGTTTTCTATTATTTTACATCTATTAGCAATATCTAGCAGGATTATGTTATTTTTATTTGGTAACACAAATAGTTGTGGATCGTACTACTTGTCCAGTCGGTCTCATAAATAGTTGCACAGTTTGGTACCTTATCGCTTAAACGCTCTTGACAGATTAGTAATTCAAAAATTACATAAAGGTGACCTATAAGGCTTAACTAAATAAGTACTTATTACATTTATTATTTTCCTGTATCAAGAAGCTAAACCTCCTTTCGTTACCTACATTGGCGAAAAGTCCACCTATAGATGTACGAAGTATGTAAGTGAACTTATAAATAATTTATAAGCAAATTCATTCGGTAGAAAAGGCTTGATACAGATCAAGTAATGGAACCAAAATGAACTCTATTACGTAAATAATAAGAAATATCTTATTAGTGTGGACATAGTATAAGAACATATATCTTGAGGCCAAAACGATCCGCTTTTTTTGCCAGACAGACGACAGGAAATTATGTGGTATTCAAATTTCTATAAAATAAGCCTAACCTCTAGTGAAATGTTACAATGTTCGACTTGGATAAGCCTTCTGGTGCCCTAGCCAAGATGCAAACGCTCCTAACGTTTTTCTTTTCTATCGCTTAAAATGTACGGGATGACAGTCGATCACGTGGTTTATCGAAACGCACGAGAATATCATCCCATACATTTTAAGCGATAGAAAAGAAAAACGTTAGGAGCGTTTGCATCTTGGCTAGGGCCACTGTTAAAAAAATGTTATGCATTCTTCGATTTTCGTAAAGCAACCCGGTATTTTTATTATACAAATTACAGTGAGACTGACCGCACTTCAAGTCAACTAATGATGATTAACCAAGTCGCTCCTTAGTAACGATATATTACATACATAAGTTTGAAAAAGGAACGAGTTCAATTGTTTCTTAAATGTCTCTGAGTATGGATTGTCAGATAAGATTATGCTATTGGTAAGACAGCCAGTGTTATGACTAGCAATAGGATCATTCCAACTTAGTCAGGGTGGTCAAATCATTTGCATTTGGGTCCATAATACTTAGAGTCACTAACCATCATGTGGCCTATGTGATGGTTTACTAATGTTTTACCCAATCATCAATTGACAATCCATATCATTTTACAAAAGTTCACTTCGCAAAGGTATTCTTCCCGCCGCATTGTTTTTTTTTTTGTTTGTGGTCAATAGTCTAACATAATTTAATTTGTTTAATAAGACTATGTAACAATACAATACAATACAATACAAATACTCTTTATTGAACACCAAAAATTAAAAAAAGTTAAAGCAGAACATGGAACAGTACATTTAAATCATAGGTATACAACAGGCGGTCTTACCGCTAAATAGCGATCTCTTCCAGACAACCTTGTAAGAGAAATAACTGAGGACAACCTTTAACCTTTTGAATATGTAATGGTTTTAAGCACGAACACGTTTTTGCGAAATGAAAGTTTGTATACGTGAAAAATTTAAGTAATGGACCTGTTGTATGTGGGTGTAACACATCACATCAGTATAGACCGTTTGACATTTTATATTTGAAATTTGACGTAAGTTCCATATTAATTTTGTACACAACCACACACAACAGGTCCATTACTTAAGTTTTTCACCTATAAAATGATATAGTTTGTCAAATGATGATTTGGCCAAAAATCAGGATACCCCTGTTTGATCTGAGCCATAAGAAACTTGGTCCTTTAGTCGTCGTCGTCGAATATCCTATTAGTGAAATTGTTGTTATTTTTCTAATATTGCGAGCGGTTTCGTTTTCGCAATAAATTTCCCGTGTCTTGGGATTTAGTGGATACATTTTATATGAGATCGGAAGACAGAGACCCGTGACTAGAAATTATCCCGGATACACTGTTTCCACAATGTAAGGAAATTGTTTTATTGTTTTTTTGCTCGAGTTTCCGTTTGAGGTAAGGAAGAGTCACGTTTTTGACGTTTTTAAAGTTTATTTGCGCTTTAGTCCTGTAACAAATCTTAAATTTATAACGCATTCTGCTAATAATTACAACTATCAGGATTGGTTTTCTTTCCTCTTTGTCCTTATCGTCAGGTTGTTTTAATTAAATGTTAACGCACAATTCATTCATTAATGATATTTTATAACTTTTTATCCATAGACTAAGCGTATATTTGAATCTACTATAAATGTTCTAAAGCAGCAAAAAATCAACCCTTACTATTTTTAAAATGTATCCTAGAATATAAGTTTCAATTGAGTTCAATCAAAAACTTACTCAATAATACTTGCTGTAACTTTCTGCAGGCTAAAGTCTTCAAAGACAAGTCGGATCCTCTCCCGTCCTCTAGCTAAGAAGTCATAGTGACACTTGGTTTTCTGAGGATACGATGCTGGGTAGAGTGGAGACAATATCTTCCCACTTTTACTTTTGTCACTGTTAAATACTTGGTCGCAGGAAGACGCTGTAAATAAGGAAAGGGTTTTAAAATAATGGTGCACTCTTATATAGTTTCAAATTAAAACATTGTAACGCCATGACTCTATCTTAAAAAGTGGCAAGTCACAGGTGGCAATGCTGTATACATTGCGATGTTGACGGGTTTCACCATCACTGGGCTTGATCTAAGCTACGCAAAGTAAACCGGATCGTCCAAATCGTCACCTGTCATTGTCAGCTTTGAGAAATACGCGGCTAATCAGTACTTTTCTTAGTCTTCTTGTCCCATAATGGACTGAGTGACGAGTGAGAAAGAATAGTCAAAATCTGCTTGCCTTTCTAGGGCGCCATACCATAGAGCGAACAGAAAAAAGAATGGAAAACTATCTAGTATTCAAAATATTATTAGGATCAAGCAAAATTGGCCCTCGCTTGATTTTAAAATTTGTCTCAGGATGGCGTTGAGCCTTGCTAATATTATCTTGAAATTAATATAACTTGTAGTTTAAACTATACATTGTCTGTCAGTCAACTACTGCCAGTTTTTTTTTAGGCTCCATTATAACAACGAAGTAAATGATTGCCACTCTACGCTTAAGTACTCCTTGTTCTATCATAATGGACTTACTTGCGGCACTCACAGCCGGCCCCAGGCCGGATATTGCTTCGTTCGTGCTTGACTTTTTACTGAAGTCGCCTTCTAAGAAATAAAAGGTTAGTTATACATTACTGAAAGTATTAGAGCTACTCGTACCAGTGAAACCAATTCCTTAAACCAAATTATGATTGTTATCAAAATGATAAAAAACACCATGCATTTACAATGTGTGGTCGTTTGAAAATTGCAAATTACAAAATCTGCATAGTCTACTTTACAAGGAAACTGAAAATATTGTTACCGTAGTACAAAGTTGTCAAAATATAATAGTCTCATAATTAAAACTATAACTATTAAAGTAGTGGCTACCGCCCTCAAAAATCAACACACACTTTAAGGGAATTCAAGTTCGGGTTATACGCTTACTAAACCTGCGCTTGCTTCTTCTATTTGAAACTGGTAGCTGGCCTTGAAACCCTGTCCAGGAGCGTCCGAGTTAGCAGTAAATTGTACCAGGAGATCAGACCCCGTTGATAGAATCTCATATCCTATATAGGAAAAAAATGTTACCTATGAACACACCCTGCGGTACCCCATAATTAAGGCAAGATAAAATTAAAACGAAGCAAGTCCACAACAGCATAGAATTAGAAATGTAACTTAAGTACATTATTTTATTTACGTTGTTATCAAATTATACAGCACAATTAGCAAGAATAATGACTTTAATTCGATAATATAATTTTTTAACAGTAGAAAGCTTACCTACTATCTCGTTGCAAAGCATTGCTAAAACTGGGGCTGTAGGTGATCTCCCATCAAATACTTTTATAATATCAGCTCTATTAAGGCAACTGTAAAAAAAAACCAGTGATTACAACACGTAAGCAAGTAAGATAAAATTTATGAAGGACAAAATATTTCTTGATTATCTTATCTTATGTTACAGATGGGCCCTTTCGGATACATTTCGACCCCTTTTAGGGTTTTTTGTGCAGTTACCCTCTTACATAGTCAGCTGTTCGAATGTGCAGGTTTCCTCACGATGTTTTTCCTTCACCGTAAGAGCATTGATTACATGAGAATAAAAAACTCATTGGTACTTAGTGACTGCGGGGGTTCGAACTCAGTACTTTACGATCACGAGTCGACCCCTTAAGCCAAAAGGCCACCGCCGCTCTAAATCTATTTCTTACTTACCTCTCATCCCCTTTCTGCAAGAATGATTCTTCAAAAACTAACTTGATACGCTCGCGTTGCCTGAAACAATAGACAAGAATATCAGTAAAATATGGTATTTTCTCGGTAAAATGGCTTTTACCCTCAACGCTCAAGAATTCGCTCTTCAAGAAGACAAAATATCCAAATATTTTCTAGCGGCCGACATATAACATTACTGTTACACAAAGGCTTAGAAATACACTTTCCTTAAATAAAACAATACTTTTTATAACAAAATGTCCCTTTCTTTTGGTGCAAACTTAACCTCGTGAGACTCGGTATGCTATAGGAGGTACATAATCAAGTCAATTTACATTCATCTATACTTCAATGACCATAAAGTTCATTTTTATTTGTTATAAATTTAAAAATGGTATTTGAGAGCAAAAGATAATTGAACTTTATTTCCTTGCTGGTAGATTCAAATTCCCACTTAGAAATATCCCCCTGTTTGCCATGGTGGGCCTCACGGGGATAATACCTGATTTTACTCGGATGAGAGACTTATTTGAGCAATTTTAAATTTATTTACTTAATATCTTACTGCTTTTGTTTAATGAGTAACTTAATTTTTTTATACCATAGGTGCACTTTCCAGATAATTACAAAATTATAAATAAAGATGTTAAATCAATATCGTTGTAAATATAAATTAAAAAAACCCGACAAACCTTGCGTGAAAATGATAGGTACATCGAACGTTGCTTGGATAGTTCGAAGGATACCTGGGACTATAAAGTCGTCCATAAAGAGGTCTGTTCGATTGCGAATTGAATATGTAGTCACACCATGTTTCAGCTACATGAACACCATCCGTCTCGAAATTACCTGTTAAAGTAGAGATAATCAGTTATTACACCCATTTTCTATGGTATTAGTTTGATTTTGAATTTGCAAATGATTTTGTTATATGTTGATGTAATAACAGAGAACGGAATGTTGGAATGGGAGATAGGATTATTATTGAACTCATGCCTTGATTTTTTGCGTACAAATAGCAACCAGTTTTCTTTATAAACTTAAACAATGATTTTAAATTTCGAATAAAGAACAAGGAGGAATATGCTTCCACGGTAATGTAATCATACTGATGACATGTGCGCTGCTAAACCAAATAGCAGCAACTGAATTAAAACTACTGTAGCAATCACAACCTCATTACTAAGAAGAGAGGACTAAACTTACTTTGGCAATTGAATTTGAGATACTGTTTATTGGTTAAGAAGGCCATTTCACTAACTAGGACGGGGATGTATGAAGTTTTGAAAATATTCAACGGTACCTCTTACATACATACTCACATAACATCACGCCTTCATACCTAGAGCGGGGTAGGCTGAGCTGCTGAATCACCAACAATTCAAAGTAACTTGTTGATAATTATGGTACCTCATTTTGCACCAGTGTATTGATGACAGGTTGCAAGCCCATCGCCTAATTACTACAAGCCTTTATTCCCTTAGTTGCCTTTTACGACATCCACAGGAAGACATGGAGTGGCACTATTCTAATCGAGCAAGCACACCTCCGCATCGCCTCCAATCGGCCATCCATCCTCCATCGGCTTGCCTCGCATCCTCGTTCTCCCTTCTACCTTTCAGAGAGGTTTAGCTTTATGGCCACCGGTTCTCAAAACCGGTTGCGCTCAAAGGCCAATCTCACTCTCGCTTTCCCGTCTCACAAATCAAAATCCTATTCTAAATCCTTTTCAGTGCACTCTGTCAGGTTGTGGAATCGGCTACCGGCCGGCTTCAGGCAGTCACAATCAGTAGACTCCTTAAAGGGCAAATTGATGAAGTTTTGGCTTGACCCTAGCTCCTAAATTAAATATTGTATCAACTGTCCTTTACATAAATGTAGTTTATGTAAGTTTAAGTATGTATATTGATCTATAAATATATATTTCTGTGTCTTGCATATTTATGTAAGTATTTGAATGTAGTTAATTTTATGTTTTTAGTTAGGACTTATTTGTATGAACTGATCCTAAAGAAATTTGTAAACTTGCCTACTCGATGCACAACCTTTCACTTTTCTCAATCCCTCAAGGGTTAGCTGGAAGAGATCCCTTAAAGGGATAAGTTCGCCTTTGTACATTATTTTCTGGTATCTTCATTGTATTATTATTATTTTTTTCTGTTTTATTTTGTACAATAAAGTGTTTACATACATACATACATACACGGACAGGACTCGTTACCTACGTCTTTTAACTTGTTATTCTATGACTGCTGCTTTTTTTTGCCTCTGTACCCAAAATAACTTACGTCGATCTATAAACCTAAATGTCCCAACGAATCCTGTAGCATTGGTGGCTTTATCTCCTGTATGCAGCTCCAACACCAGTAGAGGTCCATGGGAGTACAACGCAGGGGGGGCCTCAGCCCTGCTGCCGCATAGAGTGCGGGACCAGGCAGAAAACTGGTTGACTCCAGGAGGCCCTGGGCCGTGGTTGCCGCCTTCTGAGAACACCTTCAGGTAGTCGCCTTGGATGCAGCTGGTGACAAAAGAAAATCATAACAGTCCATTAGAAAGGTTTCGGAGGTGAGTTCATCGATCAGTCAGACAGTCATTTTCTTCTTTTTAGGATTCCGTGCCCCAATGGAGCCCAACGGGAGCGTATTAATATGCCTACGCTGTCCGAACTTTAGAGTTGTATGTATGTATGTAAACTCTAAATTGCACAAACAAAAGATAACAAAGTAAAAAACGAAACAGAAACACAAAAGGTATGTTCAAAGGCGAATAACCCTGCGTTACGAGTAGGGGAAAGAAGAATTATAAGATTTTATTCTACCATTTTGTTGGCGTGACTTATATGTATGTATATTCATGTCAAATTACAGGTTTCTAGTACTAAGAGTCTCTGCGCTAGGCTGCGGACGGACGGACGGAAGGACGGACATGGCGAAGCTATAGGGGTTCCTAGTTTGACTACGGAACCCTAAATATGATGCATACACTATCTAAAAATAAATAAATAAAAACCACCGATATTATGGCGACCCTACCAATCTGGAGGGATATTATGATATTATACATAAATCTATAATATAAAAATAAATCGCAAAATGTGTTGGTAAGCGCATAACTCAACAACGCCTGGACCAATTTTACCAATTCTTTTTTTTAAATGTTCGTTGAAGCCCAAGGATGGTTTTTACGAGAAAAAAATCGAATATTTCCCGGGAAAGTCAGAAATTTGCAGCGGGGCGAAGCCGCTGGCGGGCCGCTAGTAATAAATAAATATCACAGGACAATGTCACACAAATTGACCTAGTCCCAAACTAAGCTCTAGGCTTGTACTATGGGTACTAGATGACGATAAACATAGAGACATAGAGACTTATATAGAGAAATAAATACTTAAATACACAGAAAACATCCAAGACTCAGGAACAAATACTCGTGCTCATCACACAAATATCTGCCCTTACCGGGACCGTAACTAGGCTAGCGTGTCGTCGGATTATGATATCAAACATAGCTATGCAGTTCAGTTTATGCTAAGAGAAAAAGACAGAGCTATATTACTGCTATAACTCTGTCCTTTAAACTTGCCGTAAAATTAACTGCATGGCCAAGTCATAATAACCCGTAGCCCTGTTTTGCAAATTAAAGCGCTACTAAGCTTTCTAATATACCTAGGGTTAAATCACTTTTTTTAATTAAAACCGGCTTAGCCATTTATTAATTTTGTAAATGTAGCAAAACATTTTTCCTGCGTCATATATTTACCTAAACATATTTTCTTTATAAAGTTAAACATGGACTTTTTACCGGACTACGTCATAAGAAGGGTTACGTTTTTGGAGTGTATGTACATACACATACAAACATTACATCACGCTATCCCAGAGTGGGGTAGGCAGAGCTACAGAAATACCAACAACTCTAAAAAGACTTGTTGATAATTCTGTAAATACATGTTGCACAGGGCTAAGAAGTTTACCAGTCTATTAGTGACAAATTGCGAGCCCATCCCCTAACAGTACTACAAGCCCTTAATATTCCCTTAGTCGCCATTATGGGTTTGTAAAAAAAATCGATGAATTAATCCGTTTATGAAATATTAAGCTTTACAGCGCTAATTTTTGTTAGACTCACCCCCCTACAGCCAAAACTTCAAATACGAAAAATAAAAAATAAAATTTAATGAAACAGCATATAACGATTTTTAAAGGAAAACTATCACGACTAAGTATACATCATTAGTTCTTGAGATACAGGATTAAAGTGTTTATATCTACTAAAATAATCTACGACGGCACCAATTGACTTTAAATAGAAAATTTGTCATTACATGTTAATTTTTATGTTTGTAGTACTTAACGGCTTCGGAACCCTACACTGAGCATGGTCCGACATGCTCTTGCCCGGTTTTATAAACGCGCAATACCTAATGTACTTCAAATATGCTTCTTCCTTATCTCATATAAATAAAAATTAATTTGCCAGAAAGAGACAAAGAATACTTTAAATAACATTGGTTTATTGTGCGTTAAACAATAAAGTGGTTAGTCTTTCACAATGTTCAAAATTTTAATACTTTATTTTCTCTCAAACTCGCTCTGTACAAGTCACACACTGTACCGACATTTTAGTTGTTCTTAATTAACATGAACACGTTCACCTGCAGAGCGCTAGTGCCGCTCTCTCGGTGTTTTGGCAACTTTGGTAATGTTGCTATAATACCAAAAAAGTTTCTGTCAAAAATTTAGTTTTTAAGACAATTTTTTGTTGCCAACTGTACTTTTTTTGCAAAGTCACTTACTCCTTAGCAAGACCAACGTAATGAGTAAAGTTAAGTTTAACGCAGATCTAATATTGGGTCCAATTCGGATTACCGTTGTCTAATTTTAAACGTCTCTAAACTTAAATTTATAAACGTCAAACTCGATTTTGACAGGTCTAAATGCAATCGGTATTCGGATTTATTTAATTTAAACATAAATTCCTAATTTTAGAGACACGCTTAATTTGACGTTTCTAAACTATTCAATTTAGAAATAGAGGCCATTTGGTATTCGGACACACATCCTAAACGTCAAATTAAAGGTATAAATTATACTTTATCTGTTTTATAATGTAAAACTTGACGTCTTACTAAAACTTTCTACCGTCTACGTAACCTAAGTGAGCGCGCAGATTTAAGTAGGAAAATGGATGATTTTGTAATTGCTGCTGTTTTAGACGAAGATGAGCGGTAAGTAAATAAATATTTGTATTATATAAATTCTCAGTGAATGACATTAATCGCTCGGTTTGAAGTCTGGAATAACTAATTTTTGCATTACTTAATTAGCAGGCTTTTTGTGTGTGTGATTCGAAAGATAAAATCATCTTTCGAATCTGCATTATCTTATAAGTCCATTCAGACACTTCATTCGTACTAGATCTAAAAATGATATAATAACATTCCCTGATGTATGTTTTTGTATACTACTTGCCGGAGTGCTGATGATCACGATTGATTAGGCTTGCAGCTATTTCTTTTGACCGACGGCAGCATAACACCATTTTTGTATCAAGTTACAAGCTATGCAAAAAGCTGGCAAAATGTGTGTGGCTCTTCCAACTGTAACATCTTTTGTACCACATTTAAGGCAAAATAAAGAGATTTGATTTGATTTGATTTTGATTTGATTTATGCAAACGGTGTACTTAGCCAAATAGAGAAAAACTTTACAACATTGGGCTTTTAAAACCTCATTAACTCTTTCGCTCTGGCAAAGTTGAACAAAATCTACCCAGTATGTCAGGTTCAGGGATATAATATCCGCGCCTCAGTCCTATAGACGAGTTCACTCGTTAACAGAAATGATGCTCTTATGTCCGATAGATGACTTATAATGGCTAGGTAAAATGCTTTTCAGAGCCGGTAGACAAAATAACTCGTTAGCTAATATTGTGAAATAATTCTTTTGTGCAAAACGAAACACTTAAGTTACAAATACTTAATGAATGAATATTGATTGGGTAATCGGGTTTATTCACTTTTCACTCTCAATCTAGTTGGCAACATCACATAAATTTAGCAAGTAGGTATGACTCGAGGCCAAGAGTATGGAACGCAGTTGTGTCCAGTCGTGCAAGTGACTGTTGATTGCCCTAATCCAAGATGTAATCACAAATATATTAAAACGTGTATACCCGCCTACCAGATCAGAGAGATCATCGCACAAAACGAGTTAACTCGTCATCTGGACTGAAAGGGCAGCAGTGGTTATGTAAAATTTTGACACTTGTTAAGATATATTTATTTATTTTACATGGTTGTATAGTCCTGTTTTATTTGTACAGCACACAAAGGAGGGAGTTCAGAGCTCTCAGGGACAGTTCAAATCCCTTTGAGTTAAGCACAAGAAACTTTAAAAAATTATTTAGGTTACCGCAGCATGCAGTGCTAGATGTGATAGAACAACTAGATTGCAATGAAGAGTTGAATGTAGGTCCTATCCCAGGATACTTAAAGGTAATTGAGACGATTTTTAGGTATTTTATTGTAAACTAGTTCATCATTATCCTGTCATACTTTAGGTAGAGTATGTTAGCACAACATGTTTTCTTCTTCCACTCTCCTCTATCCGCTGTTAACTCGGTGCTCACACCTTTCATTCATACACATGTCATGCTTCACACAATCTATCTAAACCTTTTTTGGTAAACTTTTTTATTGTAAACTAGTTATTATAATACATTTTATTTTTTGTTTACTTGTACAGGTCCTCTGTTCGCTCACTTTATATGGCCATGGGAGCTACCAGACCCATGTAGGTCATAATTTCCTACTTGGCCAAAGCCAATCATCCGTTTGTCGCAGCCTGGAGCATGTGACAAACCTTATAATAGAAAAAATTATGCCAAAGGAAATTTTGTTTCCCACATCAGTCGTTAAAATGGACGCTAATTTAAGAGAGTAAGTTTAAATGCATAAAATTTCTAGTGGTTTACGAGTATGATTTATTTTAGTATTTAGTGCTAATCTCACATAATTATTTTGTAGTTATTTGTTTTAATGTTTTTTTTGTTTTTTTTATTTGTTGACAATGATTTATGTAATTAAATCACAGATATCTATTAACAATTACAAATCTTCATTCTAGGTTCCAACAAAAATATGGCATACCTGCTGTTGGAGTAATTGATGGCACCCATATAGCCATCACATCACCCCCACGCAATCACCCCACATCGCCAGCTATACTGTTTTATAACAGAAAGCTTGAATTGCCAAGTGGTAAAGTGCATGTTTATATAAAAACATAATATCAGCATCTTTTGGACAATGCCTCATATACTCATATTTAAATTTAGCATTTATTTTAACTCAATTTTCATTTTCATTTGTTATTTTACATTGATTGTCATTACTTAATAATTAAGTATGTTTTTAGTATTACTTTATTTCAATTCTTGAGCATTAAATAAATATTCTTTATGTGCTTCAACTTGGTTGATAATTCAGTAGTAGTTTATTATGAATCTGAGTCTGAAATATTCTTTAAAGCTATATGCATTTCAACAACACATTAGCCTAGTTGGTAGTTAGTGACCCGGCCTATGAAGCTAGCCATCATGGGTTCAAATCCCGGTAAGGGCAAATATTTGAGTGATGCACACAAACATTTGTTCCTGAGTATATACATATGTATTTCTTTATATAATTAAGTTTATCGTTGTCTAGTACCCACAGTACAAGCCTAGAACTTAGTTGTAGTTTATGAACTTAGGTCGATTTGTGTGAATTTGTGACCTGTATTTGTTTAATGTGTATTTATATGTCACTTATTCCAACAGAGGCTATGATTAATGAGTGTTTGGACTTGTTATATTAGGCTATTGTTTCAGGTATGTGATGCTCATAAAAAAATAATAAGTGTCAAGGCTGACTTTCCTGGATCCACACATGATGCAGCCATTTTAAAAGCATCCAATATCAATCAGTTTCTGGAAAACCAGTATGTTACCGGGAGACAAAATAGATGGTTACTTGGTTAGTTCATACTAAGAAATATTTTATTCAAGTAATAGTTTTTACACCACAAAAGCCGGTTAAAAAAATTGATTTTTATTTCCTGGTGCACTCTTATCTAAAACCCCTTTACTACTGGAAGTATAAGAGCCTGTCAGATATTTTAGGCGCAACATTTTAATGTTTACTTCAAGCACTGGGACACTTAAATCTACACATAGGTACTGAAGATGTAGGACGAAATTTGACCCTAATCTTATATTCATTCACATTATTTATTTATTTAATTTCATACTAGCATTTGCCTGCGAGTTTGTCAAAAATTAATTAACATAACATAACAAAAAAATATTTAATTATATTTAATGATGAACATTTAATATTTATACCGTCACAAATCATATGGTGATAAAAGAGACTGATGATGGCATTTTATGAACCATCATGAATCATTGGTCTCCTGAATTATCGTTACAGATGATTCAAGTAGCTGTCTTTTATTTGACACCTTTAATATCCCGTTAATGTGTTCTGTAGGGGATATCCATGATCTATCTATGATGCGCGGACGAACCAGCGGCCGGTTCCAAGGGCGAGGGGGTGGACATGCCAAGCGTCGATGACCGCAGCTTGTTCCGGCCTTTCACATCATCATTTTTATCTCAGAACTACTATGCTTTATTCTATTGCTATTCACCTCTTATATTATGGCTTTATTCGTTTTATTTATATATTTTTATCACATTCAAGCTGTTAGCAAAATACCGATTCGCTCAATTAATCAGTATTAATATTTATAGTATAAATGTAATTATGTATGTAAACTCTTTATTACTCAGTAACAATTACAAGACATGTTTGCATCAATATAAATAATGTTCACGGGCGAACTTATCCCATATGGGATAAATATGTGCTTTATGCTTTTCCTCTACCCATTTTATGTTGCTCTGTCAGTCAAAGGAGAGGTTTTTCATTTCATATTATATTAATAATGTTATACTGGTGTAGGTGATAAGGGCTATCCCATTCTCCCGTGGCTGATGACCCCCATCGAGCAGCCTGCCACTCCGGCTGAAGAAAACTACAACAAAGTGCACCAGCAAGCTCGAAATATAATCGAGCAAACTTTTGGCATGCTTAAATGCAAATTTAGATGTTTAAATAAAGCTAGGGTTCTGCACTATAGCCCTGCAAAGGCAGCCAAAATTATATTGGCATGTTGCACAATGTACAATCTGTACATAAAGTCCGCTTCTGGTGAGTACTCTCTAGCCCAAATCTTGATTTAGGAAACACTGAACGTTAGTTTCATGTAATTTTATCCATTGATATAAAAATCTATCAAAAATCTTTATACCGGGTGACATCAAAGACGTGATCAGAAACCAATTTTTCAGACTCTGTAATTGATAGCCATTTTCAAGTAATAATAGGTACAAGAAACAAACGCTATTTATTTGTTGTTAATTTTCCCATTAATTATATCAACGATTAAGTAAATCATGGACACCCTATTTTGAGAATCATACCCTCTATGGATCCTATTCAGACTATGTAACTTTAATGACACTTCAGTCACAGTGATAATTCAAGTCAGTCATTGTCAATTATTTGTTTTGTTATTTCTGTTTATCTTTGCATCTCTTTCTGTCAAGTATGAGACCACTGTTTACAATAAATTATTTAATTTTGATCTATGCGTGATTAAGTCTGAATACTACATCTAAACACCTACATATCTATATTATTAGGATCCCACTTTAATGCTTAATTAAGTCATATCACTTTTGATCACGTCTTTTTTGTCACCCTGTAGATTATCCTTTTAAGATACACTTTCAAATGAGAATTTAAACTTGGTGTATGGTACCAACTTTGAATTATTTAATAGCATGTCGTCCGTTACGATTCTGAAAATAAACGTAGTTTATTGGTGGGTTTTTTCTTACTCACTGCTATTTTACGCATTTTTTATTTTATTTCGATCTTTGTTACAAAAGTATATTGCAATAATCCATTTTTCTTTCAGGTGATAGTGATGCCGATAGCTCTTCGGAGGATGAAGAGGCTGACGTAGTCGCGCCTCCGCATGTTATGGAAGGGGCGGCTGCGGCGCCTTTTAATGACAACGAAGAACCGGTGTCTGATTTTACTGCCGCTGCTCGTGATATACGCATGACGCTAGCAAGAAGGATGTTAGAAAATTAAAATCTTGTCTGAATTTGTTTTTTTATTTATGTAGGTAAATATAATATGTTGGATTTAAAATGATCACTTGAATGGGCAATTTCAATAACCACAAGGCAAATATTTATTGTCGCTGAACAATTTACCTACCTAATTGTTTACCACAAGTAGTAGTAGTTTAGGTTTGTTTGTGAACACTGCAGCTGCTACCACGCAACTTACCACGTCAATTTTATTTTTGATATTTTACATTTATTTAGGCATTTAAATCTGCACCGTAAAATAGAGCAGTGTACACGCTTCTATTCTTCGGTCTAGGTACCCGAGTACACTATTTCGAAAAATCATAAAAGGGTTCTCTTGCCTTTTCGCCGACAAATCTTTGGCCAATGAATCGTTCGCGCAGCCTATTCATTTGCCAACCCGCTTTTTTTCTGTAACTGGGTACAAATATTCTACCTATTCTATAGAATTATTTACAGTTTCAGAAAATAATCTTAAATGAGTTTGTGAAATTAATCATATTGTGAAACGTTGGTTATGAAATGATAGGATTCCCTATTATAAGACTTCCATTTCCTAGATACCTATTCACGTGCATATCTAAACTGCCTGCATCTTCTGTCGATTTTTTTTTTCGGTTTCAATTTCATAAGGGGGCCATGTCCTGCAGTCGCAGCTGCGAGTGCATGTGCGATGGCGATAGCCCGTCGAACGCTATTAAAAGGTTCTTCGTCCCTTTAAGAGTGCATTTTCATCGTCGTACCTACCTACTTCCAATGCTTAAATACTTTAGATTATAAAGTTATATACAAGTTTGATTCATGAACGTATCAGAGGAGGGCGAAAACTACGTTCATTAATCATACGTGATTCATGGGACCCGAGGCAGAGAAATTGTTAAGCTGGGGATGAAAGAACTGTTAGGTGTAGGTTCTAAGCGCGGTCTACAGGATCCTCGCGAGTGCATAGAATCTACACGGGCGCTCCAATATTTAGTTCTAAACGTCAACTGTGATCAAAATGGTAATCATGGCATGAAGCCTTTCCTGTAATCAGAGCTGTAATAATGTATCTAAACCTTATAATTGCAATAGGGGAAGACAATTTAGAATTAGGGCCCGGATGTCCATGAACAAAATTAGGTAAAAAAAAAATCGATTGTAAATCTTTTATTACAACTGCAAATCCGTTAAAAAACAAAAAAGTACTTGACTAAGTTTTTAAGAAGTTGCGAACGGAATCGGGGGTGCGTAAGTCTTATGAGTGAGGTGAGAAAATACAAAGATCTAGCTATCTCAATTGTAAAAAATTTAATATACATAATAAATAGGTAGGTACACTAAAAATATAAAAAACAAATAACAAAAGTAGGTAAAGCCTGACAAGATTCTATTTGGCCCTATTTCAATACAATATTGAAATGGGGCCAAATAGAATCTTGTCAGGCCTTACATCTGTGAGCCGAGCACGCTGACTATGATATTAATGTGTTTATGTGCAACAAATTGGCTTGCGCGGGGCGAGCATGCCTCAGGCTGAGCTGCTCAGATTAGTACCGAGCTTTACGCGTGCCGACGCAAATTGTGTACCTACCTAACTGTATTTTAAGTAACATTCCATAACTGAGTTAACTCAGTCATGGAATGTTACTTAAAATGGTTGTATGGTCCTCTTCTCGTGACCTCATCGCCGCGGCAATTATTTCCGCACTTTCTCGGATGGCCGCGGCCAGGACTTCTGCGGCGGAAATAATAGTAGTCCTGAATTGGGCGTGGTTGTTATTCAGGGCTCTTATTAAATTCTCCCGAGGAGTCCTGCCTCGGCGAGCCTCAGCGGTCGATCGTGGTCTTATGATATGACCCCTGAGGCGCCTCATCCGTCTTGACCGTTGCGCCGGCGACACGTCAAGCAAATTGGTGACAGGTGGCGGTGATGGAGTGGGAAGTGGCGGAGTGGCGACCATCGGCGCTAATGCAGCGGGGGACGAAGGAACGGGCGATGGTGCAAAGGGCGCCGCCTGAGCAAACACAGGCGATAGTGGGCAAGGCGAGGACGGGCTTCTGGTGTTCTCGATCTCCTAAAACAATTCAGAAAGTTTGTTAATTACCCCATTTCATTTTTTCCCATATCATGTTTCTCTGCATGATACGGAAGTTTCAATTGTCATAAGTTTTATAAAGATTACAATTGGGAGAAAAAGTTAACACTTAGTTAGGTACCCATCTAGCACTGCACTGTATAACTTGTTTTGGTAACAAATTGTTACCAAAAAATATTTAAATTACTTTAGGTACCTACCTACTAAATTCGGTGAGTTTTGTACGAAATAGCCAATATAATTTATTGGACGGTGACTTACATTTTTAATCTTACACATACATAACATCACGCTTTCATTCCCAGAGTGGGGTAGGCAGAACTACAAAAATAACAACTGTAAAAAGACTTGTTGATAATTCTGTAACCACATTTTGCACAAGGAGGCTATGTTTATTGTTCCTAAACCGTATAATTACCGTCTACTTATATGACCGAGCGCATTGCGACTTGCGGCGCTTCGCAGGCGAGATCATACTTTAAACGTTTCTAAGCCGCGTTGCCGCGCCGCGCTGTCGTCATATCAACTTAGCCTAAATAATTACCTACTTACCTAATTTGAGGTTAAAATAATACTTTATGTAGGTGCCGCAAAACATGTGGGTATCAGTCATCATCAAACCGTAATGAGTAATATTGAGGTGTAAATATTCACCAAAAACGTTAGGCAAAAAATACTAATTTACCAAAGGAGTTTCAGCATTTGCGAATCCATTGATGGCCGCGCTGCCCACTATGTCTATGATTTGCTGCTCTGTCGGAGTGAGCGTTGCCCCTGCAGGTCCCGCCCCTGGTCGCCGACCCGCATCCCTTATTTTGCGGGCCTTATTTTTGACCCGTTGCGCCCATACATTCCAAATCTGTAACAAATGGATTTGGAAATAGTATCTTGGTTTGTTTGTACATGGTATCAAAACAAAACAGTAGTAACTATATAAGTACTTACATGTTGCCACTCCGACACTGTCCTGCTACAGCCCAACTTATTTAGATCACGGGCCATCTGGTTCCAAAATTGCAGAACTTGAAGTTCTGCTCTATTGCCTGAAATTGACATAGGTAGGTACTTCCTTTATAATGTACTTTAGTAATAGATAGCCTAATGCAAAGTAAAACCCAGACCGAACCAAAGAAAATTTACGTGGTTTGGACAAAATTAATACCGTAAAACCACACAACTAATAGTCCTAGCCTGCAACAATAGTCCAATTTTCATCCTTACATTATCTTTAAAATATGATAGCTATAGGCTAGACTTTAAAGCAAATAATTTTAGGCCTAACAATATAATTATATACCCAGCAATAATAGCAGTAGCTATCAGTATTGGACTATTGTTGCAGGCTAGGACATAGTTGTGTGGTTTTACGGTACGTAAAGAATTGCTGGTCTTACCTCTGGCCAATTCTATGTTGCCATGCAGATTATTAACCAACCACTTTTGTTGGGATTTGTTCGCTCGTTTTCGGCTGCTCATCGTTCCTCCGGTTCTCTCTCGCAAATTATGCGTCAAACAAATCAAACTTTTTTTAATCGTTCCCGCCCAAAATTTCACGTCACCAATGTTGCTGTGTATTTTTATTGAATATAGGTAACATAATCTTTTTAGGATTAATTATTTATTTATTTATGCACTTAAACAATAACATCAATGTCAAAAAAACTTAAGAAAAAATATTTCGTGTAAAAACCTATTTTTATTATAATAATGAAGTATCTTAATTTTATCAGAACCAACCACAGATATGAGAGTAGTCACTTAATTTAGACCGGTCATTTAGGTTTTAAATTTAAGTGAATTCAATTTAGGCGTTTCTCCGAATACCAATTGGCGCGTAAACTAATATGGCATAACCTAATTTTACTGTTTAAAACTTAAATTTAAGATTAAAAGTTTTTTTTGGAAGGGCCTAGGTACGGAGTTTTCAGCCTCTGACGCCTTTGACTACCTACTTCACCGGAGAATGAATGAGCTCCAGGGGAGCTCTACTCAGAAGAGGTTTACACTAGCATGACCTGAGGCCCGTTTCACGAAGCTACAAATTACAAGCGGAAGTCTCTTTCTAACTCCTTTTGCTAGAAAGAGAGTTCTGCTTGTAATTTGTAGCTTCGTAAACCGGGCCACTGGGCCCAGGGACTTAGGACGCCAGGGGAGTATTTCAATAAATCTTGATTTTTGGAAATTTTGCTTTGGTAGAAACTCAGTCTGGAGGTTGATTTTGTATACTATCTAGTGTTGACCTGTGAGACAGTGGGCATCGAATTTCTTCGAGGACTGCTAGGGCATCCATAATAGTGTCACCATGTCCGAGCGGGTACGCCCATGAGCGCGACGTAATTTATAGCAGAGCGTACCTAGTAAGGGGTTAGGATGGTAAGGTGCGTTGAAATCTTGAAGATCGAGGTTGCGCATGAACCATGTGGCACCCACGGCTCTTAGTAAGAATCGATTCTGTATACCTAAATATCTGGAAGTCCATACACAACCATACGTTAGTATGAGAATAGCGCACGTCTTGTAAATTCACATCTTATTTCTAAGAGACAACAGTTTTTACGCTTGTTCAACTGCGGATAGAGGAGGAAAGATGAAAGCCGTACGATTCCGGACACGATGTATG
The DNA here is from genome assembly GCA_949316455.1 of Acleris holmiana. Taxonomy (NCBI): domain Eukaryota; kingdom Metazoa; phylum Arthropoda; class Insecta; order Lepidoptera; family Tortricidae; genus Acleris; species Acleris holmiana. The sequence goes on along the minus strand of OX438771.1, from coordinate 2,411,786 downwards.
TGTTACCGGAAAAGCAGACGGCGATCGAGAACTACTCCTAGATATTCGGTAGCCCAGGGTAATGTGACTATCGTAGAGTTGAAGGAGAGGAAAGAATTGAACAAGGGACCTAGATAATCAATACCGAGTTTCCGGTAAAACGCACAGCGGCACTCTTCTCCGGATTCACCTTAATCCTTCAGAGCATAAACCAACAACATGGTTGGATGATTGAGTATTATGGTCGCCTTTATCGCGGTGTATAAAGCATCTCTCTCTCGTATTTACATACTGGCCAGAAAGTGAGGCATTTTTCACCGATGTTTATCCACATCAATAAACACGACCATAAATAGGCCCGCTGGAGGCGACGGTGCAAAACCGAGAGGTGGATAGAAGTTGTGCAGAAGGAAGTGTCATCCGCGACTAGTGCGTAATGAACTGAACATGCGGAACTTTCTGTATGTTGTTGGTGAACAACGTAAAGAGAATTGGATAGAACGGAGGGACTCCGGCTCTGATCGGATGGAAAAATGAAATTCAAAACTAATCTGATAGCTTTTAAAATTATGTGTCTACCTAGCGGTAGCGATCTGAGGAGGCCTAAGTACCTTACTTATTCTATGGCCTTAGGGTGGAGTCACATCTATCAGCACAGATTCGCATTTCGACAATAGAAAATGTCTGTTATTTAAGAATATGCGTACGCATGCGAAAGGAGAATAGATGCGTACGCATCTTCATACAAAGTACCTAGCTTTTTTCTATAGATAAAATGCGAATCGGTGCTGATAGATGTGACTCCACCCTTAGTCTTGGGTTGGGTGGACTACTGGACCCTGTGCATTTGTTAAGGTTGACTACTATGGCTAGCGGCCGATGCGACAGTCGCGCGTGGCTCGCGACAGTAATAAACACTATGTGAACGTATAGTGCCGCTTCCGTGGTTAGCGGTTGACGACTGAGCGAGCCGCGCGCGGCTGAGCCTCTGGTCTCGGAAGTGGCGTTATACATAATTATGGTGCTTACTACTGTCACGAGCGGCGCGCGTAATTCGAGCGCGTCAGCCGCGCACGACTGTCGCATCGACCGCTAGCCATGAGTCAACCTTTAGGTACATCAAAAAATATTCATCGGCAGAATTGAGACCTTTTTTTAAAATAAAACAATAGGTATTATAATTATTTTCGTTTATTTTTAATAATTATGATTACCTACCTAAAACCAAGAAGCTTATAAAACAAGCTTTTACATTGGCTGCGGCCCTACTTTGAAATCCGTAATTCGAACTTCGTCTATTGCTATCCCTTTTGCTCTCGATGCGTAAATAATTTGCAATAAAGTGACGGGGCGATCCGAATTTCGAATTACGGATTTCAAAGTAGACCCGCTGGAGATTGCACAATGTTTTGAACCGAGGAAAAGTGTCCTTGAATAAGGTTGCTTATGTTTTTTCTCCCTTTCTATAAAACTCAAGATCATGCCTAGTTGGTAGTGACCCTGCCTACGAAGCCAGCGGTCCTGGGTTCAAATCCCGGTAAGGGCAGATAATTGTGTGATGAGCGCGAATATTTGTTCCAGAGTCTTAGATGTTTTTTATGTATTTAGTTAAGTATTTATTTCTCTTTATAAGTATGTTTATCGTTGTCTAGTACCCATAGTACAAGCCTAGAGCTTAGTTTGGGACTAGGTCAATTTGTGTGAGTTTGTCCCCTGATATTTATTAATATATTTATTTACATATTTATTTACATATTTATTTATGCTAAAGGGCCAAGAAACAAGCGACGTCACTCACGGTCGCCGTACAATCTCCAGTGTCATATGTAAGTCTCTTGACTAAAACCTGAAACCTAGCAGTTAAAAAAAAAAAACCGATAAACAACTTAAATTTTACAATTTGGTTGCAAAATAAAATGCAAATAGCAATTATATGGGTGGTCATTCATAGAGCTTGTTGAAACTGTTTTTCTAATGTTTCTATGGCGACAAGCACAAACAGTTGAGTTGAACCAAGTGTCAAAAGTGCGTTTTTTAATATAATTTTATCCTAGTTGACCTAGTTTGCATTTCGATATTGAGATCCTAAAAATCACTAATAATGAAACGTGCCGAACATGAATAATAGAAGTATCAATCAAATATATCAATAATAGAATTTTACTAACGCCATTCTCAAAATCGTCTTGAGACTTTGTACCTACCACTTCCGCCAGCAAAAAGTACCTGAGAGCTGCCCGGACCTTCCAAAATGTGTTGAAGCGATACATAGACAACGGGCAAGTGGGATTCAAGGAGCTTCCTGGCCAGAAACCCACTATAAATACGCCTAGATTGCAGAGAAAGGTGTTGAAAAAGGCGACACAAGATCGTAGTAAATCTGACGGTGTTTCGTCACGCGAGCTCGTATTGACTTCCTACATATCGGCAAGTAAAAAAAGCTGCCGGGATTCGAAGCAGAAAGAGACGCCTATAAATATAATCAGGTCGGATAAATCGGTGCTTAAAGGGTGCAGCTAAGCTATACAAGGACAGTATTCCGAGCGGGCGTAACGTATGTCTTTGAGAAGAAAATTTGAGAGCTGCTATATGATCTGGCAGGCCCACCTTAGGTGATGGCCTACACGACATATCCAAGCCGTTTGTCACTTACCTCGCAGTCAACGGCGAAATTTGAAAGAGTGAATCTGGATATTGCAGAAAAATCTGGAAAACGGTTGTTTAAAAGCTTCCGTTCCAAGCTATTAAAATATGCAAAACAAGGTTCCATTGGAATATAATTTTTCAATATTTTTTATGTTAATAAATGTTGATGTAATAAAAGTATAATTCTGTTTTTGTGAAACGAAATTTGACTTTTTTCTTTATGGCCTCTGGTCTGGACCACCCTTTAGTAAGTAATAAGAAAAAAAAAGGAAATTGGTACCTACTTACATGAAATTTATTTTGTCTTGGTTAAGTACTTACCTACAGTCTACAATCTAATATAACTAACTGAAGCCAACAAGTAATATCATTTTAAGAAACTTAAGATATGCATGATTATCATTGTAGGTAGGCATAATGTTTTTCTAGGGATGTGGAGTGGACCGCTAATATGCGAACTGCGATTATTTTCAAAAGATCCAATATTTCGGCGCAGCTGTAGTAGGTTTGTACGTTAATAGTAATAATTGGTCAAAGTACCACCAGTGGTAAGGCCGAGGGGTATGGTGGGTCTGGAAGGGAGTGAGACGGTGTAGAGAGAAGGGCTGAATACGAATATTCGACCGAACATTTGGTAGAGCTCTTACCGAACCGAAATCTTATATGGTTGCGCCGAATCGCTAGAAACATAATTGAAAGGTCTGCTTTAATAAAAGTTACTTAACTAAAACAACTTTGTTTTTCTTACTTAAGCTGCGGTTTTTTGCGAAATAATTATATTTATATTTTAACGCATATTTATCTCCTTTTGGTAGTTGCTTATGCTGAAATAGGATGTCAGTCTGAAGAGTTACGAAACAACCTTCCGGCACTGTAACTGAACTATTTGGCCGAATATAAACATTGAAAAACTTGCTGAATATGTGAAATACCGAATATTGGGCCCATCATCTCTTATCTGAACTGTACAGTAAACCATAACAAATTCTGCAAATTCATCATCTACTGACTCGTCATTTCAAGTAGCATTGCGGAGTTACAATCCTAGCCTAGACTTTAAAACTAGGTAGCATAGAAAACTGCTCAGCGGCAGTAAAGCAGCCCCACAGGCCATATCTTTCAATAGGTATGTACATGTAGATGCCCAGAATAGCACACTATTCCTCATTATACTGCTGATATACCTATTATAGCTGTAGCTTAAGGATGTAATTTTGGGAAGTGTAAAATATGTTCTGTAGTCATTACTTATTATCGATTCCTTCTATTTAATAAATAAAACATGAGATGTAAATTATTAACCAATAATGTTTATTTAGGAAATACACTTTTCAATAGCTGCAAACAGAGTGTATGGCTTACTCCTTATAGGGTATAACTGCATTATGGAAGTTATGCATCATTCATATTTCATCTGAAAAAAGAATTTGATTATAAGGTTGCTGGTTCTCAATGTCATAAACTTATCACAATAAAAATAAATAAGTGAATTGTGGCATATCTTTACTTAAATCATTAAACGATAATCTGTGTTACTTCCCCATTCCACTTAACAAAAACCTTTTAACATAAATTATGTTTTACAGTGGGACCGTACTTTGCTAAATATTTTATTGTGCAATTATTCAGATTTATTTAATAATACAACCAAGTTCAATTAAAGTAGGGCTGAACTTTTAGTGCAGTATCTAAATCAAATTATTAATCTGAATTATTAACACTGACTGAGTCATGGATGTTACATATTTATGTGGGATAAAAACAACTAGGTACCTACCTAATGTAACTACCTACCTAGGTAGTTACATTACTTAGATAGCAATGTAAAATATCTTATGCTAGTACTGTTTATACTAAGTATGTAGAAGAAAAGTAATTATTGAATGATCTTTACATTTCATATCTAAATTTTATATTATGAAAAGGCTTAAGGCTTTTTAATTTGTATGCTAGTAAATCCAATGGGGTATACTGAGCGTTCATGAAGTTCGACTCAGCACCTCCAACAACCACACTCTTTCAAAATATAACGCGATACATACTTGTATGCAGTATTGCGAAAGAGCCAAACCGTGCCTAGCGTTAGCTAGATTTATAACTAGGTACCTATTTTTTATTTATTTAATACATAATTTAATTAATTATGTTGGGCAAACATTAATTTTCAAGTTAATTAATATTTTGTTTATTTTTTACTAGTAATCTTGCATAGAGGAGTTTGTAAGTTTATAATATGTACCAAAGTACAAAATTGAAAAAACAATTTATTTAGAATATTAAGGAAGGTACTTAATCTCAATGGTGTTTTTCTTTAGATGCATTGATAGACTCACAACTTATGAGTCTATCAATGCATGTAGGTATAACTTATAGAATAAAATTCAACTAATATCCTTAGTTACTAACCTCATAGGTACCTTCTTACTGAAGAGTAGGAATGTAGTGGTACGGCGCTCCATATGTTTGACTGGTATTTTATGTTATATAACATGGGTGCAATATTAATCACTGCATCATTTACTTTAATAATTACTTCTCATAACATTGTTAAAGACTGCAAAGACAAAAATGAATGGTTAGTTGTTTTAGTAAATTATAAGTTACCATATCATTGCAAGAAATTAATAAATAGGTAAGTACTAAGTAGAGAAAATACTTTAGCACGTCAAAAAAATTACTTACAAAAGACGTACTTAAGTAAATAAATATAGATATACATTTTGACTAACTCATCATTTCTATACGTAGGTCGGTATTCAATGATTTACCTTTAATGGTCGCGTAATATCCATTTGAGGCACCAAACGTATCCATGCACGAGATGACAAGGGAAGCCCTAATTATTAATGTGACGTCTATCACGGAAACATGATGGAAATAATTAATAAGCCCTTATTTATAATGTGTAACTGTGGTAGCATTAAAGCACCTTAGTATTCATATTTTATCTTTAACAATTAACATTTTCACGATTAGTAACAGACAGTCACTTTGACTGCATTTATTTACCTACAATCAGTACAATCTACATAAAACCACAGAACTGGTTGCATTTTGCTCATACAGACATTAAAGGCGGACTCATTTTAAGGGCTTTTTACACTATTCAATTATTAGGAATAGTCTTAGAATGTATAAAAAATGCAATTATAACAGTAAGGATCCTATTTATGAACAGTAAAATCAGTAAGGCTCCGATCAAATTTTGGATCTTAAGTACCTAGGTACATATCGTATAACCACTTTACACGGGACTGTTTAGGTGGCGTCTAAATTTACAAAAAAAAAACGTTTAAAATTCTTTAATTTGACGTTTGTGATGTGCATCCGAATACCGAATTGGCGTCTATCTCTAAGTTGAATAGATTAAACGTCAAATTTAAGCGATTCTCTAAATTTAGAGATTTGACGTTTGGAAGAATTTAACTTTGGCGGTACTCCGAATACCAATTGGCGTGTAACCTAAAATTACAAAACCTAAATTTAGAAATTCTTAACCTAAATTTAAATTTAGACGCCACTTGTCCGAATTGGACCCATTATTGTATTAACATCGAAGTTACGTTAGTATACCAAATTTCAGCTCAATCGGAGCCCGGTAAGTGGATTAAATCATCCTTGCAAGATTTGACACTCGAACATACATACATACATGCATTGTAAGTTAATAAAAAGCAAGAAGGCGGCTAACTGCATAGTAATAGTATAAGCATTTTAGATTTCTAAAGATAATACATACATACATACATAATGTCACGTCTTTATTCCCAGATTGGGGTAGGCAAAGCAACAGAATACCAACAACTCTAAACTTGTTAATAATTCTGTAACTACATTTTGCATAGTCAGGCTAAGATGTTTACCAGTGTATTAGTGACAGGTTGCAAGCCCATCGCCTAACATTACTACAAGCCTTTATTCCCTTAGTCGCCTCTCACGACATCCACTGGAAGACATGGAGTGGCACAATTCTAACCCATCAACCACACGGGTACAGATAATTTAAGAAAAGAATAAAATATAGAATTGCTTTAAATGCATTTTCAGACCCTTAATTTGGCAATGCACATACCATAATGTTCACTTTTTGTTTTCTTTAATTGATATTTTTTATGCTGATTCTAAACCAAATAGGGTTTGAAATCACGACGTGTTTAATTTTTGCCAATTCATAACGGTATTAGGTATTACGGCAGGATGAAATCAATTTCGTTTAACCCTTAAGGTCGCAAAATAAAAAAAGTATTGACACCTAGCCTCATTTGTTAATAAGTGTTCTCAAAATTTAAATATAAAATTTTAAAATTACAAAAAGTTTCCCATCACCAATATAATGTATACTATACCAAGTAAATTACACACATACACATAAATGAAGTCACGCCTTCATTCCCAGAGTTTGGTAGACAGAGCTACTGAATTACCAACAACTGTAAATAACTTGTTGATCATTTTGTAACCACATTTTGCACATTACACGCACGTATTAGTGACAGGTTGCAACCCCATCGCCTAACATTACTACTACAAGCCTTTATTATCTTAGTAACTTTAAGGGTCAAAAGAGGTTCAAAACATAAGGCAATGAGGTCGTTTATCAAAAAAAAAAACGGGTGACTAAATTGTTATAGAGCAACTCAATATTTACGGATTTTCTGTGCTGTAATGTTAATACTTTTGCGTAATATAAATAGTAAACGTTAAAAACGTAGTCTTTTTTCGCGTGCCAAGTACTTTCCCTTAAAATGTATCGCGAAAATTGAAGGTAAAACATAAACCGTTACCTAACAAAAATATATTAAACCGACGAAAATAACATTCAAAATGTTTCCACTTCAGCAAATAGCTTTTTTATTAAATAAATTTCAAATTGAGTTTTCCGTTACGTGCCCTTCTTGTTTGTGTTACTTTTAACGTTCTATATTTACGAGTATTTATTATTAGCTTTTCACTGGTTCATTTGCCGGGTATAAATATTAGCATTTGTCACCCGAAAATAAAGTTAATTTCTGCGACTGAAAACCTTTTCAGAATAAGATCAGTAGACCCCGGATTTTTGTCGCAATGACGTCACAATTGGGTAGTTTGGGGAGTGAATGGAACGGTGTTAATTAATACCGTAACGTAGTCTATTGGTGTTCTACGTAATTAAATATTTATAATCAGGGATTCACGATATTTTATATCTTAGGTCTAAACTTAATTATGTCGTATGGGTTAAAACTGATTAATTTATAAAGATAATTTAATATGTTTAATTATGTTCCACTGTTCCATTTACTGGATGGAACGGTTATTTAATACGAAATCTGCCGGATTTAACCGAATTAATTGTAATAACTAAGTAGGCATTCACGATAAAAAATGCCTATTCAATTGATCAACGTTATCTTTCGATTACTGCAAATCATACATTTGTACGTACATTAAACTGGCTTTTTTTCGGTCGCCCACTTTTTGTCTGTCAAAAGCCAGTTTAACGTACAAATGTATGGTTTGAAGTTATATACCAAAAGATAATTTTGATCAATTGACTAGATATTTTTTGTCATCAATGCCTAGTTATATAAATGTATTAGGTTAAAAAACCATACTTATTTTTTATTAATTAACACCGTTCCATTTACTCCCCAAACTACCCTACTAAGACGTCATTGCGACAAGAATCCGGGGTCTAAAGATCAGCGTTTCCAAAATAACTTTCTTAAAATTGTAAAAACCCCTTTTTTAGGGTTCCGTAGCTAAGACAGGAACACTTATAATTTCGTCATGTACATCCGTCTTATATGTCACAGGCATTTTATTCAAAAACCACAAGCTGTATGTATGTAATTCGGAGTATAAGTGTCTTGTAAAAGCGGCTACTTAGTTTGGTAGTTAAATATCGAAACTAAATATTTCTAGTGTTTTTGAGTTATTGCCGAAAAAATGCGCTTCTCAACAAAAGGACCTAAGTGCCATGAAAATACGCTCTTTGCTGGTGAACATTTTTCGTGTTGGTAGAGCCCAAAATGGTCCGCAAGCTCTCACCCGGTTTTTTCTTCTCTGTAGTTAAAGCAAAATAAATAAAACGATAAAATTAAAGTTTTGTCTTTATAAAAACCCCCCTACTTAACTACTTTTAGAGTATTTAAATGTTTTTATGACAGAATCTTGTAAGGTTCTTCACTCACTCGCTCAGTTCTTCTTATAACAATACCTGGGATATCTCGGGGCATCTATACGAAAGTGATGTAGCAAAATGTTTTATCGACAAAAAATATATCGATGTTACTGCCAAAATCTAAATGTTATGCGACATAAATGAATATTACTTATTTTCTCCTCATTTTCAAATAAAAAAAGAAACAAATTAAAACGTGTACCTATTTATATGTTTATTTTAAAATAGTTTTCATGATATGCATTCAATATTTTTTTCCATATTCGATGGTATTCATGATTGCCGTCTAGATTAAAATATCCACTTTAAACTGCCAAGCGTTCTATCAACGACCACAGTGGTCTACGGGCATTCTTTAAATATTTATAACTAGCGACCCGCCCTCGCTTCGCTCCGGATTAAAGTATTATACATATAAACCTTCCTCTTCAATCACTCTATCTAATAAAAAAAACCGCATCAAAATCCGTTGCGTAGTTTTAAAGATTAAAGCATACATAGGGATATAGGGACAGAAAAAGCGACTTTGTTTTATACTATGTAGTGATGACTCAAAGCCAATTTCTCATTTATGTTGGTTATTGAAATTTCCTCACCTTTTGTAAGACTGTTTACTTTTTCCATGGTGTCATTACCCGTATTTAATTACATCGACATCTTTTTTATCGATATCAAATACCTAGAACTTGCCCCGAGTTATCCCAGGACCTCTATTCTACTGCGTTTTAACGATATCGCGTTTGACGTGTTTTAGAATCGCTTATGTCACAGTCGCCATTATTGTATATGACATAAGACTGACTGACTTATCAAAACGTTGACAATACGGAAACAGGTCAAAGACGATATCGTTATTACCTTGTAGAATTCCAGGGCCTCTATTCAACTGCGTTATAACGATATCGTTTTTGACCTGTTTCCGTATTGTCAACTTTTTGATAACTCTTATGTCATTTACAATAATGGCGACTGTGACATAAACGATTCTTAAACGTGTCAAAAACGATATCGTTTTAACGCACCTGAATAGAGGCCCAGGCCAGGTATGCTTATAGCAGAATAATGACTGACGGAGTAATGAGTCTCTTTATCACGACCGAGTTCATGATCTTCGCAGTCAAATGGAGGTTGTAAAAAGTTTCGGATTTGTTTGAATGGATGGCGTGATTAGGCGTCTTATTACTCGACTAAATGAGGGAGAGTAGGTATGTTATACGTATAGAAATGTTAATTCATAAAGTTCCATATACCTACAAATACCTGCCCCCTATTTCACCATACTGACAATGACAGGTGACAGGTGACATTTTAATGTACATGGCGCAGCTTATATGAAACCTGGGCTGGGATTCTACATGGTAATAACGATATCGTATTGTCAACGTTTTGAAAGCTCTTATGTCATTTACAATAATGGCGACTGTGACATAAACGATTCTGAAACAAGTCAACCGCGATATCGTTATAACGCAGTAGAATAGAGGCCCTGGTGATGTATTAGCGTGTTAACTTTGTAATGTATACCGAATTGTTACCAATCATGTGTCATTGTCAAGATGGTGAAATAGGGGGCAGGTCAGATTTTAATCTTGACGTTAATCTGAAACCTGATCGCATGTTTCGAATCTGTTGTATATTAAGGTATTTAAATAAACATGTTTATAGATTTTATTCCGCAAATTTGTCTTTAGTTCCGTACCCAAAGGGTGCCAACGGTACCCTATTACTAAGCCTCCGCTGTTTGTCTGTATGTCAGCGGACTATATCTCACAAACCAACACATGAAGATCTTAACAGAGTACGTATTACTATAGCCGCTGTAACATCAAATTTAATATTTAAAATACATACATAACATCACGCCTTCATTCCCAGAGTGGGGTGGGAAATACCAGGAGCTCAAAAAATATTTGTTGATAATTCTGTAACCACATTTTGCACAATCAGGCTAAGATGTTTTGGGTCATATACAGATTTAGGTTACCTAGCGTCTTTCCAGTGGACACACTGAAAGTTAACGTTTTTAAGGCCTAATTTTCTGGCTAAGCCCATTCCCGCAAAAATACCTTCAGAACTGCTTTAGACCTATCTTATAAAAAGATAATTTATATGCACACAAGCTCTTAACTATTGACCACAGGAGAGACAACTTTTGTTTTTAAGCGTGTTTATGACCCGTTTACCAGTGTATTATTAATGACAGGGCTGGAATTCTACAAGGTAATGACGATATCGTTTTTGACCTGTTTCCGTATTGTCAACGTTTTGATAACTCTTATGTCATTTACAATAAACGATTCTTATGTGACGCAAACGATTCTTAAACGTGTCAAACACGATATCGTTTTAACGCACCAGTGGGACTACCTCGTATGTTCATAAGTTTTGAGACAAACTTTTTAGTTTATAAAATAAAGAAAATAATACTGGCACCTATTTTATATTCTTTTCAATTTTGAATTTGGAATGTTAGTGTGCTATTTGTATGTTTTGAAAATTCATTTCTTTTGTTTTTCTTGTGATGGAGGGAACGAAAGAATTGCGTGCGACTGTCATTTCACTACATATGGCGGGGAAAAAACCAATGGAAATTTTCCGTGACATAAAATGTTTTGGGGTAAGCCGCAACTTCGTATATTACACCATTAAACGCTACAAGGAGACTGATTCTTTGAAAGATCGACATAGGAGTGGTCGCCCGCGGTCTGTAAGGACGGCTGCTAACATCAAAATAATCAGAGAGCGACTTCGCCGAAATCCATGTCGCACCCAGAAAAAACTCGCTCTGCAGACTAAAATTTCGCGTATTTCAGTCAACAGAATATTGAAATACGATCTGAAAGTAAAGGCTTACAGCCGTAGAAAAGATCATTTTCTAAATGATCGCCTTCGTAAATTACGTCGCGAACGTTGTCCGATGCTGCTTAAGAGACACGATGCGAAAAAGATACTCTTCACCGACGAAAAAATCTTTACGGTCGAAGAAAAGTTTAACCGGCAAAATAATAAAGTTTATGCCAAAAGCAGCAAAGATGTTCCTGCTACAGCACGAAATGTCTCGCGTGCCCATCATCCGGCGAGTGTGATGGTATGGTGGGGGGTTTCGTACGAAGGTGTCACTCCGCTCCATTTTTGCCAACAAGGTGTCAAGGTTAAAGCAAAAAATTATCAAAGTGACATTTTAGATACTGTAGTGAAACCCCTATCTAATACTTTATTTCACAACAAAGAATGGATTTTCCAGCAAGACTCAGCACCCGCACATAAGGCTAAAACGACTCAAGCTTGGTTAAGGGAAAATTTGCCGGGCTTCATCGCGGCGGAAGAATGGCCATCCTCCAGCCCTGATCTCAATCCACTGGACTATTCTTTGTGGACTGAATTGGAACTCAGGGCCTGCCAAAAGTCCCACCCAAACTTAGATTCTTTAAAGCGAGCCCTCATCAAAGCAGCGAAGGATATCCCACTGGAGAAGATTCGTGCCGCGATCGATGACTGGCCGGAACGACTAAAAGCTTGTATTAAAAATAGGGGTGGACATTTTGAATAGTAATTGCTTGTAGTTGTTAGTTAATGTCTAGTTACCATTATCTGTAAATTTTATAAATACAGCTTTATGCTTTAATTTTTTATGTAATATTTATTTCGTCTCAAAACTTATGAACACACGAGGTAGACAAGGTGTATTCGACACTCGCTAGCGATTATGTTTCGAATGAAAAATATATGGAATTGACGTAAGTGTCACGTTACTATCTCGGTGGCTTACGTCAATTCCATACATTTATCAATCGAAACATAATCGCTAACGATTGTCGAATGCAACTTATCTAGCACCACTGAATAGAGGGTTGCAAGCCCTTTCGCTAACAGTACTACGAGACAAATAAAATAAACTCAAAAATTAATTGGGATGTCCATACAAGAAATGTGTCTTTTTTGTTGTGTTACGGGACGTAGTGGTCCACTTCGACACGCACTTGGCCGGTTTTACAAGTTGTTATGTCGTAAAGGATCTATAATGAACTCTTTACTTTTCTTTTATTATGCTACTGTAGTGGAGATTACACCTAGACGGCGTAACAAAACAGGGCCTCTATTCAGGTGCGTTAAGACGATATTGTGTTTGACATGTTTAAGAATCGTTTATGTCACAGTCACCATTATTGTAAATGACATAAGAGTTATCAGAACGATGACAATACGGAAACAGGTCAAAAACGATATCGTTATTACCTTGTAGAATTCCAGCCCTGGGAGCAAGCATGAAAAACAGAATTGAGTTTGACGACACGCTAATCAAGTTGGGAGTGACCCAGCCTTCGAAGCCAGGGGTCCTAGGTTCAAATCCCGGTAAGGACAGACCTTTGTGTGATGAGCGCGAGTATTTTTTTCTGAGTCTTGGATGTTTTCTATGTATTTAGGTTTATATTTCTTTATATAAATAAGTTTATCGCTGTCTAGTACCCATAGTACAAGGCTAGAGTAGTTTGGGACTAGCTCAATTTGTGTGACATTGTCCTGTGTCATTTATTTATTTATTGATATGATTTAAGATAAAACGTAAAAAATACATATAAAACGAAATACACTAAGTTATGACCCGTTTATCACCATTTTATATAATAACTAGCGACCCGCCAGCGGCTGCGCCCGCTGCAATTTTTTTTTTTATGTCACTTTGGGGTTTGAAAAATAGATGTTGGCCGATTCTCAGACCTACTCAATACGCTCACAAAATTTCATGAGAATCGGTCAAGCCGTTTCGGAGGAGTATGGGAACGAAAACTGTTACACGAGAATTTTATATTATATAAGATCAAAATAGAATCAAAACTTGTTAAAATATTAAAACTTCTTTTAAGGTTTAGATTGTTTTTTTCGGCATCCTCATATCACTAACGATATATTTTAATTGAATGAATGCCAATTTATATAAAAAATCCGTATATTTTAAACAAGGAACCACAGCTGTGTCGTCATTCCTGTCGTCGATTTCGTATTGAGTGTTTTTGCAAGGGGTCTGAACCATGACTTAGTAAAGCTTCATATCTTATGAAAAATCCTCTTTCATAGCACTTTCAAGAGAGCGTAAGAAAAATATATATGCATGTTCTCTATTTAGGTTTGATTAAGTATCCCCTGTACATTTCTGCTATTAATAAATTGCTATAAATGATTGAGTTTCAAAATGATTGAGTGGAACAAAATTTTAATGGGAAAAAGTACTTAATTCTCTGATGATAAATGAATCGAGCAAAGTGAATCAGATGGGAATAAATATGTTTTTGTTAAATATTGTGTGCTTCAAAAGTTGTTAGTATTTGTGCGTGAATAAGCTAATGAAATACATTTATAGAATATGAAAACGCCAGAACAACGCCATTATTGAATTTTCTATGAAAACTTGGAAAGATAGCATTTTTTTTCTTATTTTAAGATGTCATTCAAAAAGCCATAGTTTCGCCATGTCCGTCCGCAGCCTAGCTTTTAGTACTAGAAAGCTGTAATTTGGCATGAATATGTATACATATAATATAAGTCACGCCGAAAGTGAAAGAAAAAAAAAATAAAAAAAATTTAGTGTACCTCCCCTACACATAACGTGGGGATGTATTTTTTTTCTTGTCTAGCCTATAGTGTGGGGTATCGTTATATAGGTCTTTTAAAAATATTGGAAAATCTATTTTTGATTAAATAATCCGTTTAGGAAATATTAAGCTTTAAAGCGCTAATTTTTGTTAGACTCAAATGTCCCCCTCCCCCCCTCCCGTACAGCCAAATCTAGAAATACTAAAAATCTGAAAAAAATGGTGAATGATAGCGCATATAAAGAATTTAATAGGAAAACTATTACGACTGAGTAGACATCATTGTTTCTTGAGATACAGGCGATTGAATTGTTTATACCTACTAAAATCATCTAAGACGGCACCAAATGACTTTAAATAGAAAATTAGTTATTACTTGTTGATTTTTATGTATTTATTACTTAATTGATTGCTATGCTGTACTTAAGAGGCCGTACACGAAATTTTGCCGATTTCGCTGATTTTCGTGATTTTACTGTTGAAATACTTTACTTCTACAAAATTTTAATACGCAACACGAAAGATAATTTCGATTTCCAACGAATTTATGAAATACTTTTATGTTTTTATTATTTTATTTTGATTAATTAACCTGAAACCGGCGACAGTTTCGTGAGTTTTGCTGTAAGAGGTTTAGAATATCGCATATTCACGAATCGTTTTGACAACTTAAAGGTATGAAAAAATAACAATTGATTGCTGTAAAAGTGGTCTTAAAATGTATGAATTACTTTTTACCACCATGATATATTTTTTTTGTGTAAAAAAAATATGAGCTTGGTAAAATTTTATAGAAAATGGACAAAAAATAGTTTTAAATTTCGGCTTCTTAAAACACTCGTTCATAAAATTAAAAGAACAGTAATAAACTTCAGTTTAAAATCAATCCATTACCTTAAAAACACACCCAAAAATTAAACATTAAATAGCAATATATAATGTTTTAAAATAACGTAAATCCTAAATTTAAATTCTCGACAAAGATAAAAAAGTAGCTCATTCATTTGTAACTCATTTATTCGATCATAACTGAAATGATATACCATGATGTGCATTAAAACTTATAGAAAAGCAGTATTTAAACTGTAAAATCACGAAAATAAGCAAAACTGGCAAAATTTCGTATACGGCCTCTTAATAAAAATACCATGAGATAGTAAAATTGTGTAAGAATACCAGTCAAATAAATAATAAATAATCAAATACCAATGCAATGAACACAGGAAAGAAAATAATATGTACGATTAAAATACGATCATATTAAGGTAATAGTTATAGCAATCATGATTATATTTAAAATATAACTCAATAACTCTAGTTCAATAACTCTAAATCTGAAAACTGATCTCATTGTAAAGAATTTAATATTATTTAATGTAAAAAAAAGAAAAGTGTATCTATATGCATGTTTAATAAAATGAAATACAATCGCATTGAATCGCATGAAACATCTAGAAGTAAGCAAATTGTAGTAGTAGTATTAGTACTTAACGGCTTCGGAACCCTACACTGGGCATGGTCCGACATGCTCTTGCCCGGTGTTTTTTATAACAATTGGCAATGTTTATACGATCTTTTGTCACGCCATATACCAGGGCAACAGAAAAATACGCCATATAAATTGTTCACGATCCAACATGTTTAATACCAACACTCAATAAGCTGTCAAAGGCATTAAAGAAAGCTGAGGAATAAGATTAGACGTCAATCCATATTTCATCAGTTTGTGAGCCTTTTACCGTCCCAGAAAATGCTATTTTATTTAAATAAAATGCCGGAAAAATAGGATTTCAAACGATTTGATTGCTCTTTTCTTTGCTATATTCAAGCAAAATTATCAAAACACTAGCGACCCGCCAGCGGCTTCGCTGTTTTTTTTTCTTGTCATTTTTTTTTGTTTTTTAAAAAAAGTTTTTTTTAATAAAAAGTATCCTATGTTACTTCTAGTACCTCCCAGAATATGTGTACAAAGTTTCATGATGATTCGTCAAGTAGTTTTTGCGTGAAAGCGTAACAAACATCCACGCTTTCACATTTATAATATTAGTAAGGATGGTTGATATTTTTAACCGACCGTTACCCTTCATCTGGCATAACTTTTTTTGGCATAATCATCACTTGGCATCAGGCTTTTTTTTCAGAAACCGTATACTTTTCAAGATTATTTAAAATAGCATTGCATAGAGCCCATTAGGTTAGGTTAGGTTTATTTTATAACAATCCTGAAAAGTATACGGTTTCTGAAAAAAAGACTGTATGCTAAATGATGATTATGCCAAGTGATGATTATGCCGAAAAAAGTTATGCCAGATGAATGTAAACCTTAACCGACATCAACAAAGGGAGGCGGTTCTCAATTCGTAGGGTTTTTTTTTTATGTATGTTCTCCGATTTCACAAAGACCGCTGGACCGATTTTTATTTTTTCTCGATTGGGGCATACTTTCTAGTTGGTCCCATATCTAGCACGTCAAGGTCTGATGTTAGGATCTTGGAAAAATCGAAGGTACTCCTCAAATGTTATAGGAATAAATATACGTGGATGACATAACGGTATTATAACGATCACTAAAAGGTATGAAATAAAATATATGTTCAAAAAACTAAAAACCGTCTTCAAAAGCAAGAAATAACTTCTTTTAAAAAGATAGGTAAATAGTTAGTCCAACTGAAATCGGAGTCCCACAATTTTTTTAACCAAAGCCGAATTCAGTTGGACCCATCATTTTAAAAGAATGTATTTTTTGCTTGATGAAGACGGTTTTTAGTTTTTTATAGAGCTATACTATAACGTCTTCACATTTCGCCTTTTGGTAAATTCACTTTATTAACTAGTAGCGACTCGCCAGCGGCTTCGCCCGCTGCAATTTTTTTTCGTGATATTTTTTTATTTATTATCGTTAAAAAAAAAATTTAATAAAAAGTATCCTCTGTTACTTCTAGTACCTCTCAGAATATGTATACAAAGTTTCATGATGATTCGTGAAGTAGTTTTTGCGTGAAAGCGTAACAAACATCCACGCTCTCACATTTATAATATTAAAAAAGTCGAAAAAAAAAAAAAGACATCCGACAGAGTTTCTTACAGGTTCTTCTCTGATCGGTCGCGATTTGAACCTGCAGTCAATTTAGGCTAAGTCGCTACTATGACTTTTCAAAAGAGTTTATTATTTGTAAACCTACTTGAATAAAGATTATTCTGATTCTGATTCTGATTAGTAAGTATTTAATCATTTTCAATTTTTAACAATAGTTAGTAAAGTTTTAAATTCGCCAGAACTCTTGCAGCTCTGACAAACGTACCTAGTTACTTTTTAGTTGAAAAATGTTTTTCTTATCAAACTAAAGCTTAACCAACGTAAAGTAAAGCAAATTGATGCCGGAAATGATGAAGTAAAAATGTATTTTTAATACAGTTGCTCAGAAAGGGATACTAGCGGGTTATTATGAGCTAGCTACGCAGTTCATTTAACAGTGAGCGAAAAGACAGAGCTGAGCATTTTCAAAATAAAGTGTACCCTGGTTAAGGAAAATTAAGAAACGTTAAATTTTGTCTCTTTTGTGACTAAATTAGCCATATAAATGTATGCATATGGTGAGGATGGTTGAATTTTTCGTATTAGTATTTTTTACATTTCATTTTATTTTCCATAATTGTTGAAGTATCGCTATGAATTTTTATCACACTAAAACTTAAGGAGAATTACCTCTTAATTATTCTTTTATATGAATGGAGCCCTGCACTCCTTTGTGAGCAGAAGGGGCGTTTCACAAAAAGCCCGACTGGCTGTTCACAATGGAGTGTTGGTCCCCACTCTGATGTATGGTAGTGAATGTTGGGTGTGGCAGGATAAGCATGAAAGTCGCATAAATGCAGTAGAATTGCGCTCTTTGCGTAGTATGTGTGGTGTGAAACTGTGTGATAGAGTAAGGAATGAAAATATCAGAGAGAAGTGTGGTCTGAAAGAAGATGTAGTGACTAAAATTGAAAAGCACATGCTTCGATGGTTCGGTCATTTAGAAAGGATGGATGAAAAAAGATTGACGAAAGAAATATACAGTGCTAAAGTGAGTGGGAGGGTCGGAAGGGGGCGCCCTAGGCGTACTTTTTTTAATCAAATCGGGGAGATACTGGAAAAGGGCCGAATTTAAACTACCCGAAACTGACTTGCATGCATGACTCGAAGTATGAATGTGGAAGAAGCGAAAGAGCTTTGTCAGGATCGTAGCAGGTGGAAAGAAGTGGTTTCTGCCTACCCCTCTGGGAAACAGGCGTGATTTATGTATGTATGTATGTATTCCATGGCATTTTTTCACAAATCTAATAATACACGCTGTTTGATGCATGTGAGGAACTGTCATTTTTACTCGCCCTGAGTCATATCCGCCGCTTGCAACTGCAAGGCTCGGGACTCGTGAAAAATAAGCAACTTTCTGCATTTGCACCAAAATGTATTACTTAACTAATTTTCTACCTTTCGTGAAAACTGGATAGCTACAATACTCAAGTTATCGCAAAACAACTTTCCTTCACTTGGTGGAAAATGAACGAATGAATGAATGAATGGAATCTGAATCCCTATAATTCCAAAGACACAAAAACTGCAAAATCATTACAATTTCAATGTTCAGCTACGAACTTGGCCAAGAAACTACCACATTTTAAAAACAAAGCAAAACTGAGACACAGGGTGCTCCACACAGAGCAATAAGAGTAGTGAAATTCCGCGAACACAAAGCTTTTGCCCGACAATAGTTTGTCGGAACGGCACGACGCATCGGAGACCTATTGGGGAATATTCGGGACTCACCGCCGATTGCGTTTAGGTAAACGAGAATTTCACTGGTGTTTTGGGCGTTATCTTGGCTGTAATAATGGAACACGCTGTTGTTTAGGATCTAGGAATAACGGTTTGTTTTTAAAAGCGTCTGACAGATTTTGATTAAGTTTAAGAACCAGATTGCGATGTTGCTTTGTGAAGTAATACAACCAAGTTTCAGTTTATCTACTAGGAAAACTAAAATAACAACTTATTTTAAGAATATGATGTGTACCCAATGCAAATGTTTCAATGTTGTAATATTTTAATTCAAGAAAATGTGAAGGGTCAATGCAGTACATATAGGTACAAATACTAATATACATAATAATTATAAAACTACTAGCGACCCGCCAGTGGCTTCGCCAGCTGCAATTATTTTTTTGTTTCTTTCATGTCACTTAGGGGTATGAAAAATAGATAATAGCTGATTCTCAGATCTACTGAATATAAATATAAAATTTTATAAAAATCGCTCAAGCCGTTTCTGAGGAGTATGGTAACTAACACTGTGACACGAGAATTTTATATAGATAAAAAAGTAATTAAAAAAAAACCCGACTGTATTTTTTTAACGTTAGTGAGAAGGCACACGAACACTCAGACCACCTGTTGGTAAGTGGAATCTGAGACTCATAGACATTTGAATTTCCAAATATTTCCCAAGACCTCAAATGCGTTGCCAACCCTGAGGACTAAGATGGAATGCCTCTATGCTATTAATTTCACCGGTTGTCTTATCCCCACACAGGAACACAAATATGCGAAAACTATTGCTTGGCGGGTGGGTAATGGATAAGATGGTGGTAGCGACCCGGACGGACCCTGCACAGAGTCCTACCACCACTGAAATTGTCGTATTGTCGTCAGTATCAGTCTCAGTTTTGTCGTATTGTCGTCTAAATAGTAAAATATACTAAAATACTAGCTGTTTCTCGCGACTCCTTATGTCTTTCAAAATCGGTTCAGCGGCTTAGCCATGAAAGAAGAACAAACAAACAAACACACTTTCTGCAGAGCGTGCTAAAGAAATAGACACACACACACACACACATAAATACATATATGCAGTCGGAAACGGCCTACGAAATTCATAACACATTTTGTTCTGTAGAAAATTCCATTGATATCTAGAATATTCCGGATACGCTTTTGTTAGCTGTCCATGTCTGTGGTCAGTTTTTTTTATTTCGTTCAATGTAAAGGCACAACAGCAAAAATATAATGGTTTTGGAATAATGCACACAAAACGTAGTCTGGCTTTGGTTTCGTTTTGATCGTCAATGAAATATTTTCCAAGAAGGATATCAATATTTTATAAATAACTAGCTGTTGCCCGAGACTCTGTCTACGTTGGAAAATAAAACATAGCCGCTCCTGGGGGTGATTCTCTCAACACAGCGCTGCGTCGATCTCAAAGGTGAAGTTTTATCCGGCAAGTTTAAGAAGTTCCGTCGGAGCGTACATAACACATTTGAGCGCATGCCTTCTTAATTAGGCAGCTTTATACGACACTGAACTCGACTCACCTGCCTGCTGAGAAGGCACGCGCTAAAATATGATTTGTACGCTCCGACGGGACATCTTAAACTTACCGGATAAAACTTCACCTGGGCTTTGTTGAGAGAATCACTCCCCTGCTAGCTACTCAGTGATAATTATAGCATTGGAAGTAAAATAATTTTCCCAATCCGTCCTAAGTTTTTGTGTTTATCCATTACAAACCAACAAAAAATTATATCTTTTCTTTTTATACTATTTAGACTGCCTGTTTCCCGCGATTCCTTCCACAAATAAGTCGATTTCCCTCAGGAACTGACAAATTTTCCGGGATATAAAGTATCTTATCGTTGGGGTTCACGGTTCATTTTCATGGCAAATTTTATCGAAATCAGTCCAGCGGTTTGGCCGTAAAAGCGTAACAAACAGACAAAGTTACTTTTACATTTACAAAAACAAAGTGGCTTTTTCCCGCGACTCTGTCCGCGTAGAAGTCGTTTATCACTGCTCCCTCGGGAACTATACAATTTTTTCCGGGATTAAAATCGTCTTTAAAAAGGCTTTTGATTGAAAATATAGTGGGACGCCGGCTTCAGTTGCACTAACCTAATTTCGTGGTCTTTGAAAAGAAAAAAACATATTTTTACTGATTATAATAATACTGTTCATGTATATTAGCTCCTATAATATTTGAGGACTTTCCTCGATTTCTCCAAAATCCCATCATCACTTGACCTACTGTAAATGTGACCAGCTAGAATGTTAATGAAATCAAACAAAATTTTTTTTTTCAAATCGTTCCAGCGGATTTTGTGTAATCGGGGAACATACATAATAAAAAAACAACCCGACGATTAATTTAAATTATATTATTTATTGCTCAATTAAATGTTACAGCATAAATTGTACAGCATGTCAAATTATTATAAATTACTTTGAGGTCTTCAGAATTGCAAATAAAAATATAGACAAACTAGACCTAGTTAATGATACAGTGTTTCTTGGTATAACGTTAGACTCCAAGCTCCAATGGGGTCCTCATCTTGCTGGATTGGCGGGTAGACTCAGTTCTGCAGTTTTTGCAGTTAATAAGATTCGGCAATTAATAGACTTAGATACCGCTTGATTAGTTTATTTTAGTTACTTCCATAGTATTATGTCATAATATGACATTTTATGGTATTTTACTGTGGGGTAGTGCTGCTGATGTAAATAGCATCTTTATCTTTGTTCTGCAGAAGAGGGCTATTCATGCTGTCTACAAGATGGGCCAGAGAGACTCGCTTAGAGATAAGTTTAAAGAAATTAATATATTGACCATGCACAGTCAATAAATTTATGAAAACATTATGTATGTTCATAAAAACATCGCTAAATTTAGAAAGAACTGTGACATACATAATGTTAATACCAGAAATAAACATAAGCTCGCAGTGCCCTTCACGCGGCTCCATAAAATAAAAAAATCTTTTATGGGTAATTGTATTAGGTTCTATAATAAGCTCCCAAGTAATGTTACTGAACTATCAGTAAATAAATTTAAGAGTTACGTTAAGCGTAAACTAATTTCTAAAGCATATTATAGTATTAAAGACTATATTAATGATAACAATGCTTGGGACTGAATTATTTGTAATAAAATGTTTAGTCCTTACAACAAAAGGTTGCGAACGTCGAAAAAAAAAAAGACATCCGATAGAGTTTCTTACAGGTTCTTCTCTGATCGGACGCGATTTGAACCTGCAGTCAATTTAGGCTAAGTCGCTACTATGACGTTTCAAAAGAGTTTATTATTTGTAAACCTACTTGAATAAAGATTATTCTGATTCTGATTCTAAAAGCATAAAAGCATTGCTTAAAACTTAAAACAATAAAACACAAGTAATGTCATGATAATATTAAATCAAGAATGTAGTTTTCTCCGTAGGGATCGTCATTAAAAACATTTTCACATAAGTAAAAAAATAAAACACGATACAAGTAAAATAACAATTATAATAACTAGTGGTGGTTTAGTGGTGGTAGGACTCTGTGCAGGGTCCGTCCGGATCGCTACCACCATCTTATCCATTAACCACCCGCCAAGCAACAGTGTTCGCATTGCTGTGTTCCGGTGTGGGGATAAGACAACCGGTGAAATTACTAGCATAGAGGCATTCCATCGTAGTCCTCAGGGTTGGCGACGCATTTGAGGTCTTAGGATTATAGTCTTGAGAATTCAAATGTCTATGGGTCTCAGATTCCACTTACCATCAGGTGGCCTGAGTACTCGTGTGCCTTCTCCTTAACGTAAAAAAAAAACTAAGTAGAACGTCAAACGTAATGATAGAAAATATTTTATATGCAAAGTAAGGACCAAAATCTACATGTCAAGATCCATAATATTCATTTACTGAGTATAGTGGATTTTCAAAAAAAAGATTGACGAATCGAGAATCTCCTCTTTTTTTTGAAGTCGGTTGCAACTTGGCACTAGTTGGCCGTTGCGCGGTTACACCGCTCTGTCTCATTCTCTCAGGGTAGCCATGTCATGATAACCCAGGTACATGGGTAACATAAGTTAGCAAAGAGCACTAAATGTCCTCATCCCTCCGTGACTAAGTGCTTTAGTTTGGACGAAAACAAAAGACGACGTACGAAAGATTTGTAAGTTCCTTCCGGTACGCGTCGTTCGGACTTCGCTTCCGATTTGAATATTCAGTGATTAATATTCAATCAGCGTATGGCTAGTCGCATCGCTGATGAAGATCGTAGATTGGATAATGGATTGGTTCGGGAATGAGGGTTAGTAAAAATGACATTTGAATTCATACGTAATGAAAAAAATGTGTGTGTGTGTGTGTGTGTGTGAGTGTGTGTGCTACTTTAAATTGTATAATAAAAGCAGTTCAGGTGTTTGAGTAATTTAATGTTCTAAGCCACTCCGTCATCACCCCGCCCAAACCGCCGCCGCGCGGCGTATAACATCACGCTTTCATTCCCAGAGTGGGGTAGGCAGAGCTACAGAAATACCAACAACTCGGAGAAGACTTGTTTATAATTCTGTAACCACATTATGCAAGATGCCAAGATGTTTACCAGTGTATTAGTGACATATTGCAAGCCCATCGCCTAACAGTACTACAAGCCAGTCGCCTATTTCGACATCCACGGGAAGACATGTGAATAGTGGCACTATTCTAACCCGGCAACCACACGGAGGCTGAATATGACCAAATATTACCTAGATGTGACACAAAAAAAACGAGAAAGAAGAAAACGGCATCTTAACTTTGTATCTCACTACGCATATGTCTTTTTAGTGTTCCGTAGTCAACAAGGAACCATTATAGTTACGCCATGACCGTCTGTCCTTCTGTCCGCGAGTAATATCAAATACTCTTGGTAGGTACTACAAAGCAGTAATTTGGCATACGAGTAGTTATACCATTAAATTACGCCGATAAAATTGTATTTTTTTTTCGGGTAACTCCATTATAGAAGAGTATTTTTTTGATACAGTAACGTGTCGTTATACACCCCCGTTCAGCAAAAAATAGTAATAAAAATCAGGGGCTCGGCAGAAGCGCGTAGAGTTAACCCCATGTGCTTCTGTTTAGCCCACAAGAGAATATACTCTTTTATCATTGGCGAAATACATCCTAACAGGAGTGAAGCCATTTTATTAAAACTAGAATAACAATAAAAATCTAGGAAGTTGTTCTTAAACATACATACATACATACATACATACATAAATCACGCTTGTTTCTCAGAGAGGTAGGCAGGGACCACGTCTTTCCACCTGCTACGATTCTGAAAAATCTCTTTCGCTTCTTCCACATTCATACATAGTTTAAACATGTTTGACGACATGGTGGCCTAGTTGGGAGTGACCCAGCCTCCGAAGCCAGCGGTCCTGGGTTCAAATCTCGGTAAGGGCAGATATTTGTGTGATGCGCGCGAATATTTGTTCCTGAGTATTGGATGTTTTCTATGTATTTTAGTATTTATTTCTGTATATAAGTATGTTTATCGTTGTCTAGTACCCATAGTACAAGCCTAGACCTTAGTTTGGGACTAGGTCGATTTGTGTGAGATTGTCCCCTGATATTTATTTATTTAATTATGTTGGATTCAAAAAGGTTTTGGATTTGGCACATGCTTGCGTCGCTCCTTCGCCTCGCTGCTTCCGTGTTATTTGTGCCTAACACCGATAGTAACAAACTAACACACAAACAACACTTTTGTATATGTTTTTTTAACCAAGATATACGAATAAGGTTAGTACACCCGCTGATAAAGTTCCGAGCACAGTCGGCCTTCATAAGTAGCTGCACATTTTAGTGCTTTGTCACTTTCACGTTATGTTTGAACTGCTGCTATAAACTGTCAAAGATGTTAAAGCGATAAGGTACCAAAGTGTACAAGCTAGTAAGTAGTTACTTTAAAAAAAAATTACAATATTAATAATAAATGTCATAAAGTGCTTAAAACATAAGTGCTTTTTGTGAGCAGATTTCTTTAATTACATTTCATACGACATTTTTCCAAGAATATTTGTTGAAAGTTAACGACAGTTCATTTTGTCAAGCACTAACGAGAATTTCATCTGCCCGACTTCAAAGTGAATTCTTAGCGACGTGTACGCTATATAGCATTAAATTTCGGGCAGCCTGACATACCTTCTGTAATTGGTTAGAGACCCATAAATAAGAGAGGCTTTGATATTCCTGTTGTGGTTGCACAAAGCGAATTTCAGAAAACATTCTATTTGGAATCAAAGAACTTGCGTAAATGACATGCGGTTTTGGGAAAATTCTGATGAAATGAAACACCTTTGCTGCAGTAAGAGCTCAGTATTTCGTCTTCAAACAGAGGTATCGCGTTGCTTGTATGTGTGTATGCCTCAACCGTACGCGCTGCGAGCTACCACAAGCAAACTCAACAGCACGCACCGAGCCGGTTTATAATTGGGGCTGCGCCATGGCGGTGTTTAGTTGCGTGCGTATAAAGTATCGAGCGGCGTGCATCGACACCGCTCTAGTGCCCGAGCTTCAATGAATAAATACTATATAATAGATTGCCCTGGTGTCCTCGCGAGGTTTAAATTTAGAGTCCCATTTAGGTATCCTCGTTATAGCATAGAACCCTTGTCTGCCCTCTTTCGCAGGACTTTTTTCGGTGCTAATTCCTTGGTCCCACGCTTATCCCGTCATCTGAATAAGCATCATCAAGATTTTAATATCTGACTCCATGGCCAGTTTTCGTAAAACTATATCGTCCAAATTATTCTAATATCTTACAGCATCTTTTACTTTAGTATAAGTTGCATGTCGACGCTTGAAAGGCGAAATGGGATAAGCGATATCTTTTGTGATATTGAGTTACATATCGTTCAAATCGGCAGATTTTTCTGATTTGAACGATATATGTAACTCAATATCACAAAAAATGTCGCTTTTCCCATTTCGCCTTTCAAGCGTCGATGTGGTGATTGCCTATAATAAGATGTGCATTAAGTTTAGAACATTAAGCCATAAAACCATATAGAATTAAATGTGATGTAACAACTGTTGCCGGGTTAGAATAGTGCCACTCCATGTCTTCCCGTGGATGTCGTGAGAGACGACTAAGGGAATAAAGGCTTGTAGTAGGCGATGGGCTTGCAACCTGTCACTAATACACTGGTAAACATCTTAGCCTGACTATGCAAAATGTGGTTTCAGAATTATCAACAAGTTTAGAGTTGTTGGTATTCTGTTGCTCTGCCTACCCCACTCCGGGAATAAAGGCGTGACGTTATGTATGTATGTATGTTTTCAGAATTCATGTACGTATAATAGGAAAGGTTCTAGAGTGGCGACCGCAAACCGGGAGACGAAGTGTTGGCAGACCTTCCACAAGGTGGACTGAAGATCTGATAAAGGTCGCGGGAAACCGCTGGATGACAGCAGCAGAGGACCGATCGTTGTGGAAAACCCTGGGGAAGGCCTTTGTCCAGCAGTGGACGTCTTGCGGCTGATAATGATAATGATGATGATGATGATGATGTATGTATAATTGTGAGTTTCTTTATTCCACGATAACTTCCTAATGCCTAAACCAAATATAAGAGTATGGGGTGTAATTAGAATCGTTAAATTACCGCGAAACATAGATTGAAACAATGAAGAGATAAATAAGCAAATTTGTATAGCAGTCGGGAGACAGTTTTCTGGAACATTATCTTGAAAATCCCCCGACTGCGATACAAATTTGGTGATCAGTTGATTGCCTAGTGCAGAGAGTCTTAGTACTAGAAAGCTGTAATTTGACATGAATATGCATATAAGCCACGCCAAAAATGTAGTACAATAAAATGTAAAAAACAATTTTTTTAGGGTATTTACCTTCTTGTCTATCCTATAGTGCGAGGTGTCGTTGGATAGGTCTTTCAAAAATACTAGGGGTTTGCAAAAACAGTTTATCGATTAAGTAATCCGTTTATGAAATATTAAGCTTTATAGCTCTAATTTTTTTAGACTCAAGTATCTTCTCCCTCTACAGCCAAAACTACAAATACAAAAAATCTGAAAAACATCTTAAATGAAAGAACATACAGGGCGTCCCACGGCTATGCCACATGGAAGGAAAGTACCTTGAATATTGTAGATGAAACAATTTACTGAAAGAAGACATTATTTTAATTTAAAAAACTATTTAAACTGCATTCATACATATTTAAATAATTACATGGTTGAACCGGGAATCGAACCCGTTACACGAGGTAAATAATTAATTACCCTGTATCTTTATCATACCAATCGGAAGGCTTCATCATAGGGATTATTTTTTGTTAAATAACATAGTGTCGGAAATAAAAGGAAGACCATGAATTTTAACATTTGATGTGAAATTTTGTTAAGAAAAATGAAAAGCTGATAGATGGAGAGATAGATAGATTTAGATTTTTTTAATGGGGTTATTTCAAAAATTTAGTTTACAAGAACCAGTATGAAAGTGTCCACGAGCTACAAACAGTACTTAGACGTATTATTCTACATATCCACCACAACAAGATCAAAAAATCGACAGGAAGCGAAATAATCAAAAGAGTGCGACTTTGTATTAAACAGGAAGGGACTCATTTTAGCATTTAATAAATTGATTAATTTTGTATTAAAAATGTTAAAATTCATGGTGTTCCTTTTATTTCTGACACTATTTTATTTAGCAAAAAATAAAAAATATGCTGAAGCCTTTCGATCAGTATGATAAAGCTACAGGGTAATTATTTTTCTCGTGTAACAGGTTCGATTCCCGGTTGAACCATGTAATTATTGAAATATCTATGAATGCAGTTGGCATAGCCGTGGGACGCCCTGTATAACGAATTTTAAAGGAAAACTATCACGACTAAGTAGACATCATTGGTTCTTGAGGTACAGGCGATTAAAGTGTTTACAATCATCTAAGACGGCACCAATTGACTTTAAATAGAAAATTAGTTATTACTTTTTGATTTTTATGTTTGTAGTACTTAACGGCTTTGGAACCCTACACTGAGCATGGTCCGACATGCTCTTGCCCGGTTTTTTTATTCCTATCAAATTTGTCCGTAAATAAGCGTGAGCGTGATATTTAATCACAGAATCACAGAAAAGCACAGAATCGATGATTCGAAAACTATCAAAGTCACCCCGTATTTCTAAAGTCACCGCATTTTACCAGTAGCTACCCCCACGTACGTAACAATACATCGTTGTTTTCCAACTTTTACCTATAATCGTTGAGCAATAAATCTTTAAAAAGGGAAATTGATACATTAAGGAAACACCATTACCGATCCCTCATCAAAAAGTGCTTACCCCCAAATCGATCACCGACCCACACATGGTGCTTATGATCGACGTTAACTCTCGCTCAAGTTTCAACGTTTTGCTAATGTTGTGTTGTGAATATAGTTTGTAATAATGCTAAGTGTATTAAGGAACTTAGTGAAGCTATAGCTTGTATATTTCCTATAAGCTTCCCGAGTAATTGAGTAATTGATGTTTAATATAATATTGGCCCCGTGTTGTTGCCGTGTCCCCATGTCTTCTCATGGATGTCGTAAGAGGCGACGAAGGGAATAAGAGCTTGTAGTATTGCTAGGCAATGGTCTTGCAACCTGTCATTAATACACTAGTAAATTTAATAGAATTATAAACAAGTTTTTTTTTAAGTTTGTTGGTATTTCTGTAAGCCTACCCCACTCTGGGAATGAAGGCGTGATGTTATATATGTGTATAATATTGTATTTAGTGTCCAAGTCCCGTTACCATACTATAACACTCCAGATGTAGACTTTAACATACTGTTTTTTTTTTTTAATAAAGACATGGAAAAGATTGGAAGTGTTTAAGATGTGGTATTGGCAAAGAATGGACAAGATTAGTTGCCCGGAAAATAAGACCAACAAAGGTTTGGAGATGGTAAACGAGAGAAGACATATTCTAAAACTATGGAGTGTAAAAGAGGAAAGATTATGGGATACCTGATAAGGCGCGACAGTTTTTTGAATATTTTGGAGGGCTCAGTTGAGGGAAAGGCAGAAGAGGGAGATCTAGGATTACTTGCTTCAGACAATTAAGAGAGTAGGCCAATTTATTATTTACAATAGGCATAACATTTCTTTAAGAATGTGTTATTTTAGCTTGAACTCTTAACAACAGACCTGGGGCTCAATCCTACGAGGCAGACCACTATTGCTTTTGACGGTTTTAATGCTTTGTGCCAGATTCGTAATATGCCAGGTTCGCAGAATGCCAGATTCTTACAATGCCAGATTCACACTATGCCAGATTCGAAGAATGCCAGATGTAACAACGGGTTTGCTTTTACTAAATAAATCTTATTAACTTGATTTTAATGGTAGTCGTGTTTAAACCAATACGAT
The DNA here is from genome assembly GCA_949316455.1 of Acleris holmiana. Taxonomy (NCBI): domain Eukaryota; kingdom Metazoa; phylum Arthropoda; class Insecta; order Lepidoptera; family Tortricidae; genus Acleris; species Acleris holmiana. Next base: position 2,382,189 of record OX438771.1, on the reverse strand, counting down.
AACGTGTCATCAGTAATATTGTTTGACCGAGTAGCATAGAGCACCTAGTTTTTATATAAATAAATATCACGGTGGCAAACTTTTTACCACGTTGTGACGTCACGAGCCCCCACTCCCGAACTTTGATGCGCGTTATCTTTGTCAATTTTGATTGATTTTATAAAGCAAGTAATACGTGTTCAATATTTTTTATAACCTAACTGACAGACTAATTATTACATTTTTTTTCAACCCAGGACGCATCCATATTGTTAACATTCTCTATTCTTTCATGGACAATATCCTATTGTTCTGATATACGCCTGTGCATTCGACTACATCGGCGGCTTTCCAGTTGATTGTCCATGTCCGAGTTATCCCTCGGGGCTGTCGGTTCGCTCGCTCCAGAGCACGCTGTGTATTGAATCCACAGCCGAATTGTTCGTGCGGAATGTACACTAGAATACTTCAATTTTATATTTCATATTTCATGTGAAGAGGATTAGAAACTTTTTAATACATTTTTAACACGTGTATAGCATAGTTTGCTTTTGGATGTGATTACTTAACTCATAATCCTAGGGAAATTTTAAAACTATTGGTGTCTTCCTTCTCCCAAACAGTATACAAAGAGCTAATAAAATTATAGTCCTAAAATATGAAATCTTGTCAATTGTGTTTTTTAAACTCATTACACGCATTTCTGTGAAAAAAGCAATAATATTAATATTAAACATGAAAACTTCTGCGAAGGCGGTTCAAAGATTTTCGTATTAACACAAGATTGAGCTGTATTTTTTTTTACTTGTACTTCTTTAATAGTTAATTTGATCGTAAATTTTGGTTTTTATCACAGGACCCATTTCAAGGAATCAGGTTTTAGGCTTATCGCGAAAAAATGCTTAGAACGGGGAAATTAGAAACGAGAGTTCCGTGAATCCGAAATTGATTGGGTCCCTAGAGGCCACTCTTAATGGACTTTTGTGATTTTTCGCTTGATATATTTTTCATTAGTAATATCGGAGGAAATTCTGTAGATTTATGGTTCATTGGCATAAAGCTGAAAAAAATATTATTTTCGTGACATTTCTAACCCCTGACAAAAAGAAGATTTGTTATATATGTATCTGTCTAGCTTTCAAAGGAATGAACCAATTTGGACGCGGTTGAAAGAAAGCTACTATAATCGGAATGGTTTTAGCTAATGATATTAGATAAAAACAGGAAGTGTGAGATATGTAATCTTATCATATCTTACCCTCTGACACACAACTGTTCGAATGTGCAGGTTTCCTCACGACGTTTTTCCTTCACTGTCAGAGCATCAGGTAATGTGCTTAAGTTAGAGAAACTCATTGGTACATGGTGACCGCAGGAGTTTGAACAAGGTACGTTACTGCTGCGCCTAAGTTGAAGATTCATAAAAGACCCAATTAACCACTCTCGCTCTGTTTACGAAAAACGAGGCGACGATAGCTACCTCTCTTACTCACGGTGTTTTCCGTATCTGTCCATCATTAAATCTAACGTAATTATAAATATTCTAAAAAAAAACAATCCGCTATCTCATACGGTTCAATAGATACAGCTCTTTAAAGCTAGGACGGACATATAGACAGACAGCGTAAGCTTAGTAATAGGGTCCCGTTTGACACCCCTTGGAAACGGAACCCTAACAATAACAATATTCGATTCTAAAACAAACTATGGATACCAACTCCAATATAACACGAAGTCGACAATGCCGCTGTCCAAAATTACTTTTTACTGAATAGAAAACTTTGACTTTGAACTTCAATGCAACCTTTCGTCCAGTTTCCATGGTTTCTTCAGACCAGCTTTCAATAAGCCCATTATCATGCAACTTCCCAAAATTACCGAATAATACAAGGCTCCACACAATTTCTTCGACATTTTCCCTCCTTTTGTTACAGGAAACGTCGGCAAGTCCTCCGAATTTTCTAACAATGACTTAGGCTTTTATATTGATTAAAACTAATTTGTTACATTGAGTGTAAATACAAAAGAAATGAATTAACTGAAAGTTACTTTGTTGCTTACAATTTCTTTGTATAGTCTAGTTCCCCGTTCGACATTACAGAATACAGAATACAGAATACAGATCTTTATTGGTAAAAGTACATTTTACAAGTCATAATTTGCAATTACAATTAACTTAAATTAAATTAGGTACACAAGTAACACATTAGGGTGCCAGATCCTTCTGAGTGTGCAAAAACTCGTCAATTGAGTAACATGCCTGTTCCATAAGCAATGATTTAAGCTTGCTCTTAAATATACTATTGCTGGTTGAGTTTTTTATATTAGTCGGGAGCACGTTGTATAGGGTGAGATTTCATTACCTTAAGGACCGTATTAATAAACCGATCTCGACTGTAATGCTGGTCTCAAGATACGGCAATAAATATTTTAAAAAACAAAAAACCGTCTTCAAAAAGCTAAACATAACTTCTTTCAAAATGGAAGAAAATAATTTTGTCTTGAGCAGTGGTCTTCACGAGCAGTTCCACTACACTAAAAATAAATTCTGTTTGCAAATGCTAGACTTGTCACTGAAAATACTAAAATCGCTATACTATTATGTATTCCTTTAGGATTTAAGGAGTTCCCTCGAATTCTCCAAGATACCATCTTCAAATCCTGATGTGCTGAAAATGTAGGGATTATATGGAATTAAGTTCCTATAACCATCAAGGTGTTAAAACATCTCTTTAAACGGCTCGCTGTCAAACGGTTGATCGAGTGAGCAAAGTCATTCGGGTGAAGCTGAGAGTGCACGCCCTTAAATGTCGTTTTTACGCTCTGTCGGGACAACTTGAACTCGTCGGTTAGTAATTGATTTATCAATTTCAAGAGCAAGTTGAGAAAATCACAGGACCAACTCTTGTAGCAAGTACAACGTTTATACTAACTAGAGAGGATTGAATCTGCAATGGCTATTTAATATGAGATACCGCCTATTGGCTATAATAATAATTATGCTAGACTAGCTACTGCCTCCGACTTCGTAAATTTTGATTATATCGTTATTCCCTTGGAAGCTGTTAAATTTTTCAGTTCAAAAAGTAGTCTCTGTGTTGAACCTACTATCTCCATCCCAAATCCGTCCAGCCGTTGCAGTGTGAAAGAGAATCAAACATACACACATCCATCCATCCATACAAACTTTCGCGTTTATAATATTAGTGCGAATCGGACTCGCGCACCGAGGGTTCCGTACAAACTTATAAGAATGTAAAATAGTATTGAGGGACGAACTTGACTTTGCCGTTGAAAAACTGTTGTCTCCATACATCGATATAGGTCAATCGTAAAATGTTATTTTTTGTGATGTAGCTATAAATCTACGGTTTTCGCAATTTTTCCTTTATCTGTTGTAAGACGTTGCTTTGTACCAAATTTTAAGATTCTAGATGGACTAGAAGTACCCTTTAAATTTGATTCCCTTGCGAGTTTCGAAATTTTTACAGCTCCAAGGGACATTAGACCTGAGTATTTGATATAAACTTCAGATTGATACCTTCACGCGTTCCTGAGTTTTCTCTTGGAAGGTCTTGACAGACGGACAGACGGACGGACAACAAAGTTTAGCGATCCTATAAGGGTTCCGCTTTTTCCTTTCGAGGTGCGGAACCCTAAAAAAAAACTCACGTCGAAAATCACACCCCAGGAATATAAAGTGAAATACAACGTAAAAGTCTACTTAAAAAGCGCCATGGTAGGGATTCCGCAGTACATGTTTACTGCTTCCAGAATGGTCTTTAGCTATACCATTTACATCGACGACTTTATTGCCTACGATGTGACAGAAATGGAAATTGGCGCTTAGAGCCGTAGTAATAGTCACGTTAGAAGAATATGTTTAGATTTATTCTGTTTTTTCTTTATGAAAGGATCAATGGTATCGTTTTAAGAATATTTTTTTATGGAGGGATGCAATTGATCTTGGTTATGTTGAAATTTATGCCCACTTATTTTGGAGAAATATGCGTGTTACTGTTGTTTTGGATCTTAAATAAATATAAAAGTTCTGTTAAAACATTTTGATGACTAGCTATAAAAATATGGTACTTCTTTATTAACGTCGCATTAAGAAAATATTTTTTAAAAGTTTAATGTTATAAGAGCTGGTAAAAAAATGGATGGCATCGTAAGTCGGATGTTTGCGTTTAAAATGTGTGATTCTAGTAGTACTTATCATATTTATGATCAAAATCCAATCGTTAATTATTGGTTAAAGACAATTTTTTCAGGCTGTTCAATCAAAGCTCACAAATAAAATCTGTTCCATAAACATAGGAGGTAGAAATAGAATTAAAAAAGTGGGATTTGGATCTTAATTCAACTCCTAAATTAATTAACAAGAGTAATCTTTTCGTACTTACTCAAGATGACCTTTATAGATGTCAAAGTCAGTGAAGATCAGCTCGACGATCTCATGAGGAGCTGCGCTGAAGGTGTAGAGGAGACAGTCGATGTTCGAAGGATACGCTCGAGGGTAGTCTGGACTGCTGAAAGTTCCTCGATCTTTGCCGTGGGTAGACGTGAAGCGGATGCAGGAACAGCCTGAGAAGGAAATATAAATGAGAGCCAGACATTTTCGTAACTGGAAAGCTGATGGATGTATGTTTTTTTATGTTAAGGAGAAGGCACACGAGCACTCAGGCCACCTGATAGTAAGTGGAATCTGAGACCCATAGACATTTGAATTCTCATGACCAATCCATCAATCAAATACTTTGTGTTACATAGATCATGGTGTACACAAAGGCCTTATAAAATGACATAGGTAACACCATATTCAGCTCGTACATTATGATTAATAATTTACGTATTGAATTTACAAAAATCAAGTTTTTTTATTAATTAATTAAGGAAATTGTGAAGTTATTAACTATAATAATTATTAATATATTCATCCGCAGAATATAAACGCAGAATAAGTAAGTATATCGTTGTCTAGTACCCATACAAGCCTAGAGCTTAGTTTGGGATGGTCAATTTGTGTGAGATTTTCCTGTGATATTTATATTTTTAAAATTTTAATACATTTTGTATCTTAATAAAAATCTTTCTGCTTTATACAGTTTGGTTTCTTGGCTAGTACTACAATGCGGTTTGGATATCTAGTGTAAAAAGTGGTTATTCCACCGAATTAAACAAAACACTCATTATGCATCCAGTTCTAAGAACATCACGAACTTATCCCATGTGCAATCTGTTCTAGTACGAAATGCTAATTTACCTAAGGTCCATATGGTATCTCCGGCCGCTAGTAATAACTATCATTATAAATAAAGAATAAGGAATAAAGGCTTGTAGTACTGTTACAGCTTGTTCACACTAGCATTTTTGCCGGCGGTTTCACGGCGGAGCGGGAACGCGACCGGAATGCTTTGAGCACGCGACCGAAACGCGGCGTGATTATGATAAGAATTGCAAAACGCGACGTGCACGCGGCCGTGCCGCAGTGGATAAAAAAACGCCACGTGCATGACGCGTTGTGCAGGTCTTCCGTCCGTCGCGTGCTCGCAGCGTTCCGGTCGTGTTCCCGCTCCACCGAGAAACCGCCGACAAAAACGCTAGTGTGAAAGGGTTCTTAGGCGATGAGCTTGCAACTTGTCACTAATACACTGGTAAACGTCTTAGCCTGACTGTGCAAAATGTGGTTACAGAAAATTAACAAATCTTTAAAGTTGTTGGTATTCACTCTGGGAATGAAGGTGTGACGTTATGTATGTATAAAGAAAGAGAGCGTTTTATAAGTTTGATTATATTATGTGGAGGGTAAATCTCCCAAACCACTGTATCTATTTAAAAATTATTTAAACTTTGTGAGGTAAAGGAATTCTGGACAGAACCGGTTCGGAGCGAGAGCAGAAAGAAAATCATGCTATTTTCAAAGGTTTAACAGTCAAAATACGACAGTACCGAGTCCATTACAACGCGTTAGCTTAGTTGGTAGTTACCCTACCTACGAAGCCAGTGGTCCCGGGTTCGATTCCCGGTATGGGCAAATATTTGTGTGTTGAGCACGAGTATTTGTTTCTGGTTTTCTTTTTTTTATGTTAAGGAGAAGGCACATACATGAGCACTCAGGCCACCTGATGGTAAGTGGAATCTGAGACCCATTGACATTTGAATTCTCAAGACTATAATCCTAAGACCTCAAATGCTTTGCCAACCCTGAGGACCAAGATGGAATGCCTCTATGCTAGTAATTTCACCGGTTATCTTATCCCCATACCGGAACACAATAATGCGAACACTGATGCTTGGCAGGTGGATAATGGATAAAATGGTGGTAGCGATCCGGACGGACCCTGCGCAGGGTCCTACCACCACTCCTAAGTATTCATTTCTCTAAGTACCTATACAAGTAGGTACTTATTTATATCGTTGTCTAGTACCCATGGTACAAGCCTGGAGCTTAGTTTGGACTAGGTCAATTTGTGTGGGATTGTTCCTCTGATATTTATTTATGTAAATTTATTTTCATTAAAGTTTCATAATATAAGATAATACAATTTTACCCTGTCGTGGTTTTAAAATAAATAAATTCCTTCAATAAGACGGCATTAAGGTTGGCCAAGTTCCAGAGCGGTTTGTGGGTAGTGGTTCCGTATATTATCATTCCATGCAATTTATGTTTGTTTTCATAGAAATTGGTGTGTTTACAAAATTTTCCTTTTAGTCTTGTTAACTTATTTTGAATTACCAATACCTATCTATAATTTTTTAAATACAATTCGATACATTTGGTAAACGTTTTCTTTTATTTAAATAGACATTAACCGTGATTAGTTTTTAAAATCGTTTATTATTAGGACTTAATTCGGTTTATTAGTCGATTTTTTTTAATGTCCTCTAGTTTATTCTATAATATTTTTTACTGCTTCTCGCTTTTTTAGGGTAGTCAAACTAGGAACCCTTATAGTTTCGCCATGTCCGTCCTTCTGTCCGCAGCCTAGCGTCTGCGCTAGGCTGCGGACAGAAGGACTTTTACTAAGAGTCTCTGGACTCTTAGTAAAAGAAAACTGTAATTTGGCATGAATATGTATATTAGTCACGCCAACAAATTGGTACAATAAAATGTAAAAAAAAATATATGATACCTCCCCTCCACGTAACGTGGGGATACTTATATTTTTTTTCTCGTCTACCCTATAGTCTGGGGTGTCGTTGGATAGGTCTTTCAAAAATATTCGGGCTAGTTAAAACAGTTTTTCGAGGTAGTAATCCGTTTATGAAATATTAAGCTTTAAAGCGCTAATTTTTTGACATAGGCGTACCGTATATTGAAATCCCTAATCGTCATTTGTCTAATGCATTGTTTGTCTGAATTTTCATTTTTCTTAAAACTATTTTTGTTAGAGTCAAGTGTGCCCCCCCTACAGTCAAAACTTCAAATACTAAAAATCAGAAAAAATCTTAAATGAAAGAGCACATTATAACGAATTTTAAAGGAAAACTATCACGACTAAGTAGACGTCATTGGTACCTGAGATACAGGCGATTTAAGTGTTTATACCAATGGCACCAATTTAGTTTAAATAGAAAATTATTATGACTTGTTGATTCTTATGTTTGTAGTACTTAACCGCTTCAGAACCCTTCACTGAACTTGGACCGACATGCTCTTGCCCGGTTTTTCGGGTCACTAGTAGAGTGACTAGATCGAAATATTACCACATCGCAAAATGACCACATCGCTTGTAGCCAACATCTCAAAATGACTGAGTCGTAAAATGACCACATCGCTTGTAGCCTACTTCTCAAAACGTCCGAGTCGCAAAATGACCACATCGCTTGTAGCCCACATCTCAAAATGACTGAGCCGCAAAATGAACACTTTGCTTTTTTCATTTTATGCCTGTCTTAGCAAAGTCGACGCAGCCCCGCATGGCGGGGCTGCTATTCTTGGGAAATTTGCCCTTCGGGCATTTGAAGTTACCTAACGAACCTAACGTACCTAGTAACGCAAACGAAGTGGTCATTTTGCGACTCAGACGTTTTGAGAAGTAGGCTACAAGCGATGTGGTCATTTTACGACTCAGACATTTTGAGATGTGGGCTACAAGCGATGGGGTCATTTTACGAGTCGGTAATTTTGCGACCGAGTCATTCTACTAGTGACCTGGTTTCTCTATATAGCCCAACCCATGTCTAAAAGCTAGTAACAAAACAAAAAACAGCGAAAACTACAACCTACTCGTACCATGAAGATCTAGTCTATATTCTAAGCAACATCTTGTCTTCCATTAGCGAGAAGTGTATAACTCAATTAATCAGGGGAATCTAATAAGCCGCCACATTTCTCCTCCCGATATCCGTCTTTGGCAATTTGTTAAAACTGGGGGCAAAGGGATTCAATTATTTCCCACCCCGGTTCTAGTAAACCTTTTAAATTATTTATCGGTATTTATCTCTTTCGTTATACCCGTTCGGCAGTTGTTCTTCGGTTCGGTTCGGTTTAAATAAATTAGATTGGTATTGGGTTTCCCTGTTGACTGATGGTTCTCTATCGGTTTTACAAATGACGGATGAATGCGAAAGATTCGATGTGTAACAAAGTTGTTAAATTGAATTAGTTTAGTTTAATTATTTATTAGTGGCCTCTTCACTACATAGTATAAAACAAAGTCGCTTTTTCTGTCCCTATATCCCTATGTATGCTTAAATCTTTAAAACTACGCAACGGATTTTGATGCGGTTTTTTTTTAATAGATAGAGTGATTGAAGAGGAAGGTTTATATGTATAATACTTTAATCTGGAGCGAAGCTAGGGTGGGTCGCTAGTTTTTAATATAGTGATGTCAAATTGCAGCGTAAAATGGGTCATACACACTCTTAAAAACAAAAGTTGTCTCTCCTATGGTCAATAGTTAAATAGCTTATGTAAGTTATGTTTTTATATGATAGGTCTAAAGCAGTCCTGACGGCGTTTTTGCGGGAATGGGCTTAGCCAGAAAATTAGGCCTTAAAAACGTTAACTTTCGGTTAACGGACGGTAACCTAAATCTGTGTATGTAAATAACGATACCTACCACCGTATACTTGTGATCTAGTGAAAACAGTAAAGTGCATGATTCGTATTGTATTTAAAATTCTGTATATTTCGTGTATTTGTTCCCATTCGTTTCTCCAATACAGTTAATAAATAAATGAAAATGACAACTGAAACACGTCCGTGGCTGGACAATGGTATTCCTAATTATCTGCATCATAGTAACTCTCCTTCGAAAAAAGGTGTATGTCTCATAGAACCTCGTAAGTATAAGTGACCTGTGGGCCTAACACGCTAAAAAAGATAAAATATAAAATATAAAAGTAGTTTATTCAGTACTGCCCTGCTAACACAAAAGGCAGTAGCTCAAATTCAATGGCCAAAGCAGATTCAATCCTATCTTGTTGGTAATAAGGTTGTATTTTCTAAAGGAGTTTTGTCTAAGATACTGCCTTTTGTGTTAGCAGGGCAGAGTAGTAGGCGGCACCGGCACTTTTACACGTCAAAACTCTACCAGCGCTTCAAAGAGACCACTGCTGACAAGAAGCGCTACAAGAAACTCAACAGTCAGTATTTTTTTAAATATTGCTTATGACAATGATAGAACTTAACCTAGCATTATATAAATCAATTAATAAAATGTAAATATATATATATCATGCGTAGTTAAGCTGGATAAAGTGTCGAAATTTCTAATAAACACGAGAGTAAATAAATTAAATAATAATAATATTTATACCTACCCATGACGATGCTAAACTAAATGAAATAAAAAAAAGTTTCGATTCTTTCTTCTACAGAACCTCCACGCTGCCACGGGACTTGATTTTGACATAGGCTCGGGACTTTAATTCATCTATTCCATATTCCAACGTAATAATAAAGAATTAAGGTTTAAAAGAAAGTGTGTTTTGTTTGACTTGCGTCTTTTTATTACTAAGAAACTTAAACCACGGGTGGCTGTCAGTGTAATAATTTCATAGTAATATTTGACACTAGTTCCCGTTTGACGTATTTGACTAGTTCCCGTGGCAGCATGCTAAGCCCACTTATTACATAACATTGGGGTTGAATTTGCTACTATCAAATTGCTCATGCGCCTGTTTATTTATACGGGCAGCATAATCTATATCAGTTTGTTACTTTCACCGAGATAAATAAATTGTAATAAAGCCAACACAACAATGATTCAGAATGAAATTGACGCACACACAAACACTGGCGTCTATTCTACTGAGGTAAAACCATATTGCCTTTGACGTGTTTCCGTATTTTCAATATTTCGATAGTTCTTATTAACTTGACAGTAATGGCGGTTGAGTTAAAAACAATACTAAAACACTTTAAAGACAATATGGTTTTATACCATGCAGAAACTCAGCCCTGGTTAAGTGACATAGAAATTGTAAAGGTAAGACGTACTAGGCATTGACAACACGTTAGCCTAGTTGGTAGTGACCCTGCCTACGAAGCTAGCGGTCCCGAGTTCAAATTTCGGTATGGGCAGATATTTGTGTGATGAGTGTGAATATTTGTTCATGAGTCTTGGACGTTTCTATGTATTTAAGTATATATTTAACAATATAAGTAAGTTTATCGGTGTTTAGTACCCATAGTACAAGCCTAGAGCTTAGTTTGGGACTAGATCGATTTGTTTGACATTGTCCCGAGATATTTATTTATTTATTCCTTATTATTTAGTTCTTTGATCTACATTTTACAGTCCTGTTAATATGCCGCGATCATTCCACGTCTCGACACGCCTAAATAAATATTTGATACGTGTTGGCCTACTGTGAAGGGATCACGTATTATAGACGTCCAAGCAAAAACCTACTCCAGTAAGTCTCAAGTCAAGTAAATTAAATGCACACGTGCATACACACGTGCGCAATGGCATATCGTCGGTGACACTGCAAAACCGCGTAACTCACAAAATGAATGAAGAGCAAAATGTACTTTATTTTCATACAATGTAAGGTACATTTTGCTCCTTATTAAATTTGTTACTTACGCGTCGAAGCGATTTAGTTTTACTCACCAGGACTTATAGCCAATCCCTCGTCCACCGTGTGGAGGGACAGATGGAAAAGCAACACGAGTGCCGTTGACATCTGAAAAGCAAAGAGTTCTTTTATTTTACAGTCTTTCGTTTCAGTCTTTCAGAGTTCTTTTACTTGACGACACGCTAGCCTAGTTGGTAGTGACCCTGCCTTCGAAGCTAGGGGTCCTGGGTTCAAATCCTGGTAAGGGCAAATATTTGTGTGATGAGCATGAGTATTTGTTCCTGAGTCTTGGATGTTTTCTATGTATCTAAGTATATATTTCTCTATGTAAGTATGTTTATCGTTGTCTAGTACCCATAGTACAAGCCTTGAGCTTAGTTTGGGGCTAGTTCAATTTGTGTGACATTGTCCTGTAATTTATTTATTTATTTATTTCTTACTGAAAATTTCAAGTTTCGAAAACAGATCTGTGGATAACTTTGCTTTACGGTTTTTTTTAAACTAGATGCTTCTGCTGTTTTTTTTCGATATCCTCTTGAGGCCTACCATACAATCCGGTAGATTTTTGTAAGTAGGAATTTGAATCTACCAGCAATGAAATAAAGTTCAATTACCTTTGCACTGACATTTTCAATTTTGAAACAAATGAAAATTAACTATATGAGACTTGAAATAAAGTTTAAATTGAATTGCCAGGATTATGTACTTTCTATAGCACATTAGGTCTTACGAGGATATAATAGCAAAACCATGTGTAGACACTCCAATCCAGAAATAGTAATGTAAATATACTTAAAAATATATTTACATTACTATTTCTGGATTGGGCAAAAACATGTCGGACCATACTCAGTGTAGGGTTCCGTAGCGGTTAACTATTACAAACATAAAAATCAACTAGTAATAACTAATTTTCTATTTTTAAGTCAATTGGTGCCGTCTTAGATGATTTTAGTAGGTATAAACACTTTAATTGCCCGTATCTAAAGAACCAATGATGTCTACTTAGTCGTGATAGTTTTCCTTTAAAATTCGTTAAGTATATGTTCTTTCATTAAGGATTTTTTTCAGACTTTTAGTAGTTTTGGCTGTAGGGGGGGGACACTTGAGTCTAACAAAAGTTAGCGCTATAAAGCTTAATTCATAAACGGATTACTAAATCAAAAAACTGTTCTTACAATCTGTAATATTTTTGAAATACCTATCTAACGACACCCCACACTATAGAGTAGAAGAGAAAAAAAATACATCCCCACGTTACGTATAGGGGAGGTACCCTAAATATTTATATTTTTTACTTTTTATTGTACCACTTTGTTGGCGTGACTAATATGCATATTCATGCCAAATTATAGCTTTCTAGTTCTAACAGTCTCTGCGCCAGGCTGCGGACGGACGGACGGACGGACATGGCGAAACTATAAGGGTTCCTAGTTTGTCTACGGAACCCTAAAAAGGGTTCTCTTCCTCTTTTTTCTTTAGGGGTTAAAAAAACAATTACACTAAAGAAAATGGCATAGAGAGGCAAACGAGCACACAGGCTAAGTGATGGTAAGTGGAATCTGTGACCCACATTTGCAATCTCAAGACAATGTTAAGACTATCGAAGAAAATGGAATGCCTCTTTGCTAGTCATTTCACCGGTTCCAATAAAGATATTCGATACGTCCCTAAATTTCGGGAAAGATAATACTTGTACTTTACTGTCAAATAAAGCCGAAATTGCTTCGTCTCAGTCATTTTTATTACAAGCACGTTTGGATTCTATTAGTTCAAGTTTATTGAATTAGACATACTGACAGTAAAGTTCGTGAGTAAATTACTGGGTCGTCTCTGGAGGTTTTACTAGTTTTTATAATAATCTTATATATAAAATTCTCGTGTCACAGTTTTCGTTCCCATACTCCTCCGAAACGGCTTGACCGATTCTCATGAAATTTTGTGAGCGTATTGACTAGGTCTGAGAATCGGCCAACATCTATTTTTCATACCCCAAAGTGACATAAAAAAAAAATGCAGCGGGCGAAGCCGCTGGCGGGTCGCTAGTAAAATATATAAATCGCAGGAAAATGTCACACAAATTGACCTAGTCCCAAATTAAGCTCTAGGCTTGTACAGTCACCATCAGATAGATCTAACCGGACAGCGAGCCCAAAAAAATGTGTTGCAATGGATTCCCAAAAAAGACTAACACGTGAAACCGTCAGAAAAATGACACGTAACACTACGTTTAAATTATTTGCTTGGATAAAAAATCAAGAAGATGTAACTGCATAGTCGACCAAAACGATTTAAATGGACAAAAAATCAGCTGTATCTAAGGTGACAAAAATTCAAAATGATCTTTCAAACTACCTCTTTTTGCTAGAATACTTTATATAGGTTTAAAAAATCAGGACCAAAATGACTAATGTCAAAATTGACAACGTAAACAATAGCAATAACATTCCTCACAATATATTCAGCGATATAAGAATTGTTTTACAATATTATGCGTGCGTTTAAAATATTGTGCAAAAACGTTAACCAATTGTTCGCCGCGGCCAAACTGAGTGCATGTAGGCCGCGCGCCAGCGGCTCGGCTCGTGTTGAAGGCGTGTTGCTGAGGTCTCCTGTTGGTTACTCTCGCCGTACCGCCCCTCAGCTTGATCACATGAACGGCTTTGAAAAAATCACGATGGCCTCGTGTATGATGCCTGTTCTACAAATACTCTTAAAGCAGTCTCGTCTCGTGCTAAGAATCACAATAACGAGGTAGCTTGAATAAGTTTATTACTGGGTGTGGTGTTGGGTTGTGTTTCTAATTTATGTGTGTAAATTATATAAATCACAATAAATGAACTATATTACGAATGTATTGTTTGTATAGCTTTTATGCTGCCCTTTATTAAAAGCTTTTATTTAACTTGCAATGTTGATTTGTAAGTTCTGTTTTAAGTTTCTCAAACCATTTTTCTACCACTTGCTGCTGTAATAAAGAAAGTTGAAGCGACCCTGCATATTTACGAAGCTAGCGGTCCCAGGTTCAATTCCCGGTATGGGCAAATATTTATGTGATGAGATTGAGTATGTTTCCGACTGTGTGTGTAAATGTGCGTGTATTTGACACGGAAATTAATTTATCTATATAAGTATGTTTATCGTTGTCTAGTACCCATCTATAGTACAAGCCTAGAGCTTAGTTAGGGACTAGGTCAATTAGTGTGCGATTGTCCCCAGATATTAATTTACTTAATTTTCTTAAGGTGCCGATAGACTTGCGCATTTACTCGAGCATTCTAGCGACTATGCTCGTCTATCAGCACTAATAAGGATCACAACAGGGCGCACTTTAGTGCCGCGGGGCCTCACAAAAAGCTTAGTAACCTCGGCAAAAAAGAGTTTGCATTGGCGACAGGTGGAATATAAATATTTTAAAATGTCCGCCACAAAAAAACATCAGATGTTAGGTAAACGTGGATCATGCTGCCAATTTCGATTCGAACAGTGCCATAACTAGAATCTAAACTCTTTCTTGTTAACCTAGGCACAATGTAAGACGTATTTATGATACCAATAATTTAATAGCTCCTAACCTAATCTTAGCCGTTCGTCTAAGGTTAGGTTAAATATTTTATTTTAGTCTGGTTTGGATAAAATAAAGTTTTATCCAAACCAGACTAAAATAAAATATTGATATCATGTCGTCTCTCATGCAATTTTTAGCACAAGTTGTATTTTATCGCTTGTCGCTCAGTGCGTCTCTATCGTTACAGACTAGATGGAAAGGAAGATTCGAGCGACAAACAAGTCACGAACCACTTGTGCTAGCCCTCCTGTGACGAAGTATAAAAGCTTTCAAACCTCTTAAAACCTTTTATTTAATAGTAATACCAACTTCAATACATATAGGTAAAAAAACACTTAGCAACTTATACATGTCACATAACCCATATAATAAAAATTAAAAGCATAGAAGGAGCCTTAAAAAGAAAGCGTCTTATCTATACCTATATCAAAAATTTGAATATGAATGTTTAATAAGTTAAAAAGGAAAGAGTATAGACTCCAGCTCTCGCTAAAACTAGTCATACACGCCAGTGTTGTGAAGTCGTGTATTCAACACCCTGGTCACCTTGATCGTTATAGTGTACGATCATGATGTTTTAGCCCATACTTCGCAGAATATCATATTCGCAAAACATGATATTAGCAAAACATTATATTCGCAAAACATGATATTAGTAAAACATGATATTCGCAAAACATGATATTTGCAAATAGTGGAATTAGGATATAGAATCGTAGGTAGGTTTAGGCTATGTTAGTTTTACAGCAGGCCCGGAGGGCCAAACTACCCAGAAATAGGAGCTCCGTCGACACTGTCTAATTGCTGTCTTGCTAATAATGATGTTTTGAGAATATCATGTTTTGCGAATATGATGTTTTGCGAAAATCGTGTTTTGCGAATATGATATTGAACATACTAATTGGTTTTAGCTTATAGGACCGTCTCTTCCAATAAGACTGCATATTTTATAGCTCCTTCTATGCTTAGTTCTTATTCTATGAAATAACTTCTACACGCCATACACGTTACGGCCACATACGAGTACATCTACAAGCTTCGGCAAAGGATCGTGTTGGCATCCCTTAAAAATTAAATACAGTGTCCCTGGATAAGACGCACATGCAATTTCACCGACAAAAAAAAACGTAATTTTTTAAATTGTTTAATTTTATATAAAAAAACAATTACTGCTGTCGACCCTATCGGAATAAAGGGAAATATCTCGCCTCATATGAGGTCTATTGAGATGAAATAAACGGTTTTTTATCCTATAGCATTTCCTGTGTCAACCAAATAAAAAAAGTACGAAAAAATACGCTCAACACAAAAAAGACAACACATGCTAAACGACATAATATCTTTGACCACTTATCAAAAATGTCGTGCTTGCTTTAGACACGTAATTCTTTTTTTTAATTAAAGATAATGAGTTGATTAATAATTATAGCTAATAATAACATGAGGTCATATGGGCATATTTTCAAGTAATTAAAGAATAAATAGGATTTATCAGGAATTTCGAAAAAAAAATTTTTTTTTAAGAAAAACGTGCTTTTATTGTTTGTTTTTTTTTACATTCTTTTATTTATTTAATTGGCACAGAAAATGCTCTACGATTAAAAAACCGTTTATTTTATCTCAATAGACTTCATGTGAGGCGATACATTTTACTTTGTTTATCAGAACAAAGTAAAGGGGTTGACAGCAATCAATGTTTTTTTACAAATCTTTAAAAAAAATAGACACCATTTTTTTTTGTCGGTGAAATTGCTTCGTATTTCATTCCTATTTGTTTGTGCACCTTATGCAGGGACAGATTGTATAGGATAAAGAAAGAGACTTCAATACGAATATTCCCTTCGGGGTCGTGCTCCTGCTAAATTCTCCTACTGGTAGGAGCACGAAGACATTATAGTACTGATTCTCCCACTGGTAGGAGCATGAATACTATAATTTCTGATTCTCCTACTGCAACGAAAAGAAGATATAGGTATTTCAAATTTTATTATTTACTGTCGCAAAATATCCCTTCAGACCCACCGTCCCCTGGCATTACCCCTGGTGGTACAGTGGGTATTTTAAAGTTAAACGATACCACTGACTTATAGTGATATCAAACAGGAGCTCCGCAGAAGCGGACCTAAACCTATAACTTGCTGAAATACTATTGATATGATAATAATAAATAATGTTTGTACTTTAATTAGAGTATGAAAACGAGGAATTCAATCGTAATATTTTTATGCTCCTAGTAGGAGCACGACCCCGAAGGCAAGTATAAGGTAGGTATATTTGTTGAATCCTGTAGATATGGCAACAGTGTATAAGAAAAAACCAACGACACCTTATTTGTCAAAACACGATTTGTTAGATGATTTTAATGATTTTCACAAAGGCATTTTTTCGTAGTAGCGAATTTTCACATCGCGTTCTTTTACAATTGTCAATTTTTTTTATTGTTTTTCTTCATGTAGCGATTTTTATACAGCATTATTGAATATTCGTAATTTTTACTATTCACATTTTATATGTTCCCAATGTTTCCATCGCAAATTTTCCCAATAATTACTTTTGCATCATAATATGCGTATGTAGGTTAGGTTAGCTTCGGTCTCATATTAGGCCCGGAGGGCCAAAACAACCCAGAAATAGAAGCTCCGCTCAGCGGAGCTCCGTCGATTTTATCAAATTAAAGTTTTTAGAATGGAAAAAATGCTACAAAATTAAATAATCTACTGGTAATTTTAGCGATTAAAATAAACCGCGAACATTTTAACTCTATATCGGTACATATAATACTAAATATAGTAGGTACATATAATCGTTACATGAACAAAATCGATTAAACAATTATGAAAGAACGAGAAATGTGAAAATTCGCTACTTTGAAAAAATGACTTTATGAAAATCATGTAACAAATCAAAACTACCTTCGTAAAACCAAAATATTTTTATAGACTTATTCTATGCAGGTGAGGAGCCAGTGGTAGTTCATTTTAGGTAAAAAAAAAACATTTCGTACAAATGGGCCATAATTTTTTGGATGTATCAATTTGAATTAGAGCTTGATTAGAAGGTACAAAGGGTGCAGTCTGTCCGTTATGATGCAGGATGCTGCTGTTGCTGGTGCGCCTGCGCCGGAGAGCCGTCGACGCGCATCCGCCAGTAAGCCCGTTGCGCTGCATGCTTTATCCCTAAACGTGTTGTTATATTGGTCTCGGAGGGCATTGATATAATAAACCTTTGCGACAAGTAAGCACTCAGGCTGTAGGTATAAAGCAATTAAAAATCTCTAAAACGCGTTACTGCGACTTCCGCGGTACATCGTCGGAACCTGTGGGCTATCATGTTCGCTCTGACCACCAGCGCCATCATCATCCTTTTCGATCACATCACACATCACATTGTACACATCTAGCAATTAAAATAAAAAAATACATTCAATTTGTTTCACGTAATAGAAAATTAAATTTGTTTTATTGTTACATAGTAGTATTTTCATTAAAACTTTTAATCCAATTTTCATACGATTATTTTGGGATACGAACAGAGACTCTAAGACCTTTGTCGTCAATGCCCCCGAGGAACCTAGAGCTGGACGGCGAATAAGGGGTAAAATTGCCAACCGATGTCGCCAGGCGCTCCTGCCCCCTATTTCACCTTACTGACAATGACACTTGACAGGTGACATTTTAGTGTACGTGGCGCAGCTTATATGAAACCCAGTGATGTATCAGTGTGTTAACTTTGCAATGTATACAAAATTGTCACCTATCACATGTCATTGTCAAGATGGTGAAATAGGGGGCTGGTAGAGGGGGTACATTTCTTATACTTTTGTATTTGACCTGCCCTAGATGGTCGATAACATACGAGTATATATACGCAATCTTTTCCACAAGTAATAGTGCTACTTTCTAGTTTTAGTTCAAAAACAATAAAGCTACACTAATCAGGATGGTTCTTAGCAAGATTTAATGAAAATTGGTTGAGCCGTTCAAGAGATATCAGCTCTGAAATGAACCTCTAGGGCTTTTAACCCCCTAAAAGCTCCATATCTCAAAAACGACTGAACCACCGCTAGAAAACCTGCTTTCAATCATAAAACCGCATTCAAATCGGCTGATCCATTTAAGAGATACGGTGCCACAGACAGACACACACACACACACACTTACACATCAAACTTATAACCACCCCTATTTTTGTGTCGGGGGTTAAAAAGCAAGATGGGACGGGTTTAATGTTGGTAGGGCTTTGTGCAGGGTGCGTTCGGAACGCTTAAAAGATAAAACATGAAAATAGGATCCGAGCGATAAGCAACGTATTTGCAGTCTTATGACTGCAGTCTTGAGAATGCAAATGTCCCACAGGGTCTCAGATCCCACTCGCTATCAGCCCCCTTTTCCACCGTACTGACGAGGATAAGTGACAGGTGACAATTCGGTATACATTGCTAAGTTAAGTATTATTCACGTCAGTGGGATTTGTATGCAATCTCTTTGTCGCAGAGTTAATTCGTTATTAGTTTATGTTTAGAGCCATGATACAAATATCTTGATTTGAAAAACGTGTATCTCGTACTGATCGGCGTCACTTCAGCATTTCTTCTAATATAATAAAATAAAAGAAGGTGCTACTACACGTAGTGGGCTGGAACAGAAATATTTACATTAAGAAATATAATAACATACGAGGTTATGACTTCCGATGTAATGACGCGATAATACTGGTGTAAAAAATAATTACGGAATGGGATACCAACCCTAAAAAAAGTTTTGATCTTTGTACAAAATGTTAAGCAGTACCTCGGTTCGGACGGACAGGACGGCCAGAACGGACGGACGGACGTTACGGGACATACAGGACGGACGGATGGGATGGACGGGACGGACGGGACGGACGGACAGCACGGACGGACGGGACGGACAGGACGGACGGACAGGACGGACAGTTTACGTTAAGAGCTACATATATTACAAACATTTTGATTTAAAAAACGTGTATCTCTTACTGATCTGTGACACTGCGTCACTTCAGAATTTATTTTAGTAGAATAAAATGTAAGAAGTACCTAGACATAGTAGGCTGAAACAAAAATATTTATATTAATAAACAAAATAACATGAGGTTATAACTTCTGATGTAATGACGCTATAATACTGGCGTAAAAAGATATTAACAGAATGGGGTGATAACCCTAAAAATATTTTTTCCTTTTACTAAGATTTTAGCAGTGTCTAGTGTTCCAAATAAAATAAATGTGAAGTTCATACAGTCAGACAAACAGACGAACACTGACGGACGGGACAGATGGACAGGACGGACGGACAGGACGGACGGACGGGACGGACGGACAGGACGGACGGAGAGGACGGACGGATAGTTTACGTTTAGAGCTACATTACAAACATCTTGATTTGAAAAACGTGTATCTCTTACTGATCTGTGACACTGCGTCACTTCAGAAATTTATTACTATATAATAAAATGTAAGAAGTACCTAGACGTAGTAGACTGCAACATTACAAAAATATTTATATAAATAAACAAAATAACATAATAGCTTCTAAAAAAAATGTTACAGAATGGGGTGCTAACCCTAAAAATATTGTTTTCCCTTACAAGATTTTTAGCAGTGTCTAGTGTTCCAAGTAAAATGGATGTGAACTTCATACAGTCAGACAAACAGACGAACACGGACAGGACGGACGGACGGGACAGACGGACAGGACGGACGAACAGGACGGCTGGAAGGCACGGACAGACAAGATGGACGGACAGTTTACGTTTAGAGCTACATTACACACATCTTGATTTGAAAAACGTGTATCTCTTACTGATCTGTGACACTGCGTCACTTCAGAATTTATTTTAATAGAATAAAATGTAAGAAGTACCTAGATATAGTAGGCTGAAACAAAAATATTTATATTAATAAACAAAATAACATGAGGTTATAACTTCTGAAGTAATGACGCTATAATACTGGCGTAAAAAATATTTACAGAATGGGGTGATAACCCTAAAAATATTTTTTCCTTTTACTAAATTTTTAGCAGTGTCTAGTGTTCCAAATATAATAAATGTGTAGTTCATACAGTCAGACAAACAGACGAACACTGACGGACGGGACAGATGGACAGGACGGACGGACAGGACGGACGGACGGGACGGACGGACAGGACGGATAGTTTACGTTTAGAGCTACATTACAAACATCTTGATTTGAAAAACGTGTATCTCTTACTGATCTGTGACACTGCGTCACTTCAGAAATTTATTACTATATAATAAAATGTAAGAAGTACCTAGACGTAGTAGACTGCAACATTACAAAAATATTTATATAAATAAACAAAATAACATAAAAGCTTCTAAAAAAAATGTTACAGAATGGGGTGCTATCCCTAAAAATATTGTTTTCCTTTACAAGGTTTTTAGCAGTGTCTAGTGTTCCAAGTAAAATGGATGTGAACTTCATACAGTCAGACAAACAGACGAACACGGACAGGACGGACGGACGGGACAGACGGACAGGACGGACGAACAGGACGGTCGGAAGGCACGGACGGACAAGATGGACTGACAGTTTACGTTTAGAGCTACATTACACACATCTTGATTTGAAAAACGTGTATCTCTTACTGATCTGTGACACTGCGTCACTTCAGAAATTTATTACTATATAATAAAATGTAAGAAGTACCTAGACGTAGTAGACTGCAACATTACAAAAATATTTATTTAATTTTTTAGCAGTGTCTAGTGTTCCAAATAAAATAAATGTGAAGTTCATACAGTCAGACAAACAGACGAACACGGACGGACGGGACAGATAAACAGGACGGACGGACAGGACGGACGGACAGGACGGACGGACGGGACGGACGGACAGGACGGACGGAGAGGACGGACGGATAGTTTACGTTTAGAGCTACATTACAAACATCTTGATTTGAAAAACGTATATCTCTTACTGATCTGTGACACTGCGTCATTTCAGAATTTATTTTAATAGAATAAAATGTAAGAAGTACCTAGACGTAGTAGACTGCATCAAAAATATTTATATTAATAAACAAAATAACATGAGGTTATAACTTCTGATGTAATGGAGCTATAATACTGGCGTAAAAAAATGTTACAGAATGGGGTGCTAAGCCTAAAAATATTTTTTTCCTTTACTAAAACTTTTAGCAGTGTCTAGTGTTCCAAGTAATATGGATGTGAACTTCATACAGTCAGACAAACAGATGAACATGGACAGGACGGACGGACGGGACAGACGGACGGGACGGACGGACAGGACGGACGGAAAGGACGGACGGACGGACGGACAAGGCGGACGGACACTACGTACGGACGGGACGGACGGACGGACAGGACGGACGGACAGGACGGACGGACAGGATGGACGGACAGGACGGACAGACAGGACGGACGGACAGGATGGACGGACAGGAAGGACGGACAGGACGGACGGACAGGACAGACGGATAGGACGGACGGGACATACGAAAGGTTAACAGTTCAAACTAAGCTAGCCTGTTTTAAGTACACCGGAGATGTGACGACCTTTCAGATCCATCATTAGATCTCGTTTTAGCCAAAAAACATTCGATTTAAAAATAAATGATTGATGTGATAATTACATGTGTTTTGGCTGTAGGGACACTTGACTCTAACAAAAATAGCAATGTAACGCTTAATATTTTACAACCGGATGCCTTTAATCGAAAAAAATATTTGACATACCCGTAATATTTTTGAAATTACAAAAACCCCACTCCATGGGGTAGACGAGAAAAAAGAACTATCCTCACTTACGTGCAGGGGAGGTCCTATGTATATTCATGCCAAATAACAGCTTTCTAGTACTAAGAGTCTCTAAGCTAAGCTGTGGACGGACGGACGGACGGACGGATGGGCGGACGGACGGACAGACGGACATATGGATGGATGGACAGACGGACAGATGGACGGATGGAAAGATGGACGAATGGATAGACGGACGGACGGACAGACGGACGGACGGACAGATGGACGGAGAGATGGACGGACTGGCAGATGGACAGACAGACGGTCGGACAGACGGACGGACAGAAGGACGGACATGGCGGAACTATAAGGGTTCCTAGTACGGAACTCAACTGCCAATTTATTGTCTTCTTCCGTCAAAACGTTAGGTGATGTTTTAAAGTAAAAGAGTAGAAATGAAATAAATGTTTGAAAAAACTAAAAACCGTCTTCAAAATGCAAGAAATAACTTATTTTAAAATGATAGGTAATAAAAATAAAGGTCAGTCGGACTAAAAACATTTATTTTATTTCATACCTTTTAGTGATCATAATAATACTGTTACGTCGTCCACGTATATTTATTTATTCCTATAATATTTGAGGAGTTCTTTCGATTTCTCCAAGATCTCATCATCAGATGTTGACGTGCTGGAAATGGGTCCAACTAGAAAGTAGACGCAATCGGACAAAAAAAAAATCGTTCCAGGCGTCTTGGTCCCGATGAATTGAGAAACTTCCTTCTTTTTTTAAAGTCGGTTAAAAATATTTAACGCTTACAAAATACAATTAAAACAAAAGACAACTAAAAATAACACAAAATGGCGTTGAAAAGGGCCCCTACTCAGCATAAGAGCCTCAACCAGTGAAGTATAACTTGTTATGTGTATGTGTAGTTTTGTTGTGATTTTGTACTGCGGTGGAGGCGACGGAGGTTTGTTTGTTTACTTAAATGTAGGTAGAAATGGTCGCACAAATTCAAATAGAGTATTTATCTTAGAAATTACCTAAGTCATGAACTGACAAAGGTTTTCTAAGTCATGTTTTATTGGGAAATGTTTAAAGTAGGTATATAAGATTAATACAGTCATCTTTTAAAAATAACAAAACATGACTGTCATAGGCAAAAATTGAATAAGCTGCTGGTGAATTCTAGGGTTGAACTTATTCTTTGACCTTATATACACTTACACACTTTATTCTAGCAACATTCGAAATGTAACCGGCTCGTTAGATATTAATAATTTAGATGTATTATTAATAGTTGGTAAGTATATCACAAAAATAACATCCAAGTGTGATTTTGATATTTAGGTATATTAGGTAGATATGAGCTCTGAAAGCTAATACTTTTAACCTTCTGCAACTGTGGTGACTTTTTTAGAAACATTCTACTGAGGTGGAGTCTGTCAGACGTCATTTTTGATAAAACATAGAAAAAATACTAATGGGCATTGATAAGTATTGTTTATTTAGTGTATAGCATGATTATTTAATTTTCATGTGGAGTTTATAATAAGCATGTATATGGGCTTCTAAATAAAAAAATGACATTAACTTGAACAAGGTAAAAAAATCTGGAGTTTTTAACATAGGTTAGTTTATAATGCCCCGAGTCTTTAGGAGAGGTTGCTGAGCGATACAGACCTATTTCACGCTATAAGCGATTTTTTTTGGCGGTGTCTGATAGACGTCACGTCAGTCGCAGAGGGTTAATAAAATATATATTAAACGAGGTATCTAAACAGAAGTTTGAGATTACAAATCAGCATTTTATTGATTTCATACAATCTCTTAAAGTTTCGGGGGTCTTAGTTTGCTGGCCATTTCTGAGTGCGTTTTCTTTTCTTAAAAAAAAAAACTATTTATTTCGCCGTCAACAACAAACAAAATTTAGTTGGTAATAAAAAATGTTACTTTATCAAAGAAATCCTAATGCGTGGTGCGTTATTCGACTCGCACTTAACTGGACCGGCTTTCCTTACTGGTTTGGGCCACGCTTCACCACAGTTGCAAATAAGTTTGCAATCGCAAAAAACATTTTTCGGATTTTTTCCATAATTTGTGCTTCCTTCTTGCCAATTTTCAGGATTCTGGGTCTAATAGGAAGTACCTACCCTATACATTTTGATTCCATTGAGAGTGTTGAAACATACGTTTTTTGCGGCATAAAAGGACAGACAGACGGACATACGGACGGACGGACGGACAACAAAGTGATCCTATAAGGGTTCCGTTTTTTGCTTTTGAGATACGGAACCCGAAAAATGTTATTTCTTAAATGATACCCTAATACGTAGTGCATAGTCCGACTCGCACTTGAGTGGAAAGCCGTTTCCTATTGGTTTTTAACAGACTTCAAAAAAGGAGGAGATTGTACGTTCCATGGTATGTATTTTTTTTATGTATGTTCACCGATTACTTCCTCAATTGTGGACCGATTTTAAAAAATCTTTTTTAGTTTGATAGATTACCTATACTTTCGAGGTGATCCCATTGTCACCAAATCTGAATCTGTTGAGGGGATCAGTGAGGAATTGAGGGAATTCCTCAAATATAGCGATTGGCAAACATAGTATAGCGATTTTAGTATTTTTAGTAACAAATCTAGCATTTGCATTCAGAAAGTATAACTTGGTGCAGTGAAACTGATCATGAAGACCACAGATGGCCACCGGAACTCCTCAATGGTACCTATTTCAAGGGTGGCGACAAGATATCTCGATTTAGATAGTTGAGCGACTACAACGAAAAATATTTACTTGTTGAAATATGACTATGACTTTCCCGCGGCGTCGTATGGGGCGCTTGAAATAAATTAAAGTTTCATATCAACTACGAAGTATGACTACGTAACAGCGTATTGTGATCACTAAAAAGTATAAAATAAAATAAATGTTTTAAAATAAAAAAACCGCTATCAAAAACGCATCAAATAACATCTTTTAAAATTGTAGGCACCTACCTAATAGGTTAGCCCAACAGAACCGAAGTCGGCGATTATTAGGTGCCTACAATTTAAAAAAAAGTTATTTTGTGCGCTTTTGAAGGCGATTTTTTGTTTTTTAACATTTTTTTATTTCAATTACAAAAAACATTATTATTTTGTGATGGAGCAACAAATTAACAATTTTATGATATGAACTTGCGGCTTGCATAAGCGGCCGTAACTTTTTTTTCAGTTTACTTCGAAGTTTGACTTTTTATAGATGCAAAGGACTGTGGACCTAATTATATGGAGGGATTGATAAATTTTGAGAGTTACAAAACATTAACCGTTTTTTTTGCTGAATATCTTGCGGCGTTTCTTCTCAGCAGTGGTCTCCTCTTCGGAAGCGCTGATAGAATTTGGAATTTAAAAATTTGAAGTGTAAAAGTGCCTGTGCGGCCTATTTACTGAATAAACAACTTTTGTACTTTTTACATTCTTGTCCTTTTTAATTAGAACGCCTTTGTTATTGTTAAGAAATTTTCTTAGACAAACTTATATAAGTAAGCTATCAATTGTTTAAAACTGACATTAACAATAGTATATCGACGGTGGAAATTTCAAATGTCGTAAGGGACATTTTGTCGTAAATACACTAAATATACCATTGAAGTCAGTATTTTTTTTTCTATCTATTTGTTGTATTTGTCGTATCGGTCAAATATTTTTGTATAACGTCTTGTTTCATTAAGCGCAATATTGTATATCTCAATATTTTTAAAATTCCTATATTGTAAGGCACTAAAAAGAATACATTTTGTCAGATAAGTACTGTGTTTTCGGAGGTGTAACACACATTTTCTTCTTATTTTTTTGTTGTAAGGGACACTATTTCCTAAACGACTGTATTTATGGAGGTCCAATTAAAAAAATAGGGTAGGCGAAGTTATTTAAAAAGTATGCTGCCAAGAATCATCTTAATGGGATGAGTAGTTTCCAAGTTATGAATTTAAAAAAAGTAGAATTTTGTTTTCTGGCTCCCCTGAAAAGTAAGCGTTTGTCCCTTACGACATTTGAAATTTCCACTGTCGAATAATAGTCCTAAAGAATCAAGGCAATAGACTAGTACTTATTCTACACAAAAAGTAATGAAAGGTTGCATTACTAATATTTTTGATATACCTATCCAACGACATCCCACATTATGTGGTAGACGAGAAAAAAAAACATCCCCACGTTACGTTTAGGGGAGGTACACTAAAACATTTTTTTTTCAAAATTTAACTTTACGACTTTGTCGGCGTGACTAATATGAATATTCTCATGCCAAATTACAGCTTTCTAGTACTAAGAGTCTCTAAGCTAGGCTGCGGACGGACGGACGGATCGACATCGTGAAACTATTAGGGTTCCTAGTTTGACTATGGAATCCTAGAAACGTGTAAACTTTTATAGCACAAACTATCTGCGCTTCACTACACTAGAATAAAAGCTATGAAATGGTACTAGCACTTATACTTAATGTAATAGAATGAATGAATGAATGTGCTTATTTTAATAGAATTCATATTTTGGTATCTATCTACTGGTATTTATTTTTTCCCGGAAAGTTAGCTTTTGGCATACTACACCTTTATTCGGTGGAACCATCGATATCACCTATTTGTTTTATTATGTAAAGTAACTATAGTAAAGATAACATGAAATTTAATTTCCTATTCATTCGAAGCATTTGCTTGTAATTCATATTTTTCAAAGTGTATTGCAAAAAATCGGACATGACATTAGTATGGAAATATGAAAATTTCAATAACTCACTAAGTATTCAAATAAATATCGCTTTGTTTTGCATCTGTGTGGGTCCTGCACCAACTCACAAAGCTACTTGGCATTTTTGCAGCATTATTTAAATCCGGTAATTATTAAAATCGAATTATTTTTGCAATTATAAACAACTGTTTGACACTACGTCAAAAAGTCGACTCCACAGAGCAGTATTAGCTGCACCCCCGCCAGCACTATGTCAGTGGAGCCGATTTTCAGCATCAGTTAGGCTTCCATACTTATTATATTTCCATGTAACCAGTGTTACCACACACTATTTATGCAATCTAATAATTACAAAACAGCCTAATCGTATTTTTATTTTTATAAAACCTTAAAGCACTAAGAGAGTAATTATAATAAAACGCAAATGGTATACAAAACCGTCCGTCCGTCGGTCCGTATCGTAACCAAATAAATATTTGAACTCTTTTTTTAATTTTGTCTTTCGCCATTAGTACTTTGTTGAAGGCTGGTATAGAATAGAACGCACACATGCGCAATTTCATATGAACTGATTTGCTGGTACTAGAGATATCAGACCCTCATTCGGATTGTTAGAAGTGCGCAGGCCAAGTTCATTTTTATCGACGGGATATTATTCTACGTATCGTATTTTTATTAATACTTTTTTCATTTGTGTTAGTTAACTCTTTCAGGCCCAGCTTAGAATAAAGTCTATCAAGTAACAGAGAATATTCTGATATGAATTTTCTTAATGAAAAGATTATAGCACTCGTAAATAAAAAATCATGAAAGATTTTATACTCTTATATATAATGATAAATAGTTCCAACATGCTCAAAATTTAGCATAATGGTATGTACCTAATAGGCTGTAATTGTGTTGAAAAAAGCATTAAAAAAGTATAAAATATAGGTACATTATACTCAATTTCTAGGGTTCCGTAGTCAAACTAGGAACCCTTATAGTTTCGCCATGTCCGTCTGTCCGTCCGTCCGCAGCCTAGCGCAGAGAATCTTAGTACTAGAAAGCTGTAATTTGGCATGCATATGCATATAAGTCACGCCAACAAAGTGGTACAATAAAATGTACAAAAAAAATTTTTTTAGGGTACCTCCCCTGCACGTAACGTGGGGATGTATTTTTTCTCGTCTACTTTATAGTGTGAGGTGTCGTTGGATAGGTTTTTCAAAAATATTACGGGTTTGTGGAAACAGTATTTCGATTAGGTAATCCGTTTATGAAATATTAATTTAAGCGCTAGCAAAACTATCACGACTAAGTAGACATCATTGGTTCTTGAGATACAGGCAATCAAAGTGTTTATACCTACTAAAATCATCTAAGACGGCACCAAGTGACTTAATAAAAAAATATTATTACTTGTTGATTTTTATGTTTGTAGTACTTAACGGCTTCGGAACCCTACACTAAGCATGGTCTGACATGCTCTTGCCCATTTTTTTATGACCATATTCCAATAAATCATTTTGAACTTTATGGCATTAAGTTATAACTTATATAACTTATTTAATTCAAGTAAGTGTAGGATTGAGGAAAATAAAGTACTTGTATGTGGTATTCATTTTAGATATTTGAATGGTTATTGTAGGCGAACTTGGCTTACATTTTGAACACTGTTCGTTAGTTTAAAATTGAATTTGATCACAATATGTCAGCTGTCAAGGAAAGTCCCCGAGACTTCTTGTAGGGGAAGCCGGGCATAATCTAACACTTCAAGCTTTTACCTGTAGCACAGAATGGATAGACGTATAAGTATACCTGTAGCTTTAAAAGTACATAACGTACGTGTTTTATTTTCATATCCATTTAATCGGTGGTTAAAATAAAAAATAAATCAAAGTACATCACCATTATTATAAAAAAGAGGTTTTCTTCAAAGGGGTTTGTAACACAATAATCGACAATGATATAAAAATCGAATGACTAAAAAATAATAACATTGCATAGTGGTAACTTTAATTTACTTTCAGCCTTACAGACAAGCCAAGTTAAACAATAATCAACGTTAGTATCAAAATATCATAATTTTTTCTGGTTTTTTTCACACGAATAAAATCTTTTGTCACATTATACGATTACACAGATACCCCTGTTTTGTTAAAACTAGCCCCGTAACCTTACCATGAGTTGCAATTATCGTACTCGCTAGCGAGTAGAATGCTCTGTTCCTCACAATATTATAGTAGAGTGAGAGGGACAGAGTATTAGAATCTCTAGCGAGTATCGTAATTGTAACTCATGGTCAGGGTAGCGGTCACTCCTGCAACAGTAGAAAAAACATTTAAAATTAAAGCAATTAAATAACATGATAATTACAATTACTATCGTTACTTAATCAAAAAAGCTTTATTCAGCACCAAATTGTGATTTCATTGTGGCAACAATTAGTGAGGAAGTCAAAAAATTGCAATCGTAAAAAACTCTATTTATCTGCAAAAAGTCGCCGCGGCGCACAATTTTTCCGTTTGGAGTCCTGCTGACAACTGATGGGTCACTACGTATTTGGTATCATATCATAATCCATGGAAGGAATAAAAAAACGAGATTTAGATTATAGTAATTTGGCCGCTATTGACGTGTTAATACTTATCCTCGTTAAAACAAGCCCCGGCCTCCCCTACGCGATATTTGTTACTTACGCCGTGACAGAATTTAGACATCTCTTTTACTCTTACTGTTTTTACTTTTCTTGGTGCAGTATTTTACCACACTTACGTTAGCGTCACTTGTAACTAACATACTCGTACTTATGCGATTTGGATGAGAATATTTACTTATAATAATAATTAATAATAACGGTCCCATCGAGCTATGCTGATGGAGACAGAAGGCAGCCATAGGAAATCCTCAAGGGCTAAATTGTATATTGACACCTTAAATTATATTTAAAACAGCTATTGCTGAGATAAGTGTCTGCCAAAATTTTGTTTTTGGTACCTACTTACAAGGGTTTGGGTTAAGGTCTGTACGTTTTTGTGCACAGTAATCACTGTTTATACCGAAAAACCCAACGAGCCCAAACACGATGGGGCTATCTTTTTTCGATGCGAAGTTCCTATGACCACTTTATAATAATATTGCATTGTCACCTTACTTACATAAATATGCCGAATTTCAGCGCAATCCGGTAGCAGCAAGTGGTAGAAATATGGTTTGCAAAATGATCTAACTTATCAAAATTGCAAGTACAATAAAAGCTTACAAAAAGGGGCAGCATAAAAGTTATAAAGGGATACGTTCAAATTAAAGTAAAATTGATTTTTATTTATACAAATAACACACATAAATAAACACTACACACCGAGCAATAAGCTGATTCAAGCTATCTCGTGTTTGTGATTCGCGGCACGAGACGAAACTGCGTTGAGATTATTTGTTGAACACGCATCATACACGAGACCATCGTGCTGGTTTCAAAGCCGTTCATGTGATCACATGAACGGCTGCTGGAAACTGATCAAGTTTAGGGGCGGTACGGCGAGAGTAACCAACAGGAGACCACGGCAACATGCCGTCGACACGAGGCGGCAGTTTGGTCACGGCGACAAACTGGTTAACGTTTTCGCATATATTTGAAAAGCACGCATAATATTTTAAAACGACTCTTGTACGCTGAACATGTGAAGAATATAATTATGGTTATTGTTTACATTGTGAGCTTAATGTCAATATTGGCATTTGTCATTTCTGTCCTGATTTTTTTAAACTTCCCAAAAAGTTTTACCGTAAAGAGGTATTTTGAAAGATCTTTTTGAACTTTTGTCACCTTAGATACACTGAATGTTTGTCCAGTTAAATCTTTTCGGTCGACTATGCAGTTACATCTTCTTGATTTTTTATCCAAGCAAATAATTTAAACGAAGTGTTACGTGTCATTTTTCTGACGGTTTCACGTGTTAGTCTTTTTTGGGAATCCATTGCAACACATTTTTTGGGCTCGCTGTCCGGTTAGATCTATCTGATGGTGACTGTACTATGGGTACTAGAAAACGATAAACTTACTTATATAGAGAAATATATACTTATATATATAGAAAAAAAAAAGCCCGAGTGGTTGCCGGGGTAGAATAGTGCCACTCCATGTCTTCCCGTGGATGTCGTAAGAGGCGACTCAGGGAATAAGGGCTTGTAGTATTGTTAGGCGATGGGCTTGCAACCTGTCACTAATACACTAGTAAACTTCTTGGCCTGATTGTGCAAAATGTGGTTACAGAATTATCAACAAGTCTTTTTAGAGTTGTTGGTATTTCTGTAGCTCTGCCTACCCCACACTGGGAATGAAGGCGTGATGTTATGTATGTATGTATGTATATATAGAAAACATCCAAGACTCAGGAACAAATACTCAAGCTCATCACACAAATATCTGCCCTTACCGGGATTTGAACCCAGGACCGCTGGCTTCGGAGGCAGGGTCACTCCCAACTAGGCTAGCGTGTCGTATGACTGTCAAACAACTGACGGTTTTTTTTTAAACAACGATACCCGAGACGAAATTGACACGCCCTCGCTTAATTAGTTTATGTCTGTTTTCTGTAAAACGTACGGGTACCTACATAAACCTAAGAGATATAGTTATATAGACAGAAAGACAGGCAGAAGCGGGAAGTGATTTGTTTTTACTGTAAAGATAAACCAGCCAAGTGAAGTGCCGACATGTTCTTGTTCTACGATGTTACCTACTAGCTAGGAATAATAATTATAGAACTCGCTTACAGAAATAATTGCCCTTACTGGAAATTTTACCAAGGACCGCTAACTCTATTCGAGGGGCAGTCACTTTAAACTAACCTTGAATTTACCTAAAAAAACGTTGAACTACAAAACGACACGTTAGCCTAGTTGATAGTGACCCTACCCTGCCTACAAAGCTACCGGTCCGGGGTTCGATTCCCAGTATAGGCAAATATTTGTGTGATGAGCACAAGTATTTCTTTCTGTCTTGAATATAAGTATTTATCTAAACAAGTATGTTTATCGTTGTCTAGTACCCATAGTACAAGCCTAGAGCTTAGTTCGGGACTAGGTCAATTTGTGTGAGTTTCTCCCCTGATATTTATTTAAAAACATACCGCTGTGAGACTACATAAATTTCTCAATATTATGAATATGGGAATATTAAGCGCTTGCTCATACTAATTTCAAGGGAATGCTCCGGAAGCATTTTCTTGAACAAGACATTGAGCTTATCTCATCACTTTCATTCTCCGCTTTTGTTTTTATAGGTATATTAATTCTTTATATTTATGTATTATGTAAGTAATATATTAGTATGAGTATTATATGACGTATATACATACATACATAACATCACGCCCGTATTCCCAGAGTGGGGTAGGCAGAGCTACAGAAATATCAACAACTCTAAAGACATGGTAATAATTCTGTAACCACATTTTGCACAAGTAGGCTGAGATGTTTACTAGTGTATTAGTGACAGGTTGCAAGCCCATCGCCTAATAATACTACAAGCTTTTATTCCCTTAGCCGCCTCTTACGACATCCACGGGAAGACATGGAGTGGCACTATTCTAACCCGGAAACCACACGGGCATGACGTATATAGTATTGTAATATTTAATTATGTTAAGTTTTTAGTTTTATCTGTTTTCTTTTTCTGTGCACCCACTGAATAATGTAAATTTCTCATTGGTTATTTGGTCGACTGGTAGAGAATGCCATTAGGCATTAGGTCCGCCATTTGTACTTGTTTTCATGCAATAAACATTAAATAAATAAATAATTGCTTTGAGACCAATTAAAATAGTTTCCCTTTAATCCGATTTAACATTACGTTCTACCTCACGTCGTAGGTGAGAGCGAAGTTATTTGTATATTGCGTTAATGATGCAAGGTCCTCCATTTCTCTCTATTCATTCTCTTTACCTCCTTACTCTTACATATTTATATGACATATCTAGAGATGTGCCGTTTTCTGGAATGTGCCATTTTCTGGATTTCTCATTATCCTAACAAAACGGCCAAATAGTCCTATATGCCATTTAAAAACGGGACCCCGTGTGGTTGCCGGGTTAGAATAATGCCACTCCATGTCTTCCCGTGGATGTCGTAAGAGGCGACTAAGGGAATAAGGGCTTGTAGTACTGTTAGGCGATGGGCTTGCAACCTGTCACTAATACACTGGTAAACATCTTAGCCTGACTATGCAAAAAGTGGTTACAGAATTATCAACAAGTTTAGAGTTGTTGGTATTCTGTTGCTCTGCCTACCCCTCTCTGGGAATAAAGGCGTGACGTTATGTAAAACGGGACCCCATTACTAAGACTTGTGACTGTCTGTCACCAGGCTGTGTCTCAAGAACCGCGATAGCAAGACAGTTGAAATTTCCACAAATTATGTATTTCTGTTGCCGCGATAACAACAAATACTAAAAAGAAAATAAAATAAATATTTAAGGGGGGCTCCGATAAAACAACCTTGATTTATTTGTCTTTATGTTTGTCTTTAAATATTCGCAGAATATTTAGTTGTATATTCTCTTTTAGAATAAATAATTAATTAAAAATTAAATTAATATTTAAGGGGGCTCCCATACAACAAACGTAATTTTTTTGCCATTTTTTGCTCGATCTTAATGCAGACACCGTGGTTGTATAGACAATGGTACGGAACCCTTCGTGCGCGAGTCCAACTCGCACTTGGCCGGTTTTTAATTTTGACACAACTTAAATTGAACTTGATATTCGTTAAAATAAAGCTAAAACTAAATTGCCTTGACTATGTCCAATGGAGCACCAGATCTCACGAGATTATAGATCCGCATCTTAATTATTGAGCAAATTTGAATCTTAAAATTCATGAAATGTGGTCCCTTTGTTGTTTCCTTGTTGTTTGTTTACCAAGGGGCTTGTTGACACGCTCGTCCATAGGGTGAGGGGCCATTCTGGGAATTAATCTGCCCTGCTAAGCTAAATACCAGCAACTACAATAAAACTTCAGTTGCAATCACAACCTTATTACTTAGAAGAGAGGATTGAATTTACTTTGGCAATTGGATTTGACATACTGTTTTTTTGCCTGGGAGGGCAGTAATAACGAGGAGCTCGGGACTCCGACTATGAAATAGACTCTTAAATGTCAACGCGTTATTCCGTTATACTAATTAATCACTTTTATCCTGTTTGTTTTTCTGTGATGATATTTAATTACCAGTTTTTCTACGCTAGTAAAGTCCGTATAAGGAATGCGAAATACTGTGCATTTTTTAACAATAGACCAGTAAACAGGAATATAAAATTTTGCATTTTCCCAATCATTTGAAAAGGAGTAAACCAAATACAATTTTAATGTCGTTCAAAAATATAAAGCTATTATACAGTTGGAGTGGTAAGTCTTACGATAAAAATGTATAATCAGATCGCCCCGTTGTTTACTTATGACATAAAATCTTTATTAAGTACCTCAAAAACAAAATATGTCGGCTGATTACCGGTTTTCCTAATTATTAATCGGTTTTACCGACCTCAAATAATACCGGTTTTCCAATAATCCGGTTTTTGTAAGTTAAGTTTTGTATTATTCTTGAGGTAATTATCGTTAAACTTAAATACCCAGTTGCATTTAATACCGTAACCGCTACCGTTACCATTCCTAAAAGTAGGCGAAAAAAAACATTTTAAAATATATATTACTTGAGGCACTTTGTTTAACCTACTCGGAGAGATAACTTAAGAATAGAGATAGTTTAGAGATAGTGTATGCTCGTAGTAACTAGTTAATAATTGTTTTGGTGAAATAATGAGGTTTCCATACATACATACCAACATGGATAGGATATATGGTCAAATTTGTATAAACGTGGCAATACGTTTGATCATGAAGTTCAGTCAAGACAGGCCTTACTAAAACTCCCGACAATATTACGGTTTCAGAAATAAAACCATTATAATATATTATGGCAATTACATATTATTTTCCATTATATATTTTGTTAGGTAAAAGCACCAATGTTCGACACTTTTAGCTGACTTGCAAAAAAATTGAGAGTTGATAATAAATACTTGTTCATTGTCATAATAAAAAGATCCCTCTTGCCAGGGATGGAACCTCGGACCGCTAGCTTTTAAGACAAGTCTGATTGCATAGTGAAATTATCGTCGCTATTTTTTTAGTGTTAAAAAAACATTATGAAAATGTCAAAGCAAAATTATATTAAAAATACAAATAACTCCCACTTCAATTCATTTGTCATCCAATTTGTATTCGTAAGGGCTTTATGAACACAATGGATGTCTTTCAAATGAAGTCGGTCCATTGTCAAAGAGGACAATACGTTTGCGTTCAAGATATTACAATCATTTTGATAATTATTGATTCCTTATAAACACATGCCACCTTTCGCGGATGGACAGATTTTAATGAGGAATAGAGATAGCTTATCCATTGGATAATCAACATTTTTTATTTTAAAATTTCTCGACGGAATAACGATAATCGAAATCTACATGGAAGAAGTCACGGGAAAAAGCTAGAAAAACATAAGCTTATAAATAAATAAATATCACGGGAAAATTTCACACAAATTGACCTAGTCCCAAACTAAGCTCTAGGCTTATACTATGGGTACTAGACAACGATAAACATACTTAGATAGATAAATAAATACTTAAATACATAGAAAACATCATCGCGCTCATGATACAAATATCGGCCCGTACCAGGATTTGAACCCGGGACCGCTGGCTTCGGAGGCAGAATTACTCCCAACTAGACCAATATAATACGAGTATGTGGCAACATACGCCATCACGACAATTGCATTACGCACATTTACACACCACGAGATAATTGATATTTATTATTTATTTTTATTTATTTATTTTATGTTAAAGGATCAGGCACACGAGCACTCAGGCCACCTGATGGTAAATGGAATCTGAGACCCATAGACATTTGAATTCTCAACATTATAATCCTAAGACCTCAAATGCGTTGCTAACCCTGAGGACTAAGATGGAATGCCTCTATGCTAGTAATTTCACCGGTTGTCTTATCCCCACACCGGAACACAACAATGCGAACACTGGTGCTTGGCGGGTGGTTAATGGATGAGATGGTGGTAGCGATCCGGACGGACCCTGCACAGGGTCCTACCAACACTAAAAACAAAAACAAACAATTAGAGAAACAAAATAAACATCGATGCCAGCAGTTTCCGTAAGCCAGCAGGGCACTTCAGGAACACCAATATTCATTTCACCTTTATCATCTTCATACATACTTATCACCGCTTTTAATTTGCTCATTATAGAACCAAAGCGCCGCCTCCGGAAAGGTTTCATTTAACAATGGTTATTCACGTATTCTAGGTTCTTATACTGAAAGTAATAAGGTTTGTTTTGCTTGTGACTTAATGATCGCAGTCCACATGGCTAGACCTCTACATTAGTACGGAGGAAACACTTGGCTTCCTGTGGCCTTTGGTATGTTATCTAGTAAATTATGTCCATAAAGAAACACTATATGTGCTTAAAACCCAACTGAGTTCTTTAATTTAAGAAAAATACGTTTGGCAATCGGGCATTTTCCAAAAAAAATACCTATGGTTAAGGACAAAAATTAACATACATACGTAACATCACCCCTTCATTCCCAGAGTGGGGTAGGCAGAGCTAGAGAAATACCAACCACTCGAAAAAACACTTTTTGATAATTCTGTAACCACATTTTGCATAAACAGTGTATTAGTGACAGGTTGCAAGCCTATCGCCTAACAGTATTACAAGCCTTTATTCCCTTTCCCTTAGTCGCCTCTCACGACATCCACGGGAAGACATGGAGCGGCACTATTCTAATCCGGCAACCACACGGAACTTTTCCATTACGTCACGAAAATTAATCAAATTTTTACATACTCTCATAAGCCAACAGGCGGTATTTCAAATTAAATAAACATAGCAGATTTAAACCTCACCTCTTAGTAATATAGTTGAACTTGCCACAGGAGTTTTGTCTAAGATGACACAATTCCTAAAAAGAAGTAATTGTTAATTTTCATGACGTAATGGAAAAGTTACCGATGTTAATTTTAGTCCTTAACAATATGTAATTATAATTTTTTGATTAACACCCATTCATTCATCATCATTTTACCAACGGGTATTATTTTTAAACCTTTCCAAGAACGCAGAATTTTCATTTCATCGAAAAGCATTTTTCGCCGCAGATTTAATATTCTAACCTAACCTAAGTAATTAATGTTTAATTTAAGATATCCTAAAAACATCGTGGTTTCAGCAGAAAAAGAAACCAAGGCACCGAAGGGACCGAATCGAAAATAGTGGGATGATTGACACGAACTTAATGATAATAATTCATTGACGTAGATACCGACCAGTAGACGCCGGGTTCAATACAAAAAAATCTTAGAAAAGTGTCTTATGGCAACCTATATAAACTTAGATCCTAGTTAGTGTCATTATCAAAACTCAAATATTTTAACTTAAATCGTATCTCATAGACGCAAGGCTTCATTTTACTTAATAGTATCCCATTTTGAAGTGAGGTCTTGTTCGTTCGGTCGTTTTTTTTTGTAACCGATTGTCTTAAACGTATTGTTGATCGAAGTAAGATTTTTATTAATCTAGACATAAGTAAAGAAATGGAGTGGCCTTTACTCAGTAATGGACACTATCTACTTACCGATAAGCGCTACTTATTTTTTTTATGACAAGGAGAAGGCACACGAGCACTTAGGCCACCTGATGGTAAGTGGAATTTGAGACCCATAAACATTTGAATTCTCAAGACTATAATCCTAAGACCTCAAACGCGTTGCCAACCCTGAGGACTAAGATGGAATGCCTCTATGCTAGTAATTTCACCGGTTGTCTTATCCCCACACCGGAACACAACAACGCGAACACTGTTGCTTGTCGGGTGGTTAATGGATAAGATGGTGGTAGCGATCCGGACGGACCCTGCACAGGGTCCTACTGCCACGATAAAACCGCCTATTGACTCGCTTAGTAAGTTTTTATTTGTATTTTACTTTTCATGCTGTATTTGTATGTGGTGAAGAATGGCGTTGCCAACCCTGAGGACTAAGATGGAAGGCCTCTATGCTAGTAATTTCACCGGTTGTCTTCCATGTCTTCCCGTGGATGTCGTAAGAGGCGACTAAGGGAATAAAGGCTTGTAGTATTATTAGGCGATGGGCTTGCAACCTGTCACTAATACACTAGTAAACATCTCAGCCTACTTGTGCAAAATGTGGTAACAGAATTATTAACATGTCTTTAGAGTTGTTGGTATTTTTGTAGCTCTGCTACCCCACTCTGGAAATACAGGCGTGATGTTATGTATATTCTATTTTATCATAAATAGGTTGGTTATAAGTAGAATGCATAAAAATCTTTTAGGTTTTCTAAAAGACGAAAACATATTTTTACTTCAGATAAAGTTGAATTAATAACGTATGTAAGTGTTAAATTTAATTAACCCATCCTTACAAAACACGCTGCAGCATGTTCCAGTTTTATACACCTGCGTTACTTAAAATTGTTCAAGCAACTTGATAAATTAATCTTTCTAACTTAGGGGTGAAAATTATGACTTGCTTAGTATGCTTGGTGCGTCCTTAATCCTAATATAAGGTGAAAAATGATCCATTAGAACTTAAGGAGGTTATAAAGGGTGTTGATATATTGGCGGGGGTGGCTTAATGGTAACTGATCCTTGTGCTAAGCACCTGGGTCATTTTGGTAAGACTTTAAGTCAGTTTTAGATAAATTTAGTAAGGATAATAAAAACATTCAAATTTTTGCGATTTTAAAACGCTGTTTCTTTATTAATTATTGATCTCATGTTTATTTATTATTGATCTCAATAATTTCCCGGAGTAATTTTATTATTTAATGTTTAATCCAAACACTTTAACAGCATTATATTCCGATGTGATGTATTATTGACGACACTTTGGCCTAGTTGGTAGTGACACTGCCTTCGACGCTAGAGGTTCAAATCCCGGTAAGGGCAGATATTTGTGTGAAGAGCACGAGTATTTTTTCCAGAGTCTTGGATGTTTTCTAAGTATTTAAATATATATTTTTCCATATAAGTAACTTTATCGTGTTCTAGTAAACATAGCACAAGCCTAGAGCTTAGTTTAGGAATAGGTCAATTTGTTTAAGATTGTCTCCCGATATATATATATATATTTTACGACCTATTTTTTATGTCTCTTCCGCGTTTTTACCGAGCAGTCCCAAAAGAAGACCTGTGTTGGCATCACAGCCACCATATGCTGAGTTAGAACCGTTTCGCACCAATTTTCAATATTCTGTCCTCTCTTTTAATTTTTTTACGTTATATAATATGCTTTTATTGCGGTCTTCCTATCTTTTTTCTCTAGATAATACAAACAAGATACATCAAATATGATGACTCATTTGTCTATAAATATCCTATTAGTGATTACTTTATTACATTTTCTCCGCCAACAGTATAAAACGTATCTACAACTGATCATCTCAACCAAATCAACATCCAACTCCGCTACGTTACAAAATTGCTTTAATATCTCACCGGTTTCAACCGTTACAATTTTCATCACGTGCGAACTCCACCGAAATATGACATCAGCTTCAAAAATGCAAGTAAGGCAAAGGCAGTCGCGTTAGAGTAAGAGGATTACAGCGCCTACTGTGCGGAATGACTTGATTTGGTCCCTTGTGGGATTTCTTTACCCCCTGTAGATACAAAATGCTGCATTACGAGGTATTGTTGGTCGCTAGGATTTAGAAAAATGATTTTGGAGGCAAATTTTGACGATGTGCTTCTGATTAAGGAAAAAAGTTTAGAGTCGTATGAAGAGATAGATAATGATGATACGAGTTGTATCGTTATTTTTTGCTGCTTTTTTGGGACCCTATATTAATATGCCTACGCTGTCCGTCCGTTCGTCCGTCCTAACTTTAAAGAGCTGTATCTCTTGAACCGTAATAGATAGCGGGTTGTTTTTTTATATCCGGAATATGCATTATAACAGCGGATCTACTAACTTTTTTTTTAAAGAATTAATTAACGGGGTCCTCGTACAAAAAACATTTTTATCAACGTACTTTTTTTTTTGTATAGTACAAACGGCAAAACATTAAAGTAACAAAAAACAAACTCTGAAGAAAAACAAGAAAATACTAATAAATAGTTTTGTAACCGTTAGGGTCGCGCTGATTCGACATGAAATCGTATTCAAATAAATAATACGTATTATGCGACGGTACGGAACCCTCGGTGCGCAAGTCTGACTCGCACTTTATCGGTTTTTTTGGTTATCAAGAGAGTACCGGCCACACTGAGAATCCGTTAGAGACCATTTTCATACACAAGTTTGAAAAAGGAACAATTTAACTGTCTCTAAAATATCACCGAGTACGGCGGTTAATCTTTAAGTAATATTATGTAAGCCTGCCTACTAGAGGACAAACTCGACTTCGTACCGTATCTCCCCCTATATGTATATATCACGGGATAGTGATATAAATAGGTACCTATCACGGGATAGTATCATCGTATTCAAATAAATAATACGTATTATGCGACGGTACGGAACCCTCGGTGCGCAAGTCTGACTCGCACTTTATCGGTTTTTTTGGTTATCAAGAGAGTACCGGCCACACTGAGAATCCGTTAGAGACCATTTTCATACACAAGTTTGAAAAAGGAACAATTTAACTGTCTCTAAAATATCACCGAGTACGGCGGTTAATCTTTAAGTAATATTATGTAAGCCTGCCTACTAGAGGACAAACTCGACTTCGTACCGTATCTCCCCCTATATGTATATATCACGGGATAGTGATATAAATAGGTACCTATCACGGGATAGTATCATACTTGACAAATTGACCTAGTCCCAAACTTAGCTCTAGGCTTGTACTGTGGGTACTAGACCACGATAAACATACTTATATCGAGAAATAATACATACATACATAAACTCACGTCTTTACTCCCAGTGTGGGGTAGGCAGAGCTACAGAATTGCCAACAACTCTAAAGACCTTGTTGATAATTCTGTAACCATATTTTGCACAATCAGGCTAAGATGTTTACCAGTGTATTAGTGACAGGTTGCAAGCCCATCGCCTAACAGTACTACAAGCCCTTATTCCCTTAGTCGCCTCGTACGACTTCCACGGGAAGACATGGAGTGGCACTATTCTAACCCGGCAACCACACGGGAAATAAATACTTAAATAAAGGGGGTAACATGGTAAAACTTGCGTAAATTTTGTGATATTTTTTACATAGAAACTATCCAAGACTCAGGAACGAATACTCGCGCTCATTACGCAAATATCTGTCCTTACCGGGATTTGAACCCGGGACCGCTTTCTTCTTAGGCAGGGTCACTACCCGTGTCGTCCAAATTTCAAGTTTCTAGTTTCATCAATTGAGGTTCTACATCGTCCGTTAGTCAAGGAAACGTTTTATATGTACGGAGATAGAAGATAGATTCCGACCCAAAAGGTTAAGGCAATTAGAGGAAATGTCTGTGTCAGTTTTTGTTCAACCTTAATCGACTAGGCATGACTCTTTAGGTAGTGTTTCCACCAGCTTAACCACCGATAGGATAGCAGCCTGAGTGATGCTAGGAAAATGAGGTGATCTCATTGGTTGACATTTTCCTAACATTTGCGAAACGAAAATGCGGGTGGGGACCTTGTGCAGGAACCTACCGCCAAACAGCAGTGTTCGCATTGTTGTGTTTCCAAACCGAAACACAACTAACCAAGTTATGTTGATCGGCCATTTGCTGTAAAAAGGTCAATATTGATTAAAAAAAACTATGTCAGTAATACTTTGGCATAATCAGAGAAATTACTTTCTTCATATTATGTCGTCAAGACCCGCTAACGAGGGACATCTTGGAATTTAATACTTAAACTTTCTCAAACACCCAACTGAAAAGTTTTGGCAATATTATACGAGAGGAACTAACCATAACAGGGAACCTACATTTAGCACTCTCATTTAATGTTATTTACAATCTGACGAGAG